>CM036539.1:4301413-4788913 GCA_020745685.1 Tautogolabrus adspersus
ATTTTAGTTTTTAGTCTGTAATGTTGTAATGCAGGGGGGGTTCAGAGGGGAGCAGGGTATACCTATTTAAAAAATAAAGGCCAGCAAATATATTTTTTTAATTTCTCAATTCCCTGATCTGATAAAATGATTGAATCTGTGACTTTAATCTGTGATTGATTCAACAGAACATAATGCCTTCTCAATTAAATGTACTGTAACAGATGTGTATGTGACACAAAAACACAATTTGTTATTTCTGCCGTTAAAAATTATGTTTGACCGGTGAATTATTTCATTCAAGAAGTCAAAAAGTTAATTTCGGACCCTGCAGTAATACTGTATGGTGAGCGTCAGCAGCTGTAGAGCAGAGGCGGTTAGTTGTAACAAGCAGGCGTTACTATGGCAGCTGCGAAGCCAAACTATACTAACAAGCAGGCTTGTAGCCCCGCTCACCCAAACGAGTGTAAGAGCCAAAGAGATTACGTCACCATTGGTGTTTTCATGAAAAAATTAAAGGAATCTTTTTTAGTCATGATTTTTTTTCAGTCTCATTTTGTAAAATAAATCGTGAAAGAATCGTATCGTGAACCCAGTATCGTGAATCGTATCGTATCGGGAGTTGAGTGAATCGTTACATCCCTAGAGGACATACATCCAGTCATTACACAGGTTCAATCTTTTAACATAAAGGACTCTGTTCATACAAACCATGGAGCGCTGTCTAAAGAGCATGAGGCAAGTGTATTAGTGGTAAATTGGAAGCTTGATCCAAAGACAACTGGACTGGTAGAAGATCTTGAAGACAAAGATCTTCAACCAGTCCAGTTGTCTTTGGATCAAGCTACGAATTTACCATGACCTGGATGACTGAGAACCTACACAGACATGTATTAGTGGTGTTTCAGCCTCGCTTTTTACCCTTTATCTGTCTGCAAAGTAAGACACAAGGGGCATAGTGGTTGCTTGATTATTCATGGGAGTGTCAAACAAATCAGGCCAATCAGGATGTTGCCTCCCATTCCCTTTGAAACCCACATATCTACATCTCACATATACCCTTTACATTACTTTAAATATGTCAGATTTTGTCGTATTTGGACAGGACCTGTGAACATGCATTAATGGAGAGATGTCAGAGTGGGGCTGCTACACACCGCTACACAGGGAGCGCACCGGAGCAGTTGGGGGTTTGGTGCCTTGCTCAAGGGCACCTCGGCAGTACTCAGGAAGTGCTCTGGCACCTCTCCAGCTACCAGACCAACTTCCATATTATGGTCAGCATCTGGACTTGAACCGGTGTCCCAACCCAAGTCCCTGCAGACTTTGCTACTGCTTCACAGTCACAATTTAAAGTACTTCAAAATGTAAATGCAAACTCCTGCACATCTGTCAAACTGGCAATGTTTTAGTCCCGACACATTGCATGTTAGTTCATTGCAAGTAAGACAGAGTGCACAGTGTTCTATGCACCTGTCTAAGGAAATAGATGTGCACAGTTTATTTACAATTGAAATTACAAACAAAGAAAATATGCTTCATTGATTAAGATTCTTTTATTGGTTTGTAAAGCTCTTAATGGTCTTGCTCCCGCCTATTTATCACATTTTGGATTGTGGGGTAGGGGTTGGGGAGGGAGCAATGTTGTTGTTGTTTGATTTATTTTGATGTAAAAGCACTTTGTGATACATCGTTGTATGAAAAGTGCTATACAAATAAAGTTTGATTGATTGATATAAAAACTACTAGCAGCCTTCTGCAAAAAAAATCCCCTAATAGTTGAATTTTAACCCAGGTCCTTCCTATGACAGGGCAAATAGCCAATCACAGTTTAGGATCTTTAGGGTGGCACCTGGGGTGGCCAATCAGATTTCTAGGGGGGGCATGCCACCCCTGGCCACCTTCTGGACATGCCCCTGGCCACAAGGCTGTTGCTTGCAATACAAGTGGACAGCGCAATTTTTCAACTGTGTCAGCTTGCATGCGGTGGGTGATGGTGGCAGCTGCACTTGTGGTCATGATGAGGCATGTCTCTGCATTTTATATTTTTGAGATGAACAAATAGGTTTTAAAGTGTGTCTTATACATCACATTTTACGGTACTTCTTACAGATCTGTGAGTGGCTCAGTAACACGCCACATTAAGCCCTTGAGTACCAGTGTGAGGTGGTAATTCTGAGTTTTGAAATATGCCATTAAGCAAAGAAAAAAAGGAGGATGCTGAAGCAAATGCTGCAATTGAAAAGGAACACTTTGGCATGTGGAATAGTCTAAAGCTTGAGTGGTCTGAAAAGTAATACTTTGAGTTTGTGGATCAGTGTGATATACGTATGCCATTTAAAGAGTTTGGAGGATTGACTCCATTTTCTAACATTTCCAAAGCAAAATTAAGGAGAAAGTGTGTTACTTTCTTTAGAAACTAAGAAGTCTTCTGATAGAGCTCGGCCGGTTAATCCGCCAGCCGATAATATCGGCCAATATTAGCGTATCCAGTATCGGCTTATTTTATCTCTGATAAGCACCAATATTAGATTTATCATCCAAAATGCTACCTCATCACTTTGCCAAGCCCCGCCCACTAAATGACTCACCAAACATGCCACTAAACCCCAATATCCACATACTCCGTGCTCGCCGTGGTACGGCAGTGCACAACGCCACCGTTCGCTGTCAATGATTGTGTAACCACAGCAAGCGCCGCGGTCCGTCTCTGGAGCGTGCCAGCAGTGCTCTGCTCCGTTTCAAATACGCTGCAGGTATGTATCAAGCTGGACAGGATATAACTATCCGGACAGGAAGTCAGACAAGGAAACGCACAGAGCGTCCCGTCAATTTCAAAATAAAACACGACATACGGACTCATGATGGTATTTTCCATCACTTATCAACATTGCATAACATTTGCATGTTTTTCTCTTTATTCCCGCGTGATCTTGTAGTTCTCTGTGATGTGTGTACAGCTGCTCATGGCTGCGCTCACATTCTGGAAACGGATCCAATGGGGCAGGGTGCATGCCGTCCGATGGAGCAAAACCGTGGAGCTGATGTCAGTTTATGTGCTAACTCTGATTGGTTGTTCGATTAAGACTGGATGAGCTTTTAAAAAACGAAACACAAAGGGGCGTGTGCTCAAAGACACAGATCAGTCACACATTTATTTAAGGGAACATTTTAAGTTTATTGTGTGTCAAATTCTTTTATCATCTTTTTTATTTTAACACAAATTCCAGTGTTTTAAAGGAGGTGTTTGCAAATCCATCTATCTAATGAAGCAGGTGCTGAGGAAGAATAACTGTAACTGTCTTGAAAGGAGAAAATCCTGCACACAACTCTCGCTCAGTCTAATGAAATAATGTTGCATACTGCAAACTCTAAAGACGCAGACAAAGAGAGAAATTGAAAAGAGGACTGTAAAGAATAGAAACAGGGATCGAGGGAGCTCCTCCATTAAGATTTGACCGTGTTTGGTTTGTAGAAACTTTAGCTCAGAGCAGAAATATTTAATGACACATAGACTGAGCTGAATCCAATGTGCCGAGGGACGTTAAGAGATGAAGAGAAAGAAGAGAGACACAAACCTACTTAGGATGAACAATGAAAATAGTTTGAAGCTGTTGGGTGAGTCGCTGATTTATTAAGATACAGAAGTGCATGACCTGGAAGAATAATCCTTAAAAAAATATACGGTATGCACATGAGGCTGGATGATATATTAGAACAAGTATCTTTATTTCTTACCCAGTACATCCTCTGTCTATTGGTGATTGAACTCAAACTCTTCTTTACTCAGTTGTTTCCGCAGTTGAAGACTTCTGAACACATTTGAATCCTCACCTGAGCGACATGTCTCTCCACCATTTGGCTTCTTTTCCCCATACGTTGCTTTTTTGTTTTTTTACACGCAGGACCATGTATGAGCTTGTTTTTGTCCTTCCAATGAGACTTTTCAAAAACCACTATCCAGTTCCTGCCTTTGGCTCTTCATTTTTAAATGAAGAATGTGCGACTTTTTCATCCAGTAGATGTCGCCCTTGAGCACCAGCATGAAACCAAAACAAACATCAAACTGCTGTGTGGCCAGACCTCGGCTATTCTGAAGCCTCCGCTCTGCTCCAGAGGCAAATCTCCAACCCCTCCTCTCTCGCGTTCGCACAAAGGAGTTATGAATTAGAACGCACCATAATTAAGCTTCAATAAGTTCAAGCAGCGGACTAAATTGTCCTTCTCTCGAGCTGCTGCCTGTGTCTGCATTGTTGTGTTAGCAGGCTAATGTTAGCACACTTCGGTTAACTCAAGGCTTCACATAGCATGTAAAGTGACAGAATGACCGTGATCTAAAGACACTTACGTAACATCCTTATAAGCAGTGAGTATGTTCTTTTTCTTTTCTTTAGTCCTTGACTAAAACAGCTTTTATACACAAGGCCGTCCTGTCCATGTAAACATGGATATATACACAGAGGATATACTTGATTTGTGCTGTATAGATTTGTAAAATGTTGCATATTCTGCCTTTCCACATTACAAGAATAACAGAAATCATCAAAGTTCAAGAGTAAGCTCTGTTAGTGGCGAAAAGAGATAACTACTTTATTGAAACTATCAAGATGTCAAACTGTCAGCTTGAAAGCAATCAAAACATTAGGTATAAGTTATGGACTATAAACGCATTTAATGCATTTGTAAGATAATTACTCCGTGTCATGATCCCAGATTAGCATTAGTCTTCTTTGTACAAACACTCTGAGTGATTTTTCTTTCATGGTCTGAACAAAGACAGACAAAAACTTATATGAAATGGCTTACAAAAGAAGCCATTAGAGTGAAAACTGCTTCTGATATGAGATCCTTTCAATGACCTGGAGTTAGAATGAGCTACTTACACCATTTATGCTAACACCAATGATCATTATTTCTAACCTGGTTATTGTAGTTCCTGAAGGAGATCTCTTTAATGTCTTCATCGTGTTGATGCACATGCAGGCTTCACATGGTCACTTCACGAGCAGGCCTGTACGATATCTTGTTCGCTCTTATCACAAGCAGATAGTAAGTCTGTGTCTCAAAGAACAGTCAGAACAAGGGGCTCCAATCAAATGTAGCGTCTGTTTTTATTGGCGGTCCTCTGTGTGCACAATGAAGACTGTATCACTTTTACGATGCCCAGTGGTCCCTGCAGGCTGTCCCGGTCACATTCATTATCAGGGTCTCCTTTGCTACTGTAGCTAATGGCTTATGAGGGAGTTTAAACATGAAATATTCAGAGACGGATTGAAATCCCCATTACTCTAAAGGCACTTTATTGGCACAGTGAAAAGGAGACCTTGGGGTCTTTTAAAGCGAATAAATGGCAGAGCCTTTAAACATGTTAGATGTGTCTGTTACAGCTCTATGATCAATATTTCTGAATTTACACATAATCACATTACTACTTGTGTGTTAAAAGGGGCTGCCATATAACACTCCCGAGTGTTTCATCTCCTGACTCTGGGGTTCCTCTCACTTCTGTGGAGCTTTTAGAGCTCCATAAAATCCAGGATATAAATCGCACCAGTATATAAGACACAGTCTGTTTTTTGGGGGGGTCTCCCAGAGGGGAAAAAAGGGAAAAAATGTCCTCCTGCGTGATGATTTCCATTGTGTTCAACATGTAGCTTCTGTACAGCTGTGAGCTCTGTCCAATACTATCTGTTATTGCCATGTGGAGTTTGCAGTCGTGCTAGCCGTACGTTAGTTGAGCTCTCAGCTAACAGTAACGTTGATAGTTGTGAGGTACGGACCCACAACTAGGGACCCATTTACCTAGAGTCACTCTGCCCACCTCTGCTGTTTATCTTAGGCAGGCAGGATTATGACCTATAAGCTGGTAAAAAGTGACATTTCCAGCCTGCTCAGCCATTATTGTTGTTACGTATCCCACAACACATTGAAGCGGCTGCTCTCAATACACAATGAAATTGGGCGAATTTTCACTTACATCAGGTCGCACGCAGTGTTGGTAGCGTCTGCTCTTGCAGTCATGACAGCACTGGTGCAGCCTTTCATACCATTATACTGGTTTCACTGGTACTGTATATATGATGCAGCCTACATGTGTAAGGTCCAACTACTCCTCCAGCTTCTTTCTCTAAGTTTACATCCATGAATAAACCAAGTTTATATTAAACAGATGATCCAAATGATTTCTTCTACTCCATTCCTTCTTCTCTTTGTTATGCTGCATGATGATTGTATTTATTTTAAATCATATTGCAATCGTCCTAGAAATAAAAAAAATAAATTAGAAGAGTTCATTGTTATTTGAATGCACTGGTGAGTTTTGGAAGCATAATCTGAAAATATGAATGCACACATTGTTAGAAATGAAAGTACAAACTAAGCAGAACTTTGCAAACACTGAGAGAAGCACAGTCAAACAGCGAGGGGTCAGCTCCAGACAGATGGAAAGTGGGAATTGTAAGTAGGCTATTACAAGAACCATAAGCAAGGCAAACAAACAAACGCCAGACAAAGTAAACACTTGCTGTGGAATAACAAACAGACACAGTGATCAGCTGGGCCACATGTTCAGAAGGATTTAATGTCAAACATTATTTCCATATTAGGCTCAATTAGGGAGAAAATGAATGCTAATGAGATGGAAAATGGAGAGGCAGGGAGGGGGGGTGCAGGAGGAGAACGGAGCTTATCGCCGTGTTTGTGACAAGCTCGGGTCGGGTCGAGAGTGGCGGCGGAGAACTCTAATTGGCTTAGAACAGAGGAAGGGTAGAACGTGAAGTGATAAATAACAGTCTTGTTTACACAGGTAGAGATATGACCCTCAGTAATGCAGGTCATCACAACAAAAAGTGTGCTGGGTCCTTTGGGCTGCTTTCCTGGCAGATGTGGAAATGTTTGGACAGGAAATATGATACAGCTACTAAAGGCACCATCGGACAATCTGCTGGAGTTAAAACGTGTTTTGGTTTTTCTTTGTGATTTGCACATTTAAGCTTTTAATTAAAATGCTGGTTAGACCAAAAGAGTCTGGAGTTGTAGGCTAATTATCATGGTGGGAGCCAAGTTACATTCATACGTGTTAAAGTAAATAAATAAGCAGTCTGTAATTATGTTTGAAAGTTCATCTTTTATTTTAGGGATTTCATTGTATAAGTTCTGACAGTCAGCTAAAAGTAATTTGATTCAATTCATGTGGATTTAAGAAGGATGTTCTGTAAAGTTGAAAGCAGTATTACTGTTAGGGCAGTGAGGTAGGTTACTGTCACTTTAAGAGAGAGAGCTCTTTAGTGCTGTGGGAGGGTTAGAAGTGAGGCAGTTGAGGATCAATTAGGGGTCGAGCCACTCGGTTTCCTTACCGTAGTATAGATTATTGATTAGGAGAACTTGACTTTGAACCTTCCTGTAAGATTATTCAACACAACTGTGGATTAAAGGAATTTGTTTTAATAGTTTTACTTCGGAGTCCTGTGGAAGTTTTTTCCTCTTTAAGTGAACATACACGAGTAAATCCAAGGCCATTTGATGTAGTGTTGATACTTTGATGCTTTAGATATACTCAGCATTTAACTCCATAACGTAATTAACCGTCGCCCTTAAACCGATGTTTTCTGCTTGTCTGGTATCATGTCTGCCTACTTTAGCCTCAGAGCTCGGTGTCTCAGCTCGAGTCTTGCAGAAGAAAGTCACGCTTATCCTTTTGATCTTCTCTGACAGCAGATCTAAAAGACACCATATACCCTATACTCCTTCTGTCAAGCCACAAAACACAGGGACAAAGGCAGGGCTCACTTAAAAAACAAACATATAGACCTTTCTCAGCCCTGCAAAGACAGATCAGGAAACTGACAGCTGTTTAGAATTTCTAAATATCTGAGATTTCAAAAACTGTCCAAAGCTGTCCGCTCAAAACTGTTTTGTTAGCTTGTCAAACTGTGCAAATAAAGCCAAACATTTTCACCTATATTTACCTTTTTCTGAGAGAGTAGATCTCAAACGGTGTCATGGTTAGACAGCTCAGCTGATGGAAATGACTTTGGCTGTGGTCACTGTCTTTAAATTGACATTCATTTCGAGGTCTATGCTTGGTGGAAAGAAACTTATATTGAGAATTTAATTATGCATGCATGGCAGATATGTAAAGAAATGTGCACATCAATCAAAGCTAAATTGTCTGTCAGAACCATGGAGAGGAGCTTTTCCATCCTTACACAGACAGTTTAAAGGTCGGTCTCACTGTATGGAAGTGCAGGCTGTGGAAAGGTGTGACAGCGTGGACACAACTGCAAGATGCATAAAGATAAAAAGCATGTTGTCATCTTTGCACATGCATTGTAGAACAAAAAAGTATCATGTTTGAGCAGAGAAAGAGCATTACACACACATCAGCATAGCAGGTTTACTTTAACACTTCGCACTTCCTGGTGCATGCCTAAAGAACTGTCAGTCATTCATGTGAATTTGAAAGTTAAATGTCTACAAATTATAGGCTGCTCATTGCTAATGATGCTGCAGGAGTGTGAGGAACATGAGTTTAAATATGAATGAGGAAGAAGGGATCTGATGACAACTCGCTGGTCATCCCCTGAGATGTTATTTAGTTTCCCACTTCTCTTTTTCAGTCCTCTGTTCCTACAGTTCTCTTTACATTTGCACAAAAATAACAGATAGATTATATTAATGTATACTAATCCTCCATGTGAAATGCAATGCAAGGTTGCTAGACACAGAGCAGGTTTTTACACAGGTGTTTTAACATTCAGAACAGACTATAAGCTTGCTTCAGGCATTTAATTTCTGCAGACAGACATAAAACATAATTCTCACAATTTGCTAAATGTGGTGACTTTGCAGGTTTTTAGTCTTATACTTCACAGCACAAGGCACAGATCCCATGGATGCCTACACAATTTTGTTGTTTAATCACATTTTACAGTCACTGCTTCTTTTTCTATCCGTCCGTCTGGATTAAACCGGCTTGACTGCGGCTGTTTTCTCCTGCTCAGGTGTCACACAGAGACTTTTTATATTAATCTGTCATGTTGCTTATAGGTGGAAGGACAGATGAAAATCAAAACAATTCACCTTACTGGTTGTTGCATTCAATTCTGTGTGTGGTTGTTCTGTTGTTATATACAGTTTGTCTTTCTTGTGTACTTATATCGTTTTGTATATCATTTATAGTTTACAGTGTCTGCCCTCCTAACAAGAAGAGGTCATGTTTTAATACGTTTCTAAACCTGGGAAATATCATAAACGTATGTTAACAAGTTCAAAGCAATCAGCCATTCAGTAACAGTTCATGAAAAACAGCAGGAACAACATGACAAACCTTTTCCACCATCGCACATTCATGGCTCTCGTCTTGTATTCTTCACGTGTTACACGTCTGTTCCTTAGTGTCATCAATTTGCATGTAATGAATATTTGAGTTATCAAGACCTTCCTGTTTGCTGGTCTTGTGGGAAACATTCTCCCAAGTCTTCCAAGTGTGCCCTCATTTTACAAAGTGTATCTGGGTCCTTGTGCATAACGTGACATCCCACACATTATTACTAAATGCATGTTATACAGTGCTAGGTATGAAAAAAATAGTGACTTAAAATAAGCAAGAGGGAGATGGAGATAAAGGTTTGATATAGTATCATATTTAAGCTAACTGCTGTCATGACCCGGCTCTGAAGGCCTGACAAAAAACAGGGAAACATACGCTTTAACTAAACAGTGTAAAAGTTTATTAAACAAGATACTAAAAATAACAGTTTACAAAGAGAGTGAGGTGTGTTTGTCAGTGAATCAGTGTGTCACCTGTTGGGTGAGTGTGTGGTGTGTGCAGCGTGTCATAAAGAGTAAAACTAAACTAACATAAGCAAACTTCAACAAAAGCATTGTGAGACGAGGAGTTGCGAGGTGACGAGGGGCTGCGAGCGTGAATGGGTTGACTGCCTGATCTTAAGCCTAACACCTGAGAGACTGGTCAGGTCTGTCCAGGTGTGGCAGAACACCGCCCACCAGCCGCCTGCAGGGAAACAAACACACAGACAGAAAGGGCAACGCACAACAGCAAGCCCTGCTGGCTAATTATGGCTGGGCGGCAGAACATTTCCAGTAGTTGTCTTTGCATGCTGCCGATGCTGCACATTTTGTGTATTTTCACATTTTAAAAGGTAAATAATCACGATTCTATTTTTCACACTTTTTTTGTATTCATAGATTTATAGAAATGAAAACCATTCATTGCAATTTCCGTAACATATTGTTCACACTCAAATGCTTGAAGTCTTCAGAGTACTTTCACCACTGTTCCTCCTTCTTCATTTACAGTAGAAGTTGCTTTATGAGCCTGAGGCCTGAGACAGGTGAAGCCTGTTGTCCAAATCCCACTCCTGTTTTCTGCTTGGCTGAACTGTAATTTCCTGGGCTTTGGAGAGCAGGATACGCTGCCCTGCACACAGGAAAACAGCCCTGATGTGCACTTAGTCCCTGTATGTGGGCAGGCGATAAAGGACACACACAAAAAAACACATATACACACACACACACACACACACCATCAACAGGAGCACCACATACACCTACTCCCTGAGCAAGAAGACCTTTGGCCACCATATTAGCTTTTACTCTCATTCCACAGAGTCTTACACATTTTACTACACCGCTTTTGCCCGTGGTTTTTACATGTTTAATTATGTTTTCAAAATACGGGAAACAGTACGCCAGCCCATTGTTTGGTGTCTCACACCACTAATTAGTTTTTAGAAATATATTCTCATATCTACCCAGAGTTCAAATAAATTGCATGATAGTGATAAAGTTTCTTTGAAGCAGTTTTTACACAGCTCATAGGGACTTCTTTTTCGTAAGCTTTAAGCCTCTCTCCAGGTCAGGATCATTCCACTCAGTGAGATGTGTCACTATCCTGCTGTCCTTCCAGAAACACCCTAAAACCCCTGCAGACATACTGCTGTGCCTCTACTCCCAGATAACCTGATTAAACAGTGAGTGCCCTGTTGCTCAGCCTCGGGCATTACTGCTGCTAATACAGCCTGTCCACTGCCTGCTGAGGAGCACAGCACAGCCCCTAATGCACTCGGCTTTAGTACCAGGGCAGCTCCACTTTCATCTGTAGAGACAAGAACGACTCTCAGTGTTATCCACTCAAATGGCTGACATTGACCACAAAGGAGGGGCAAATTGACTGAAATAGTTAAATAGATTATTAAAATCTATCCTGAAGGGAGAATAAAAGTGATTACAGAAACGAGGCACAGAATCTGTGCTTCCAATGGAATCACAGAAAAATGAAAACACATCTATTGTTTACTAACACCTGTCAAGGTTTGTTGTTTGTAGGATCCACAGACACCAAGTTCATCCACATTTTAATAAACAACCAGAAAATTGTCACAACTCACTTTATTTCCTCCCAAAAGATGGCCATGTCTTATATACCGATGTGACCAATATACCAGTATAAAATGATGAGACTCACACCGTCATGACTGCATGTTCAGCCACCAGGTAAAGGTAGGTAAATGGGTCACTGGTTGTGGGTCCGTACCTCATAACCTTGCTGTAGTCTGAGAACTTAACAACAGCTAGCAGGACTGCAAACAGATGGTACTAGACAGAGCTAGGGGACACATCTGCACAGAAACTGCGCGTTGTGGACTTCGCTGAATGCAATGGAAATTGACAAAAAAGGAATACATCTTTGCACATTTAGCACTTTACACCGTTATGATAGGAATACCTGTCCAGTAATTACACTCAGCTGTTGTGTTGATGGCATAGCTTAGTCCTGAATGCTCCAAATCCAGGCCACCTTTGGGGATGAATATATTCCATTGCAAAATAAGTGGTGCAGGCAGCTAAGCCTAGTTTCCACCAACCCTCCAAACAGAACCTTCAGTGGCAGACAAAGGAGATTGAATTATAGGCTACCTTCTGAGAGGAGGGGGGTATTTTGTACCAATATACACCAGGGAGAGCCTTTGTGAGTCTTTCAACACCTTTCTGAAGCAGGATTATTTTTTATCTCACCAGACGGCCAGCTGAATGAAAGATCCTTTCTGTCATTTTCTCTATACTTTTTAACTCCCCCACTTTTTTTCACCTTCCATCTTTTGTTCAATCTCTCTCCCTCCAAAGACCATCTATTTTATATATCTTTCTTTGACTTTCCAAGGGCTTCTCTTCTTTTGATGTAATGAGGAACATTTCAGATCTGCGACTCTTGGATAGGAAACAGAAAAATAAATCCACACATCACACAATCCAATATTCCAAAAGCAGTTTTGTTAGCTTCTGTTTGCTGAAGAGCACACCCAGCCTGAGATGATCACGCTGATTACAACCAGTTAGCTTTTATGACTGCCAATTAGACCACAAAGGCATCCACATTCCACTTTTAAAGATGAAGAGTGGGCTGCTCAAACATGGATAACACAAAGAGCCATGCTGTGATTTTAGTTCAAACAAAATCCTCTTTTGTAACGTTTTTAGTGTAGGTTGAGCTTTTTCCATGACATATTGTTTCAGACCAATGCAATGATTTGGGTCAGGAAGTGGTCAAAAAATGAAAGGAATTCATTAATGAGCTTAACAACCTGTACCAAAACAACATGGGTCTAATAGATAAAACATTTCAATCCAAACTGAGTTTATTTTGTTTTCTACTGTTGACGTTTGATTGCAAGACTGTCGTCCAATATTTAAGGAGTGATAGTGGAGAGGAGTCGTATGTTTTTTATGCGGTAAAAATACCATTAGATGATCAATCAAAACATACATACCATTACCTATAACCACGTTGTGTTGACGTGGCAGAGTACTGAGCAACGTACTTGTGAAGCCCCTCTCCTATTTCTCTGCAAGGTCATTGACTTGCAAAAATGTGCAGTATAGCTTTGGTAATATCACTTAACCTCTTGATGTAGCTACGTGAAACACATGTAGATTCCCAGTATCAATGGCACTTATACAAATGGGCATCGTGAATATTTTCAGCAAACATCAAATATATCAAACTTACAGCTGTTGAGATTTGAGACTTGAGAAAGGGAATGAAAAAAAGCTGAATGCAAACCTCACTGGAGGCTAGAGGAGTCTAGGAGACACTGGTCTTTTATAAAACATCTAATCTACAGTAGATCCTTTTAGGGCCTATGTCACAATGACGTGACAGTATTAACTGGAGGCAAAAAAAGGCTAAACTCTAAAGGGATACACAAATTACCAGCACAGGGTAGTAGGCGACATGGGAGTCTTAAAATGTCCTCTTTTTGTGTTGTTGGTTGCCAGAAAATAAGGAATAATAACAGTAATATCACAAAGCTGAAATTCTACCGGCTACCAGCCACCACTGCCCAGCAACAACATGTACCACAATGCTAACCTCGTGACATAGCTTACATAAAAGGTGTGGCTAATTATTATCGTTGTTAAACATTTTGCTTTTTCATTGCATGTAAACCAGAACACTGACACGCGTATCAGTTGCAGTATGTAGTGAATATATGCTGTAGGTGCACTACACACCCAGCCATGTAAGTGCAGTTTGCTGTCACCATGTAGTTGTTTGCTCTCTTGACAATGACCCAAAGCCATGTACACGGCTGTCTTCTGTCCTCAAAAAACGTTGGACTGTACGACAAAAAACTCATGAGGTAGTATTTTAAGTCCTATAAATGGCCATTCACAACATTGTTATTGGCATCTAAGGACTTATACGCCCTCAGTTTGTATTTCATATACACACTTGGTTTTTCTAGCAGTCGGGTCAAACCATCCACCCACTGAGCGAGAGTGTACGGGTCGGCCAGTCTGCTTTTGTTCGTCAGTGTTAACTTATTCCAGCAACACTCTTGGTCACAGAAAACAACTTCCCAGCTAGGGGAGGCTAACTTGTCTGGAGGACTGATTTGCCTCAAGCCAAGCCCAACCCACCAAAAAACGTCTCACTGGTTACTAACACTAAAAGGGTCTATTTGGTAAGATATATGTCTATATTAAAGATATTTAATATAGATATATAGGGACAAATATACCAACCAATATTTGAATCATTGCATTTTTCAAGAGACATAAAGTTGAGAGAAATTACACAAAGTTGTTGTTTCCAAAAATTCTACTCTGCAATAGAACATTTTCATCCAAAGCAAGTTGGTCTTTCCTTGTCTCTCAGAGATTTACAGCGAGAGGATGAAAGGAACATTGCGGCGGTGTTTCCTACTTAGTAGGTGTTTCCTTTCCAAGTAGGAAACACCGCCCCAATGTTCCAAACCCTTAATTTTATCCATATAGGATTATGCAAGAATGTGAAGGTACAGTAGATGCAGCAGATGTGGACAGGACCAGTGGATTAACATCCCGCTGTCCCAGTGGGTGTTTCAAAGGGAAGCTGATGCCTTGAGGATCTATGCTGTGGGATCTAAGAGGAAAAGAAAATGCTGAAGAAATTGAGGGGAAAACATCCTTCTGTTATCACATCTTGCAGCAGTATGATAGAAGCTGTATGAAAAGCAAAACATTGTCTTTACAGTGTACAAGATGTGGGTTCAACATAATAAATAAGCTGTTAGTGACTTAAACACAACAACAAAAAAATATTTTAAACAATCCCTTTTAGGTCAGCACAGTCTATAATTCATGAGCCCTGTTCGAGTTCTAACAGGGAGTGGCACCTCCAACTTCCCATCATTAGACTGTCAAGATCTGCCTTTCTTAAACGAGTATTTTATATGTTCGGCTTCATCCTCAAGTTTCTTCTGTTTGTAGATATTCCAAACTGACCTGACGAATCACACTATCAGTGCTGGAGCTGCACTGTACAGCAGTTCAGCAAGTTTCTCGGTGATCAGATTATGCACCCCTTGCTGTGTCCCAGGGAGAACATGAGGAGAGTTTTAGGGAGGGAAAGCTCTCCCTCCTGGGGACTGTCTGAACCGTGTTAGGGGCAGGCCCGAGGGTCTGCAGGGTGGAGAGCAGCCTGCTGATAAAGGCAGAGCCAAAGGAGTGTTTGGGAGGTGCACAGCACTATTCACCTTGGAGCTACTGTGGAGCAGTTTCACTGGGATCTTAAGAAAACGGCAGGCAGGCAGAGCCCCTTTGAATTCATCGGCTCAGCAAAGGGAGGATAACTTGAATGGCTCAGGAGGAGCTGAATGCTGAGTGAATGTGAAATGAGTCGACGGCAGTGGATGGAGCAATGGAGCCCCTTCCATATGCATGACTCAATCCCCTTTCACCATCTCCCTTTTCATCCTTCCTATTCTTGTCTGTGTTTAAGAATGTGATAAATGCACCAAAGCTCAGCTACCTATTCCTCTAATACTTCCACACTGAGCTAAGCAACCAAATGACTGAGGCTCAAACCGGCCTAGGTCAGGGTGTATCTCCCCCCGGCAATCAACCTATTGTCTGATGTGAGTACAATAGCTTTTCAGCTATAAAAAACAAGAGGTATTCGTAGAGACAGAGAAGAGGAGGACAGAAAGAAAAACAATAACTTACAGATTCTGCATAAGAATACATACTCTGTATTCAAGGGGCAGCATATTTGGTGTGGGGGATTTCTGGACTATGTTGCAGTACCAGAATGTACAAACTCTAATGCAACCACTGATCTCATTGGCTTTGATGGGACAACAGTTAGCTTCGTATCAATGTATTTTTTGTCTGTATTAGAAATGTTGTATCTCTCCTCCAAATCCATTCCCCCCCTTCACATTTCTAGGCAGACTTTGATAGGTGCGCAGAATACAGAGTGTTGGCCCAGAAATCCTTAATTGCTTGTCTGAATAACTTCTTGTATCCAGAGGCTTTATCTTCATCAGATGATATCTGGTATGCTCCAACTTTAAAGTAGGTGAACGAGCCTCAACATAAAGCTGCTACCCTCAGAAGCCCTTGAACTGATCAGTTTCAATCACAAGTTTTAATAGGTGACTGTCACCATCATAGACTTTTTAAAGAATGGACAGAGGAATGCCAAGATACTTAGAGCTCCCCCTATACTTGCTGGCTACAGTATAGGTCATAAACCCCGCCTCCTTCGTGTTAACATATTGGTCAAACCAGAAAATCAAAATACACATTAAAAACATTTGTCTAAAACCTGGTTTTGCCATAATAGTTATCACATTGATCTGTATTCAGGTCACCTATTTTTCAGAGAAGTTTCTTTTTAATAAATTTGATGCTTTAAAAAAATATAAACAGCCACGTTTGACAGCTCTGTTGACAAATGCGGCTCCTGCGGCGCTTTGTGCAGAGGAAGAGCAGATTAGAGCAGAAACAGTGAGAGGAAACGTGACAAACCCCACAGGAGTCATTGAACTTCCATAACTGTGAATGTCTGCCTCGATGTTACACAAGCAGAAGAGGATTGAGGATTGAAGAGGACTGAGCCAAAGACTTGTTTTGTGTTGGTACGTCTGAAAAGGAAAATTAAATCAGTGAAGTTCAACAGCAACACCAACAGAAGATATGCATAATGTGTTCTGCATTTGAAAGATGTAATCATGGTGGGGGTTTTTTAAGAACTCATTTAGAGACAAAATCCTGAATAGGCACTGTCTTTAAATTAAAATAAAGTTGTCTTTCAAACAAACTGTGACCTTTCCACCATGTGAGGTGTCAAGGTCTCAGTGTGATAATGATCTGACCTCTGAGGGAAAATTGCCGTGCTGAAGCGTTTCTGACATGGTCTCTAAAGGTTTAAGCAGAGTGAGAGGAAAGAGAAGCTGCAGGAGAGAGATGCTTTCACTGAGCCCTGTAATGTTATCAGACAGGATGGCCTGTAGTCACAGATCTACACTCAGAAGGTGGAGCCAGGTCAGCCAATAAACACAGAGGTGATGGTCACAGACTTTATCATTTCCCCTGTGACTGTCTGCTGCTGCACCAGCATGAGCAGTCCCATCTCCTCCAATTCTCTCTTCCTCTAATAAGTAATTTTGCCTCCAAATCAAATCACTGCTACAGATTCTAATTTTCAACTTGAGAAAATATTTCTCCATGATCCGTAATAGAGACAAAATGGCCTCCTCATTTTGCTAACAGGCAAGTGATGAGCCGTGTGAGGAATGCAATGCCTCGGGTCTGACATCAACTTCCTCAGCTAATCTGCTGCACACACGCACACACACACACACACACACACAGACACACAAACATTGGGCCATTGTGACTGGGTGCTTTTAGGGAATGTAATGGGTATTGAACATGGATGCGCAGAAAACTAATAACTAAGAATAAATGGAATTTAAGGCAAAACATATATCTACACAAGTAAGATCCCTGTAGGTAGAAGTGACTGATGATAGTGTCTGTAAAGTATGTGTGGTATTACAGATACATGCTACATGCTGGAGGTTGATTGGGTCTCTAAAGATCTTATTCCACATATCCCCTCATGCTTAATAGACAGTACCTTCAAATATGCACAGAAACATGCATTCTCTTGCACCTATTTTATACCACGAAAATATCACATGCACATTTTTTCTGCAGATCTGTAATATGCAGACATCTCTAAGAGAAAGGGAAGGTGCATAGGTTATTATGATTTGCACAAGAATCGAGCCAATGAGGACCCTTGAGGATTCTTTAGACACTAGTGCAACAAAATGAGCTATTAGAAAAGACCCTCCCGCGGTTACTATGCAAAGATGAGTGAACCAAATGAAAGGCTATGCTGCTTTTACCAAATTCTATTTGATAAATATCCACATTTTTGCAAAGTCAGCTATTAATCACACTCAGTCTTTCACATAAAACCTTGCAGTGTAAGACAAATGGTCTAATAGATTATTGTGTCCAGACCATTTTTGAAATATGTTGAGTCGATGAAAGCAATATTGGAAGCAAAAAGAGTGGAAAAGAAGTTATGTCCCAACTAAATTCAGCTTTGCAACTTTCAAGGGTGATCCAAATGAGGGGTTAAGGACATGGCACCATGTCTAACCATCACAGTGCATGCATACTGTATATATACATCATGCAACTCCGGTGCATTATTGTACACATGAACACATTTATGTATGCTGCTCTTGTGCAATAGTGCGTACACACATCTGTATAATTCTGTGCAATAGGCCAATCGGCAATTACAACAGCACTTTACATTAATGGGCATTAGGGCAATTGTGCAATTTACACCAGTGCTTTACAATTATGTGCATTACACCAGCACTTTAGCACTTAACCTCCTGTCCCTTTAACACTTTAACTCTGACGTCACTTTATTCCTGGTTTGTTTTGAGCAAAATCTCATCTCATTTATGTTCATTTGTATATGTGTGTCCATCGACCTGAAAGGAGACCACAGATGGAAATAAGTCTACGTCTCTAATCTGACATATTTACATGTTGATGTTCATTAATGTGCATCGTCCCTGTTTTAAATAAACAAATACATAAATATAACATATGAGGTAAATGTTTTTTACGTGTGGTTTTATCAGTCAATAATCTAAACATGCATGAACTGTATTATTCTTATAACAGGATAGTGAAATAAACACAACATATACTTGTGCCCCAATGAAAAGTAGGCCACTCAGTGAGGAAACCATTGAGACCCTCTTCCAGTCCTTCTGCCTTTCTGATTAGTTTCATAATCTACAACATGGCCCTGCCACCCAAACAACATCAACAGTCCCAGGCTCTGTTTATGCAAGCTCCAGGTATTGACAACACCGGCACTATCTGCCCTACCGCATGGCCCCTAATGGCCCCTAATGGCCCCCACAACCCGAACATTAAACTGGAGGCACACCTTGGGGAGGCTTAAGAGTTAGCTCTGGCATCACAGATCCAGCCCCCTTCATGCTATAGCTCTCGCCGCTCCTCATACCCACCAGCAGAACTTTTCTAAGCTATTGTATCCTTATGTTGAGAGAAAAAAAAGCTAATGTAGCCAACATTAAACATGACAAAGGAATGGCACAGAGGAAAAGGAAAACTCTTCCCTTGTTTTTGCCCCCAACTCACATCATTTCTCCTCGTCCAAATCCACTGATTTGTTTTCACTGCTTCATCCGACTTTTCCTTCAGCTGTCTTTGTTAAACTCTGTCCACACATTCCCAGTTCTCCCAGTAATGAGATAGTTGATCGTGCTATGAACCCTCTACACCCCACTTCTACGAGACAAACTCAGATTTTCCATCCTCGCTGTTCAGCTTCTGCTGCCATATCCTCATTACAGAATGTAAGCCTGTACTATAAAAATAGAAAAGTATAAAATTACTTTAAAGAGTAATTAAATGATTATTTCATGACAATTATCATTTTAAATGCTAAGTCATTTAAAGTCATTAAGAAAGCAGGCGGAGAAAGAAGAATAAAACTGGACTTTTCAAATGCAAGAAAACATGTTAGTCTGACTGAAATTATACCATGTTGAATTTCTTGAAGTCGAACTAACACATCAAGCCTAGACCAAGTGGTTGAGGTTGATTTACTCTTAAATAAGTACACGTCAATTGGCTCCAAAATGGCTTAAGGGTTACATGCTGGGCTTTGACCCAGAGGTGGAACAGCATAAATGTGTAAGACGCACTTTGTTTTGTCAGGTGAAGGAGTTCGACATGCAACCAGTTTGCTGACTGCTAGCTTGTTTAATGATTGTTTTGTGTGCGACTTAGGAGGTTAACCAGAAAAAGGTCCAATGGTAGGGGAGCTAAAAGGGGGTCAGGTCTGTCTTGTCTGGCTGAGACAAGACAGTAGTCCAATTAAATTGCCTAATCAAGCCATATGTAACTATAGGTTGACTGAAATTCGCATTTAAATGGTAAATGGACTTGAGCTTGTATAGCGCTTTTCTAGTCTTCTGACTACTCAAAGCACTTTTACGCCGCAGGTCACACACCTATCCATTCACACACTGACGACACAGGTTGCTATGTAAAGTGTCCATCAGTATTAACTAATAAAGTTAAGCGTCTTGCCCAAGGACACATCGGACCGGGGGATCAAACTCCCAACCTCCCTGTTAAGAGACGACCGACTACCACTGACTACCACTGATCCACAGCCGCCCACAATGTGAGCATGTAAACATACTGATTGTACAGCACAAAGACAGTCATGCAAATCAGAGCTTTGTTTGACACATCACAGCTTCTTCTCTGCTAGGAGACGGGAAGTGTTTGATTATGTATTCTCTTCGTGTGCCAAACAGGTTATTGCTGTGCTGTTGGTGTGTTCCCCATTCAAATGATCTGATGCAAGGCTCCTCGTAGAGAATGTTCTCATTACTGCTCAGACATGGCGAGAAGAAAAGCTAGACTCTGCATGTGTGTGTCTGCATGAGTGAGTGAAGTCATGCATACATACTTGCTGGCGTATGACTATTTTTCTTTTGCCATGCATATCTCTGCTTGTTTCCGTTAATATGCCTCCTGGTTACTGTGAGCCGGTGTGCTGAACGATGGATTGGATAAAAATGCACGTTTGGTTGAGAACAGAGTTGTTGAGTCAGCTGTTCTGCAGGATGGATCCCGGGGGGAATGGTTCCTCTCATGGAAAGCCTTCTGTGCTATATACTCAAGGTAGAGAGGAGGGTGGGATGATATATGAAACTATTAGTCTCCTAACACTTAAAACACTTAGTTCAGCTGCATGTGTGCTATTACTGCCACTATACACCATATGCTGTAGGGCGCCATAGTGACAGACACATGGAAAGAGGACGAGGAAGAGAAGGGAGCGAGAGGGAGGAAAAAGGAGTGGGTTGCCCCGTGTGATACAGGGGTTGTGTGATGTCATGCATTACTGATAGGAGGAGGAAAGGCTGCTAATGTGATGCTGCAGATAAAGGAGGAAGTGCTCACACCAGTTCTGTCCGTCTGTGATGAATCTCTGCAGACCTGCTCCAGGGCTAATAAAGGAAGTGAAGGGATCTCTTTAGCCACAGATTAAGATTGAAATGGAGGTAATGTCATTACATGCAGTTTCTTTATAAGATACAGATCAGTGACTTCATAGTGTGCATTGCCTCATTGGAAGATTAGATTAAGCATACAAGCCTAGATTATATCAAATGTGATGCCGATCTTGTGACCATCAGCAGTGGCAACATAGAGGCTGTAATCTGTAACACTCTGAAGTCAGTGTTCACACACATAGGTGTACCTCGGGTGGGCTGCCCAGGTATATTTACAGCCACCCAGGTTTATTTTATATTTAGAGAGAGAGAGAGAAGTCTGCTGGTGTTTTGTGTGTTTTCAGATATGATGCAGAGATAGTAAAAGCAAACTGTTTTACTCACGTTTAAATTCAAACTTAAGCTAACTCTAACCTGATCATCATTTGGAACAAATTTGTGTTCAAATCATTTTAAATTGAGGTTAAGATTATGTTTAAACGGTAACTTCTGCACCAGATCTAGCTTGCGCACTTAATACATGATGAAGTCTGAGTAGGGTAAAGGGTCGATTAGTTGATGATTTCTCCATCTCTTCTCAGTTACTATAAGAACACCTTCTATATATTTATTAAATATTGGCTATTATGAAAGCCTCACTGGATTTGGTTTTGTTTGATCTGAGAATATATCCAATGAAACAACATGATATGTGGCTCAATATGTTGAACCGAACTGAAATGTGCAAATCAGTTCTCAGATAAAGTGCAGAGTCGTGATCACAGATTACAATTCAAAAACACATCAGGCACTGTCCAATGGTCTCGTGTTTGTTGTCTTTTAAGATTGAGCCAAAGGCTTCAAGCGAAATGAGATCTGCCAGTTTCAAGTCATTTTGGAAAAAGTTTCAAGCAGAGGGAGCAGCAAAACTAAACGCTCTCTTCCCGAGCTCAGTGCGGACACGAGGAACAGACCGTTTAAAAAGCTCACAGGAACACAAGGCAGAGAGGCTCCTGGAAGGTCTGAACATAAAAAGGAAGGAACTAAACCAAGAAGAGCTTCATAAATAAGACTCAGCCAGTGTATATACCTGTGCACCTTCAAGGATGGCCAATCACATTGAGTGTACAGGTCACAGTGATGAGTAAGGCGTCTACAACCAGTCACAAATCTTAAGACACAGTGATACACAGTTTCCAATGACTGTAAACATTTAGCTGAGGCGCCCATATACAGCACATCTCCATAATCCAACAAAGGAAGAAAGTTTGATGAAACAAGAAGTTTCCTCGCTGTCTTCTTCTTTTATGTAGAAAAATGTTTTTGAATAAAAGGAATAAAAGGAATGGAAATTAAAATGTTTTTTGATCAATGTATTATATAAGAACGAACGCTTAATCGATCATTATTAGTTTAGAATCTCCATTTGTACTGGTACTTAAGATGTTCGGATTCATGTTACCATTTCTCCTCCCCCTCTCTTTACCTCCTTCACTTATCTTCTTCTATTGGGCCCACACTTCATCTTCATGGATCAAACTTCTCCTTCTAATCTTTATAAACTGTTAAACGTGAACAATCTCAGTTTTACAAACGACACCTTTAAATCATGACAGAGCCTAACCTATGAGGTCTTCCTGAAATCCTTATTTCTGCTGCATTGCTCTCATGCATTGTAATGTTGATACGAAATGAAATAAATAAATACAACTTAACTGTGGCTGTCCTTGGGATGTTTTCAAGGCACCAACAATTTTAGTATTTGTACTGAATAAACCCTGACGTTCTTCACTGAAAGAAATAACTCCTTTATCTTTTGATTCACAGCTGGAAGTGTCAACCACGGACTTCGAGGGAAACCTTGTCGAGGGACCGGCCATTCTTATGATCACTGTCATCGACCAAAATGACAACCGGCCTATTTTCAAAGAGAAACGTTACACAGGAGAAGTCCTCGAGGGATCCCCGTACGGTAGGTGACATTGTTATATTGAAGGGCCCTGAAGGGAACCAGGCTGTTATTGGATTTAGTTGGACAGCAATATCACACACAGTATGATTGCTACACTCGAGATGTACTCTGATCTTGACACTTGTTGTATTGACGTGTCTGAGCTGGCTGGTTTGTACAGGTTGTTGTTTGATAGAGTTGTGAAAACTCTGCACATGTCTTAGTCACTTGAAGACAAACAGCTTCTTCTTTTTTTTCCTCTTTTTTCAATTATCAGCTCAGCACTTTGACTTGCAGAAGCCCTTGAGAAGAGCACATGCCCTGTCTTATCTTGTTGTCTCAATTTCAGACACCAGTCTCATTAGTTCCTCACTTTGGTTGGCAGTTTTAGGGCTGACAGGCAGATTCTGTTAAGGACCTTTCTTCTAGAAAGACTATGTAGAAGTCATTTCTATTTGGGCAAACCCTTACCTCAAACAATGCAAACTTTTGTATTCATTTACTTTGTTTACATGTAAAAGTATTGTCAGGTATTTTAAAACATGTTACAAATGTCTCCCTCATCAGTTCTTACATTATTATTTCAGCTAATGAAGTTATAGTAATTTATGTCTGTGACTGTTAAAGCACTGCGTGACATTTACCAAAACACAAAATGTATGTTTTTGGTAACTTCAGTTGTATCTGAAATGATACTGTTACAGGGTTTTCACACCGAGTGAGCTGACGTGAAAACGCAGTAGGATATTCTCCGGAGAATTCAGCTCGAGCCAATGGGAGGGGGGAGTGACATTTATATACTGTGACTGGAGTCAGTGCATTGACTGTCTGCCCACGACCGCTACGATGTCCGCGCACATAATTAAATGGTTGCATAATGTTTTCTGTTCGTCAGTATGTTGTTCTCTGTTTTTTTGTTGATGTGTGATTCCGCCGAATTACACATAACATTGATATAAAGGCAAATAGTCTCATTATAGCATCGTATAGTGGACTCTGTTGCTTTGTCTGCAATGTCCCGTCTTACTTCAGGAGTCCCCCGTCCCCCCTCCTGTCTGTCAGGGATAGTCTCCCGCTGTGAGGAGCATATGTGAACAGCCAGGTCAGGAGAATATCCAGAGCAGTCCTCCTGAAATTATCCAGATATTTTCAGGAGTGCATGTCTAAAAACGGCTTTAGTGTGATAAGCAGCAATATGCGCTGCCACCTTCACGCTGCTGCTCTATTTATTTATTTATTTTTTTGTATAAACTGCCATAAAGGGGCTGAAGGCAAAACAAATTAATAAGTTGAAAAACTTGTTTTCCACACATGACATCTAACGACTTGTGAAAAAGATGTTTTTCACACTGTGTTTGTGAAATCCTTGGAACAAGATGATATTTATACGTCATTAAATATATTCCATCCTGTTCTAACTTCTTCTTTTTGCTCTGCCTGAAGTGAAAAAGTATACCACTGACACATGGTGGAATAAATTACCAAAACACGTCCGCCTGATGATACCAGCATGATGTTGTTTACCGTGTGTGTGAAGCTGTCATTGCTCTTTGCAGAACCATTCCCTTTTTTTCTTCTTCTTGTGTGTGTTGAGATAAACTTTAAGATGTTGCCACGAAGCCTTCAGGATTCCTGAATCTGAATCCAGTAGATCAAAATTTAATGGTGTCAGTCACTGATTTGTTTGGGATTCTCTGCAACCACCCGGTTGTTATTCAGCATTCAGAGAGGTATCTCCCGAGTGTGTCGTATCCTACTTCAGCTGCAGTATAATTCCAGACATGCTACTTCATCCATTTATTAACGTCACATAGATCAATCATACATTCTAAACAAGGACTTTAGGGTGTTTTTACTGATGTCAAATGTCAAGACGGATCAAATTGGACCCGAACGATATGTAAGGGTTAAGCGTACTTGACATTTTTTGACATACAGGATTTAGAGTAAAACCAGATATTCACCCATTATCCGTTTCCCCGTCTGAGAGATGAAGAAATGTCAAAGCCTTCTACTTCTTATATTATTGATTTCAGGTATTTTTTGACTAGGGATGTTCCTAGCTGCTAATTTAAAATTG
The DNA here is from genome assembly GCA_020745685.1 of Tautogolabrus adspersus. Lineage (NCBI taxonomy): Eukaryota > Metazoa > Chordata > Actinopteri > Labriformes > Labridae > Tautogolabrus > Tautogolabrus adspersus. The sequence goes on from CM036539.1 coordinate 4,326,291, forward strand.
AATTGAACATAAATTTAAATTCTGTCTAGTCGACTAGTCTATCGTTAGGAAAACACTCGGAAAAGAACATTTAAAATCGATAACAGTTTATTCAACACGTCTAAACACAGGATCACAGCATCAACGGCTTAATGATGTTAAACTGGTTTTACAAGTGTGGCTAACGTTAGCAGTGCTAGCACCCCTAGCCTTCAGTCCTCCTTGCAGGTTAAAGGCAGGGTTGGTAATTTTGTAAAACTAGCATGATTTTGAAAATAGCATTCCCTCAGTGCTCCGTCTACACCCACCCCCTCCCCTGTGTGCTCCCTTAAAAGCCACGCCCCTCACTTACATGCACGAGCGTCGTTACTCCAGAAGTGGACCTCAGCTCATCGCTTGCATTGTGTAGAAACTACGTCGTCCCATGTCTCATTCAGTGGTAAGTAAACTCACAGTATAAACTCTGTCATCGGTTATGTGCTTTGAGTGTGGGCTCGTGCACGCAAGGGGTAGGGAACGAGCAGGGAGACAGGGAGGCGTGATTGGTTCATCAGATTGGTACCTCATGGCAGACATTGGTCAAAGTTTTTACAGGCTTACAACTGCTACAGATGACGGATTTTCTTCATTCCTTTTCAGAGCACATGAGTTATTAATTTCTGTCAGGACCTAGAGACAATTTCAACCAAAATCTTAAAAAGTGGATCTGGAGAAAATGACCAACCCTGCCTTTAAATGTGGTTAATGCTTTGCTTTGGTCAAGTGATTATATGTCAGATTAATTTGACACAGCCTACTTACAACTTAATCTCCATTTTCTTGATCTAAGCACTGCCAAACTGTGCTGCTCCTCTGAGGTGCTATCTGCTCACTGTGCTTGTTGACATCCGGGTAATAGAGCATGATGGCAGTATGGCAGTAGCCATGAACTTGAGCTAAACCCCCGGCTAGTGGTGTGCCGCTTTGTTAAGATTTAGACATAGCTTTTGATCGGCATAGCGGGCCTGAATTCATACAAATATTAATCATTTATGTAACGGACTGCAAACTGGTGAGAGTGCCGGATTTATTCAGTTAATCGTCCAATCGTGCACATCTCTAGTTTTGACAGGTATCTGACTCCCATGAATATGTGCCAACAGATTGTTAATTTATGAACTGTAGCAGGAGACTCTCACTGTCTCACTGGCAAGTCTTTCACTATGAAACATTTGGAGTCAAGTCTGGCAGAGCCTTTGAGAGACTCCTCACCTCCAGCTTCCACTGTAAATTTTAACACTTTCTTAGATGTCATTTCGTCACAGTATAGCTTCTTTGAACTATTGTCAAATCTGCCGCCTTTTTCTTTTATTTTGAGGTGACGGTTGTGCCTTTACTGTGGGGAAATATAAATAAATGCTGTTTGAATTCAGAGTGGTTCCTTCTCAGGAACGCTCCAGTCTTCTGTCACCTTTATATAAGCTGGCTGTGTGTTCATGTGTGCATTTGTCCTGCAGTCTTTAAAGCTCGCTTATAATGTTGTTTTTCATTCTGTCCATGTCCAGCTGTGCTGTGAATGACTGTCAGTCAGCATACAGTGGTTATATATGTTGTGTTGCTTGTGTGAGAATTGTGGAGGTGGTCACATCCTGGGCATCCTGCTGTTCATTGCTCGCTGCTTTTTGTCTCTTAATGTTGAATTGTCCATTTCTGGCGAGTTGATCAGGTTTCATATTTACACATTAGAGATGCAGTGAATGTGAAAATCTAGGCTGATACATAAAGGTGCACCTATGGATCGCGTGTGACCATAATCTGCCAGTTTTCCGCCTGCTTAGCCCTGACCGGTGACGGCCGGTCCTCACAAGCAGCCAATTTTGTGCCGATCTCAGACTAACACAAGTGAGCCGTTTCATGCCGTGCACACAGCGTCACAAACACTCATGAATGGCCACACACACAATAAGCTAACATGTCGGCAGTGTAGATGTGTATGTAAGAAGGAACTGTGGTGGCTGTAAAGGAATGTGAGGCGCACAGAGCAAAAGGTTTGACATACAGTAGGATAAACACACTTTCTCTCTTTCTCCCTCTCTCTCCCTCGTGGGCTGGGGGAGAGAGTCACGTTAACATGGTTTGTTTAAAGGCATTTTTCTTGCTACTGAAATTTTGCTCTATGTTGCTTATTCTCATGATGGACTAATGTTGTATCTTTGTAGATATTAATATAACAATAGTTCTTTTACATGCTCTTTTGTAAAGTTATGAACTGGCGCTACAGAGTGATTGATTGGTGACTGAAAATATTTAATTCATATTTCCGTAATAGTATATTTTTTTACAGCGGGACACTTGATGTCCATGATTTTTCAAGAAGCTTGCCCATCACTGCATGTTAGACTATGAAAAGAAACCAGTTTTAATTCAACAGGGGACTTCCTGTATGTCGACTACCTTAACTTAATGCAACGCAGTAGATAAACCTCATCTACTGACATCGGTGCATGCCACATGATTTGCCGACTGCTGCAGGTGGACTTTGTGGCTCTTGCACAGAGAGGGGATTGAAATATGCTTCCCAGGGTCTGTGGTTAATATGTTTTAATGACTTTTCAATGTGCTGCCATAGTGTGCGCTGCATCATGTGGTTGTGCTATTTGTTAGGTTCATCAGTCTTTTGCAATATTTGTATCTTGTCTGTTTACTTCGCTTTGAAACAAGAGGCGTTCAGGACCTCAGAGGCTGCTGAACCCATGTTCAGTCATGTATAACGGTAAGGTTCAGTCCGTCCCTATTGTACACCTAAGACACTTGAAAACTGCTTTTGAGGTAGAGCTTGAAGTAGCTGCAAGGTTTTGACATTTACTGTCCTGTGTTTAAAGAAAAGTTAGAGGTGATTTTGTTTGCCTCAACCGTTGCCAGCTTCTGAAATGGATTGTTTTCTTCTTAGTCCTATAAGTGTCATAGTTGCACCACATGACACTGATGATGAAATTATCAAAAATCTGTTGCTTCACCCTGTGTGCCCCCCTGCTGTTCACCTTGAACTGTGTTTCAGTGATTCACTGAAGAACAGCCCCTCAGGTCTACCTGTCAGGAGTCTGAGGGGCAAACATGTTGAAGATTGTGTGGAGGAATACTGTACATTTGTTCAGTGAAAGCCCCCGACATACGCTTTGATTTTGAAAACACATAGAAGGAAACAAAAATAAAAAAGGTTTGCACTGCTGACTATGATGCTGCTCGCTTTGTTTGTTCTCACATCATTAGTACAAAAACCACAGACAAAAACTTTAATCACCAACAGAGCTGCACAGATAAGAGGGATCAGTCAACAGGCAGGCAGAGGAAGGACACACACACACACACACACACACTCTGTACAGACGGCTTCCCATAGAGACATTCTGAGCGGTTGTCAGCCTCATGCTGGACTTGTGTTATGAATTGCTAATGCCGACATTGCTCATGCAATGCTTTATATTAAGGGAGCACGTCGTGTCATTACAGGATACCAAACGAGATAATAGGCTGACAAACTCGCACATCTGAATCTCGGTTGAATGATGCAGCTTATTCTGTGCTCACACACGTAGAGAATGTTTGTTGTTTAGAGCCTGACCCGTTAAAGCATATCCAGTGAGTATTGGTTAATTCTATCTCTGATATGCGCAGATATTACGATATTTATTCACCAGTCAAATAGCATTTAATTTGAGTTTCATTGTATGACACTAGCGTTTCTCTTTGTGTCTGTCATCAGCAGTGTGCTATATGGATTACAACACGCATTATGACTCTCCAGAGTGTCAAGCTGTGATACACGTGCATGTGCAGTTACTTCCCAGTTGAGTGATCATCTTATATTGTATATCTTTATTAGAGTTTTATAACTGCATTTGAAGGATCAATAAATGTGAATATCTAAAACCATCTCTTGTGACGTCCTGCCCTCTGTCTGCATGTGTTTGGTTGGTTTGGCTTCCTGGCTTGGCGGAGAGTAGGCGGAGTCAGGAAGGACATCACTTACCAGAGTACGCCTCAGATTATTTAAGTGGCTTCCACTCTAATTTCTCTCCTCTCTTCACCCCCGGGCGTCCACCAGCTGGTTTGGTTTTGTTTGCACTTCACAACACTCCACTCATCCACACATTACATTCATGACTGATTTATCAGACTAACACATTTCGTATTGTTTTAGGTTAAGTTTATAACAAAAGAACTTCATTGTTAACCTTGTATCATGTGTGATACCCCTTCTTTGTCACTTACTTTGAGCAAGTTAGTGAAACTCTACAGATCAAAGATAGATCTAACAAAGATATAGGAAGATTTATCGGTAACAGATTTTTTCCTCTCCCCCTAATATCGATATTGGTATCGGCCCCTAAATTCCCATTTCGGTCGGGCCCTGGCTTTTACTAGAGGTGCCCACCTTATGGCTTACTTGCACAAACTCCTGGTTGTTTTTCAGTACCAGTTCAAGAGACATAGAGCCTGCTGGGAGCAAACAGAACCTGCCAAATCTCCGTTAAGAAAATCTCGTATTGCCACAGTAAGGACCAGACCTCACAAACACCTGAATCATCACTTACGTGTGAAACTCTGACTCCGTTTAATGGAAAAGTTACGTCTGACTTCTGCAAGATCAGCAACAATTCTATTTAAAAACTGATTTTATATTATGGGTTTGATCTGATATCATCCACACAGACTTTCTCGCTTGATGTGATATCATTAAAGTGGCTTAAATGCAATTATCTGGTAATGTTTAATTCATTTTAAATATACAGTCTTGTCTTTGAAACCCTCAGTCAATGCCTTTATTCCCTGGTCGTATGAACCAAAGTGAGCAAAATAAAATGAACTGAGATTTTATTTTCAGTCAGTATGATCTGACAGCTCCTTGGTACTATGGTTGCCATGGATGCCAGATCTAATTGAGCTCAGAGATAAGACGAGGGATGCATCTCTGAAGACTGTTTTCTGGCAGACGCCTGCAGAGCCGTGCACTAAATAGTCTACTTAGCCAACATGTCAGTTCAGCCTAAATGATCTCTCTCGAGTAATAAATCAGTCACTCAAATCACATTTAACAACATGTCACTTCTCCAAACATTTCCTGGACAGTTGTAGGAGATTTTGAAAGGATAGCTTTGTCCAGGCAGCTAGCAGGATGCAGAGAACTTATCGTCCTCATCATCAGCTGAGATCTTTCATAGCATTGAAAGGACTGTTTACGACATTTCTCATTGGCCTGGTGATCCAGCTAGCTATTCATTCTTGTGTTATAGTAATATTCTTATTTCTGAATGTCTAGGAAAATCATGTGTTCTGTTTTAACATTTTATAAAAAATAAAATAATGAGGTGTTCAAGAACAAATGAAGAATGCAAAGTCTAATTTAACCATAAAGTCAACAACATAAATTGATTATGTATCCTCCCTCCCCATCCCGAGGTTAGCTTTGGTTCTTAACACTTCTTTGTGTTGACAGTTGTAGGAAAGTATACGATTTTAGCGAGAGCAATATGATGCAAAATACAATTAAAGTCCAGAACATAAAAAAAGAACAACTGAGAATCAGTCATCCCATTTCATTCGAGGTAAGACATCTTTGAAGACTCCCCAGATCCATCTGAACATTGTGGGTCTTCTCCTAACATTGTAGAGGGTCTCCTCTCGGGTACAGAATCAATCAATCAATCTTTATTTGTATAGCGCCAATTCATAACAAGTGTTATCTCAAGACAAATAGCAGGTAAAAGACCTTACTTATTGCCATATTACAAAGACCCAGCTTAATCCATCATGAGCACTTCAGCAACATTCAAGCAAAGTCACAGAGAAAAGAAAAAACTGCCTTTTAACAAGCAGGAATGTTGGGCAAATCCAGGCTCATGATGAAAACAGCCATCTACCGAAACTGCACCGGGCTTGAAAATGGAATATGGGGAGATGGGATAAGATGCAGGAAGACAGTATTGTGTTCATTCATTAAGCCAGTGTCTTTGTGAAGGAGGAAGGTCCAATTTCCACTTCTAAAATAAAATACAGAAACAGCATTATTTTTTATTGAATGACTGAAAGCAACCGTGTATCTGCTATATGCTTTGTGGAGATGGAAATTAGCTAGTTAGCTAAATCTGGTACAAAGCATCTCTTCTCTCCTGAGACTAATGTTTTTTTTTTTTGTACACTGTCCCTGATTCAAATAAACTAAAACACTAACTTAAATAAACTAAAAATGTTTTTGTCGTTCAGCACTTCCATATGTGTGAAATAAATCTGATTCCTATTTCTGCTTGGTGAGTGGTTTCTTGTATTTAGGAGAATTGATTTTAGGTATATTATATAATGTTATTTGTTAACCAGGGTTGTCAGGACCTTTGAACTCTGTTAGTACAAATCAAACGATGTACCTGTTTTGATACCACATGAACAAAAGTAGCCGTCCTTGGCACCAAAAACAGTGAATCAACTTGTTTGTGAACATATTCTCTGAGATTGTGTTAACTTCTCTCTTTTGTCTGTTTGGTAACTTTTGTTTTTGTACATTATTTGAGTAGTTTTGAAGTAGACCAGGTCCCTGAATTTCCGTATTCAGTTTGCTGAAGAGTGGTTTTGCCGTGTCTCTCTATAAGTGGTTTTATTTTTTATTTGTATGGCTTTCCTCTGAATTATGAAGATTGGATCTGAATGTGTTTCATATTTGTTCCACCATACTTCCACTTCACTTGCTGTGAGCAACAATAAATCAAATTCCTCAAGCAAGAGGTAAAAATGCAGTAGATGCTGCTGACGGAGTGCTGTGTGTTACATGAATAGATGTTGGAAAGTTTGCATACTGAGAGTCAGGCAACATACTCTAGAAAGGTATTTTAAGGCACAAGGTGTATTGGAAATGTATCAGTCATGTATTGTTGGTAGTAGGGCAAGCCAATGTCTTGATGCAGTCATAAAAAATACCAGTTTTCTCCTTAAAAGTCTAATAAAAGTCTGTCTGATATGACCATGCATGCAGTCTGTGTGTCCCCTGCATGTTAAAGGTCACATGCATGTGTTATCTCCCGTCACAGATAACACAGCATGATACTTGAAGCAAATGTTCATTTACGTACAGATTTGGAACAACCATTTTCCTGCAATCAGCTGCATTGGATCGTTAACGCTGTGGCCACATATACTGACGGTCAAAGGTGCAGACGTGCACATGCAGCACATACGGTGAAGTGAGTCACAGGAAACCCAAGAGGGTGAGCTTTCATTTAATCAGAAGTTACAATCACTGGGCTGGTCATGCAAACTAAACATAACTTTGAGCATTGTTAAACAAGGCTTATGTCGTTTAAGAAACACAACTGCAAAGCACAAGTGTATTGGTCAGGTTCATGTTGAAACGTGTCGCTCCTCCTGCTCTCCCTGCACATGCTTCTCTGTGTCAGAGCCGCTGTCACCCCGAATCCCCGCATACTCCGTGCGCGCTGCGGTCATTCAGCGCCACAGTTTTTTTGGTGCGTGCCTTGCACCGCTGGATCCGTTTCTGGAACGTGAGCGCATCCATGAACAGCTGTACAAACATCACAAGAGAACTACAAGATCACGCGGGAATAAAGAGAAAAATGTGCAAACATGTTGCTTTGTCTTTCTGAGGACGATTTGTTGTTTGTTCGGTGTCTGATTTGACGTAATATTGACAAAGTGATGAAAAATACGGCCGTGAGTCAGTGTGTTGTGTTTTATTTTGAAATTGACCGGACGCTCTGTGCGTTTCCTTGTCTGACTTCCTGTCCGGTTGTTATATTCTGTCTAACTTGACGCGTGCCTGCAGTGTACTCCGTGGAAAATAGACTCGCAGCGTATTTGAAATGGAGCACAGCGTTTGATTTAGAGACCCAAAATAATAATAAAAAGTACAATATAGTTTGATAGTCACATTTTTTTTCATATGAAAATAAATATCGAAGACAGAAAAAGAATATCCGAATGTCGATGTTTTTTCAATATCGTTCAGCCCTAATTGGTGATTTTTACTTTGAGTACCATTTAAAATATTTTCTCTGTTTAATTTTTTGTGTCATGTTACGGTTTGAATAATGAAATCTGCTTATTGTCTCACTGATACACTTTAATAAAATAAAATAAAAATAAAAATATATATATATTTGTGGTAAAAACCTTCTGACTTTATCACTCTAGTCTTAAAAATAACATACAGCACTGCATGCAGGCGTACAAATGAAGTTTAACTGCATGTTGTGTGCGCTGTTTGTCTTTTATTGAATGATCATTACTGTATGTGCTCTTCCACAATTTTCTGTGTGTGTGTATGTGTGTGTGTGTGTGTGTGTGTGTGTGTGTGTGTGTGTGTGTGTATGTGTGTGTGTGTGTGTGTGTGTGTGTGTGTGTGTATGCGGTCTGTAGCAGTGTGGTGTGTGTTACACAGCGGTGTCTGGGCAGCAGGGGAAGCTGTAGGGGAGAATGTCACACTGCTCTGACATTTCTGTTCATACTGATAACAAAAAGCAGCCAAAGCAAGACTCTCACGACAATCCGTCTCCTTCTCCCTCCCTACTTGTCTTCATGTTTTCTCTTTCTCACTCATCTCTTTCATTCTCCCTCTTTCCCTCATGACCTGCAACCCCCCAGGGTGCTTTGTACACACCCACTCCAGCACCCTTTTTCTTCTTATCTTTGTCCTGTCTACAATCCTTTGGATTTGACTTTTTCACCCACTTCATCAGGGGTTGTCTGTTTGTGTAAGAACAAATGTTCCTTTGTTCAAATACTGACTAATCAGGAATCAGCAGGCTTTGATTGATGCAGGGAAAAAACTGTTTGGGGAGCAAAAGTAACCCTAACCCCCCAAAGTGACATTATTACTCCCATCAGCAGTGATCAGAAAACAATTTATCTCTATAAACAGATTTGTGCATGCAAATGCAGCTAACAATCTCTTCTGGATGAAAAGAAATCAACTTCAACAAGCGAAACAATCTTCTTGATGCTTTGTCCCAAATGCAAATCAGAGAAGGATGCAGAAGAGGGCTGATTGGTTCGGGGATTTGGCAGCAATCATTTTTTTGGGGTTTACACTCTGTTATTTTAGGGACATGCTTCTCACACACATGCACAAACAGGACCTGTGGACATGCATTGGTGGAGAGATGTCAGATGTGGGGCTGCTACACACTGCTAAGCAAGGAGCACACCAGAGCAGTTTGGGGTTTGGTGCCTTGCTCAAGGGCACCTCGGCAGAGCTCAGGAAGTGCCCTGGCACATCTCCAGCTACCAGAACAACTTCCGTATTTTGGTCCGCACCGGGACTTGAACAGGTGACCCTCCGGTTCCCAACCCAAGTCTCTACAGACTGAGCTACTGCCGCCCCAATCATGCCACAGCCCGGGCATTTCCGGTTAGGAATATACTTTTTTTTAAACTTGTGTCATTAATGGAAGTTTAATCTGTGGATTTCTCTGTGGTTCAGATGACCTGGAGCGGCAAACCTCAGTTTTTATATTTTAAATCCTGACTTTCTTTTAAATGAATGTTGAGCAAGATTCTGCTTTTATTCCAAGAAGGACACAACGTACTCAAGGAGTTAAGGGGATAAAAAATGTGAAGGTCAGAACTTTCTGTTGTAATTTTGTTTTCTGTTCTTGTGGTCGTGTGAGAGGTATTTAGTTCTGACAGGACGCTTCATGATGTAAACCTGCTGTCCTCTTCCAAAACAAACAAGGGTTGGCTACAAAGAAAGTCATATATACATAAAGGCATTTATTTAAAGACTTAAACAGCTTCATTTGATCAACTCTCCTTCAGGAGATGTTGTGTGAACTCTTTGTAGACGTGGATACCGTACGATATGCTCCGGGGACTATTTACAGCTGCAGGACTGTGTGTGAGGAATCGACTCAAAATAACTCATCATGTCAATGTTCATTGTATGAGGGGAAAATGTCACCCACTGCAACAGTGTGACACATCACTCCCACTCTTTATTTGCATTTCTTGACATTAGCTTGTGTAATTCATTGCATCAGAAATATTAAATGCAGAGATAAATCGGGTTATTTAAAGATCTTTGATACAAAAGCTTCTTTCTCGTGTGTCACTCTGCTGAGCTCCTCACAGCAAATTATATTCTTGATAATATATCTTAATATTTCAAGAGAAGACTGTTTCTTTTCACTAACATGTCCATTTAATTTAATAACACAACATATATGAATACATTTATTCAACATGTAATTCATAATACATGAAAATATACTCAAAACGCTCTTTTGAGGACAGGTGAAGTTATTTACCTATAGTGCTTAATGCCAGGTACAGAATGTACGATTTTGTGCTGTCCCAGGTGAAATATGATCAATCGTGGTGATTTCTGTGGTCGTGGTTAAAAAAAACGATGGTCCTTAAATGTCACACTGTGAGAGAGGACCGAAGATGACTGATCTCACGGTCTCGCCTGCAACAAATATCTGGCAGTGCCAGAAATTTTGGACGATCATCTCACAATGAGAATGCTTCTACGATCTAAGTCAACCACCAACCAATAGAAATGCAGCATGAAATGACGCACTAATCAGCGCGACCATAACAATAACATGACTTATCTCAAGCTCTCTCTCTCTCTGCAACACTGGCAGTCCCAATATGGCCTCTTTTCCCTCCCCACGATCTTTTTCAGATTTTTCTATCTCTCCTCTTTTTGTTTTTCTGACTTTGCACATGAAGGCCACTAGGGCAAGAGCTCGCTTTCTGCTGACAGCCATGACGACCTCGGCTCCATCAGGTTGACGCACACTGATGAAGCTAATGACGCTGCGTGTTGACTTGCCTCACAGCCTACGACTCACTTGGTACCTCATCACACAGTGTGCATGCCTGTTGTACCCAACATGATGAGATCGGTGTTGCAGTGTGGCTTGCAATAAACTAAAAGATTGCAAAATATGACGTTCTACAGGAGGCACGATCCTAAACCTAACCTCTTCACAGCTGTGGTAACTTTTCCCACCATGTTGTTCATCTCTTTTGAGAGGGCATTGAGTTTCACTCCTCTGTTTATTTTGAGAGTCACTCGGGAGTCATTGTTGCAACATCAACAAAGCAGTCACATCAGTGAGAGTCATGAATAACGTCGGTGTTTGCAGAGAGGAAATTGTTTGATCTACATTTCTGGGAGGAAATGGTGTGCTGCAGGAAAATTACTGTGTTAAGACTGTCATGTTTTCAGCAATTTATGTTTATGTTTCCTGTGCCAACACCATGCCGACAAGTTAAAGCTAGCATCTAGGTGATATATCTTCTGTAAGTGGACATGATGGGGTATAAATGAAGATATTACTCAGAGCCCGGCCTCTGTTTGGGTTCCAGCCTAATTTGTGTTTATATCAGAGGTAATTAAGGCCTGAGTCCCCGCTGTGAAGGGAGCGAGGATGGATCTGGTTTGCAGTTCTGCTCTATGCTCTGTGAACTCACACACACACACACACACACACACACACACACACACACACACACACACACACGCACACACACACACACACACACACACACGCACACACACACACACTCACGCACGCACTCACACAGGATGGATAAATTCAGTTTAGGAACAACATGAATAACATGTCTGTCGTGTCACGTTTAATTCTTTGTATCATATTGAGTTCTGTGTTTTTTGAGACATGTGACACGTTTTATTTACACAGGTGATGTCTCTTATTCCATTTACTTGTATTACAGATCTACTGGTGCATGCTGTCTCGCTTACAACACTTCCATTACTCTGATCCTTTGATCTTGTACTCTCTCTTCACTTTCTCTCTATGTCGCATAACAACAGTCCCCGTCTTAAAGTTGTAAACATGTTCAATGAGGCTTTACTGTCTATCCTGCATACTGGGTTTTGCATCTTTAATCTTGCGAGACTCTGAATTTGACCTTTTACCTCTAATGAGAAAACTACAACGTCCTAAATCTCTGCAGTGACTTATAGTTCTCCATCTTAGAAATCAAGTCATGTGGATTAATTTGAAGGAAGATCAACTTTCCAAAAGTCTGTGTGTCTGTGCACTTTGCAGAAAAGTGATTAAATACACCAACAGAGCGTACCTGAAATAGTTTATCAGTTTAAATATGAAGCTAAACAAGAACTGTGTAAAGCGAATCCGACCTATGGATGAACATCATGTGCAATTCTATGAAAATCAGCAAAATTGTGACAGGAGAAAAATTAAGTCTGGAATAGTTTTCTTTACTATCATATGAACACAACAGCATTGCTTTCCTCTCTGAGCAGACACGCAGACCTCCATCATCCATTATACTTGAATTGGCTTTTATTTGTCACCACGTGGGAGAATTAAATAAACACGTTCTGTTTTTAGTGTTAGTAGATCTTTACAAAGCCACAATGACTTCTGTTTTAGTAACAAAATGTACCTGAGTATGTGATAAAGACTTCACATCATATGCATAATGTCAGAATATTTGTCTGAACAGTAGGCCTATTTTCTTTTCTCTTTGAAAAGGAATAAACACGAGGACGTGATGTTCTGAAATGACACACTGGCTGTATTTATATTTCTCAGTTCCATAAAGTAAAAAAACAACAACTTTGCGACCAATTAGCTTTTCAATTTGTTGAATTGGATCAAATCATACTGACTCGTTCTTTGTGTTAATGAATCAGCCCTGAATTGGATCATAACCCTACAGAATCGTATCGAATCATCCTGTAAAGGATGGACTCACACCCCTACCAGGACTTCTGTTTTGTAGTTTGTGTGGCCTTGGTGGGTCCACTCTGTCTCATGTGATGTTTGTGTTTGTAGATCTGTGTTGGTTGCAACATGTCAGCTATTTAAAAAATAGGTTTTCATGTAAAGTAAAGGCATTTTAATTCCATACAGATGCTACATTGTGCCTTGGAGTGGTTTTGAAAGACAGTTGCACTTTGTTTTTACCCTTCACAAAATGAACCAGGTATCTTTTTTTGTTTATTTGTTAGGATCCCCATTAGCTGTACTCGAGAGCTCTTCCTGGGGTCCACATTAAAAACAAATCAATATCCTGTGTTTATTAGTATCATATCTAAATTCTTAATTCTGGTATCAAGACGACAGAAGTCCTCCTCTGACCTGTGCCCATATCCTGTTTGTTGTCCCTGCTCCCCCTGCTGTGGTCCCTTGCATGCAGGATCCTCCTACTGCCGCATGCTACTCAAAAACCTCAGCAAAACAACAGGTGAACTCTATCAGTAGGTAATTGCTCACATATTCTGGTAAGTTCGGAGAAAGCTAGTGAGGGAAGTAGAGGCAGCGGATTGGTGAAGTGCCAGTTTTAGTAAATTGGGGCAGAAGAAGCAAGAACAGGACGAGATAGATTCAGGAGATAGATAATGATTCAGCTTGGAGATTACACCAAAACTGGCAGGTAATTTGTATCTGGATGGTGCCTGTTAGTCCCATTATAGCCCCTGTCTCTACCTTTATACTCTGTCTCTTTCCTTCTCTCTTTTTTCCTCCCCCCGTTTGTGAACTGGAGAACAGCCTGTCCTACACCCTACCAGGTGACTGCTGTCCCACAATGCCTCATTATCAGCTTGTCAGACTGAGAAAGAGCCTGGTAAATTAATGTCTGAGGTATCTTACTGGAGCTGCTGCCCAATTAACTCCAGGGCTTTGTTGTGATAGGATAAATGAGTTTACCCCCCCCCACCACCTCCCCTCATTTAAAGATGTGTATGTACATGATGCCATTTGGTTCTGTGAAGTAATAAGGTCACCTGGTTACATTTTGTTTTCCTCTAATTACTTGGTGACTCATCTTCACTGGATGATATGCAAGTGACATTTACAAATGAAACACAACAAGCTGAATGATCGTGATTGAAAGTGTAAAAATGTGCAGTCAAAACACAATAAGGTAACATGATCTACGTCTTCATGGACAGTGGATAGAAATGCATGCTCCAATCCCACTCATCTATATGCATCTGTTCTCTTTTCACCAGTAAGGCATCATTGATTTTCTTGAGCCTTCTTAACTGAGCTATCTTCTTTTGAATTACCATAGGGAGCGATATGCATTACACCACTGAGGAAAAAATGGCATTGTGAATGGGCTTTATTTTCCACAGTGACTTGATCTGAATATATGTGAATAGGGCTTGATTTGAATACATTTCTATAGTTTGGAGTAAATTATTTTGCTCCCTGGTGGGTCTTATATGGCTCCCTGCGTCAAAGTAAAATGACATCAACATCTCTCTCTCTCTCTCTCTCTCTCTCTCTCCCTCTTCTCCTTGTCATTCATGAGTTTAGTAGATAAGAATTTATTTCAAATTTTAGAGCCTGTGTGTCGCCAAAAGAGCATTGTTGAGCCTCAAACAATAGAAGAATGAAGCTGTGAAGAGGATTGGGCCTTCAAGGTGCGACAATGGCTCAACTCTTGGCTCCCCCGGTGGCCGTAGCAGCTCTTGAGTGCTGATAATCTGTTAAAGAGTTTCTACTCTCCTTTGCCCCGACACAAAGTCCCACATAAACCCGGGCTTGATTATCTGTCCCCCTCTCTGGATCTGTTGAGGCTTGCTCCTCTCACTCACACACGCTCAGAGTCCGACAAGACCAACCAATCTCTCCCCATCGACCCATTTCCTCACCCCGTCCTTTGCAAGAGAACACAGCCTTTGCCCCTCTCTAATACCACAGCTCCACTCCAGATTCGCTGATTTAAAATATCTCCACTTTTTTTGTTTTTTATTGCACACAACCTATCATCAAGCCCCTCTCTCTTTCAGAAACCAGCTCCTCAGAATGTTTCTCTTTAAAGTCCCTGAATAGAAAAAAAGCTTCCTCTTCCTGAGCAGTCAGTCAATTGAAAGGTTCACAGTTTGATGGCTAAAGTGTGGAAATGTATCGGTGTGAATATAAGACAACCCTGATTAAAAGACAGCCCCCTCTTTTCAAAACTCTCCTTCTTAAGACCAACACTTTTTTCTTTTCAGAAAACCACTTTAATTTGAAAAATAACGACGACACAAACAATTTGAATAAATGAAGGTAGGTTGTTGTTTTTAACACGTAGAAAATAAAATCATGTTTGCAATATCTTTAAATTAAACCACAAATGATATTAGATCTTCATTCATTCATTTCCAGTAGACTTTACAGTCACAGTGACAGATGTTGGCATATCAAAAATCCAGGTGTGTGGTCAGTGTTGCCCATGTGATTGAGGGGATATGAGTTGATCACACAGTGTTGAGAAGACAGATGCTGTGACGTCTGAGCGCAGGTGCTGTGTACCTTTGTTCACTTTTTCAGTAACACTCACTCTCTCTTGTCAATCTCTTGGAAGAGACAGCTTTGAGCATCATGGTAGGAGATTGTCTGCATTTTAATAGTCTTTTACAGCATGCAACGTCCGGAAAATATGCTCCGTAACACCACATTTCTTTGCTGCTTGACCTTTGTTTAATGACTGTGCTCATTTATAACCAGTATCTAAAAATTGGCATCATAACTCCACCTCAGTCATGGGTTAACCTGACCTACCCTTGAGTCACTTTGTTCCCCGACAATGACCGTGTCTCTCCCTGCACTGTGGCGCTGCAGATGTGAGTGAGAGCTGGCCTCAGTCATGAGCGCTAAACTGGATGTACGGATCAGTGGCATGTCTGTACTAGCATTTAAAAGTCTACACCCCGAATATAAGACTTTTTTCAGATGTATTTTTATATTATCATCAATCAATCATTATTTGTATAGTGCCAATGCATAACTGTCCTCATAATGAATGAGGACGGGGGTGATTGTGGGGACGACACAGTCCGATGGTGGTGGCTGGGTGTCAAGGACGTCAGGTGGTATAGTGCAAGATCAGCTCGCTGAGGTTGAGGGAGCTCCGTCTATTCGAGAGCCTGGCCTCCTGGGCTTCTCACACACTGACACAGTACGATAAATCATACTGACACTAATCTTTGGTAAGTACTCTAAAAAGTTTCACAAAGATGAAATCCTGATGGCCTTGGTAATGAAAACCGAGTCTTACTCCGTATAACAACCACAAATCTCCGTTTGATATCTTTGTGTTTGTGTTTTGTTGTTAAGGACTGAACGAGAGAGGCCTCAGCAAACAAAGAGAATGAAAAAAAAAAAAACATTTATAGCTTGTTTACTCGAAGAACAAAGCAAAGAAAGAGGGGAATGCTGCCTTGGATTTCTGTTTTTTTAATTGAAATTAGAACTGCAGAAAATGAAGACACAACTCACAATAAGCTCATAATTATATAAATCTATTTTTATCAGCCTAACCAACCTTAATGAGCCAGCAATGATTCAGTGGTGTTTAAACTCAAGGAGCTGTCTCACTTACCTCCTCACAGACAGCTACCTTCTCGTATCCCTTTAAGCAGAATGGCAATTCAATTCTTTCATTAAGACACGGATCTGGGCACAGCGTACTGATGAGAATGTGATTGGAGGAGACAGCCACCTCTATCTAGTCAGCCTGCCATTCCCCCCCTCTGCACCAGCTCCTACTTATATCAAATTACTGCTCATCCTGCTCTGTTTAAATAAGGTTGTACAGTACGCAGTCACAGAAAATCTGAACATTTCTACCATCTACTCAATCTTTCCCTCCCTCTCTCATCTCCTGCTTCAGTTCTGTCTGAAGCAGAACTCACATGATTTCTTGGGTTTTGCACCGAGATACAACAGATCAGCTTGGGGCAAAAAACTCTTTGATTGAGTATCGATCCTCGATTGTCAGAAAGGCAGAGAATGACAGAGTTCACACATGTGAACAAGGCGGTGGCCTGCTGAGCATTTTCTGCTGCAATCAACTCTGCAGAACAAAGAGGTGTATCCATGAGGCAGGAATTACATGGTGTTGTCATCTCTGTGGCGACCTGTGATCACGTGGTCACCATTCTTGTCAAAACAGGTGATACGGTAGATTCAGCGCCAGTAATGGAATTGTCAAATCCCCACTATCAGTCCACATGCCGTACATCACCTTTAAGCTAAGGAATTTGTGTTTCATGTGACATTTCACCACTGAGTAATGGAAACGTAGACAGGAATCAATAAGAGTGGGACATTAGGAAAGTTTGAGTGGAGCTCACACAGCTGTAAATACATAGAGGGCAGGCCGTGTTGATAAGCGGCTTGAGATGGGTTTAGCCATGTGAAGTGATGGCGAGATGGATTATTCGGGTGTGTTTCTTTTCTTCTCTTCATTTGTTTTTATTTTCTTTCTGACATCTTGAAAAATGGTTCAGCGATGAAAACAAAACACAAAGCACTTGATAAAAATAGACCGCTGTCAGAGTCATATTTCCCTGAAGCTTTATAAAAATTGCTTTTTCTGCATTCATTTATCAAGAAATGCACTGGTTTGTTTAATCCCACGGGACTAGACTCTGCAGTATTTATGTTGCAGACACACAACAGAGAAGCTTCTAATTGCCTTCATGAATGCTTTTATGGTCTTGTGCACTAGAGGTAATTTCAGTATCTGAATTGATTCCCGGAAGACTTAAAACGTAATTGGTTGAAACGGCAACTGAAGTGAACCCCAGCATATTTTATTATTGACAGGTCAAGATAATAGGCAGGATTTTTCTCACTGTTTCTTACTTCCTTGTAGAATCTCCTGGATATTATGAAACAAATATCCCATTTCATCCTATCCTGGCTTAACACATTTAATTAAAAATAAATGTATTCCCTTTGTGCTCTGGGAACCAAGTTGTCATCACATGCACATTTTTTACAAGTAGTATAATAAAAGGAAGATGATATATTATTGGTGCTTGTTGACTGAATGCAAATTCAAAATAGTAGACTTTTCTTACGCTGAGAAAACACCCAAAGCACAATATATTTCACACGGCTAAACACGGAATCACAGCGAATGAAGATGTCAATTTGGTTGAACAAGTGGTGCTACCAGCCTTTGGTTCTCCTTGCAGGTGAAAGCCCACATGCCTGCTCGATGACGTTACACATTGCACACCAACTGGAGCTACAGTTAGTATTTATTATTTCTCTTTTTTTGCCTGACATTGTGCACACAGCAAAGCTAGAGCCACTTGGAGAAATAAGTGTGTGAAGGAATGGCATATCTTTTGTTCAATGTTTTCACACATTTCTTGAAGCCCTCGTCACCCAAAGTATTTATAGGACATTTCTTCAGCCAATGGAAAGTGATTGCATCACTGATTTCAGCCTGTTGTTGGGAGTTTGAAGGAAAGGGTGTCACGCTGTAATTGAAGTCTGACTAGGAAAGGGAATAGAGACATTTCTCCTATTGACCTTCAAACACTCATCATACTGCACTTTGTGCTGTTTCTTATGTTGGTTGAATAAGTTATTTGTGTTGGTTTGCAGAGCGGACACAGGTTTAAGCTTCTTGTATCGATCGCCCCAAAGTGGAAATACCTCCCAATAACGAGCCATTTCAGAGGACCAGCTCTTCATCATCTTTTTCTGACACGTGACTTTTGTTTCTCTCAACTGGTCTCTGTTGTTTACACTCCCACTCTTATCTGCTGATAGGTGCTCATGATGTGACGTGCCCTTCCCCTAAAAGTGAAGCCAAAACCCCATGATCACTCCCTGCAGTTAGTTAAGGAAGCACTCGATTTGATAGTTTTTTTTATCAGGGCAGAGCAACAATTTTAGTTGTCAAAATCCATCAAATTGTGACAGTTTAGTTGTCCTGGACCAACAAGGGATAAAAGGTTCAATTGGTTTATTACAGGCTCTGATTGTAAGCAGCAAAAAACACAGTCATTGTATTGCTGTTGAGGTAATTTGAAGCGGTTTGAGGAAAAGGATTATCTGAGTAGTTGCAACTGCGACTTATAGTGGGTGTAAGGAATGGTGGTGAAGTAGGCGGCGTTCAGAAGTGCTGGGACAAAGCAGAGCAAGGCACTGGGAAAAGATCACAAAACAACATGCAGTTAGAATGTAACGACCATACAAGAAAGCACAATGGCAATCTAGTTATGATTCAAAAGGGGCCGATATACCACTGAGTAGCGAAGACAATCTGGCAGCGTGCTGGAAGATGAGGAGGAGTAGAAGAGCTGCCGTAGATGAGCCGAATGATCTGCAGCTGTGAATGAAGGACCCAGCGCTCAGGAACGCCCCACGCCTCCCAAACCAGACAAACAGGAAGAACAGAGCCACAAACACACGACATAAAAGCCCTCGATATTAAGAAAGACAAGAAAAATAACGAAATAAACAAATAGTCCAAACCATGACAGTCAATCATGTTTTTAGTTGTGAAAGGCGAAAACTACGATAACCATTAATATTCATTGAATTGTGCAGCCCTAAAAGGCCCTACAACACTTTACTTCTCCCCCTGTTTGTTTATTTTATCCGTATAAAATGGCACCTGCCCTAATTGTCTTTATTTTGTATATTTTTCAGCCCATGCTTACATGGTCTCTGGCCGCTATGATGACCCCAATTCCTTGTTATAAAAATGAAAAAATTAAAACGAGTTATTCCAACAAAGTGGTCGACTCACCAACTCCTCTGACCTCTTCTGACTTTTACCCACCATAATTGAGTCCTTAAGGACGTGTCATCCTGCTGAACTCTGGGCTCTTTACTTCTACTCAAGAAAACTGAAGAGTGCATGAAAAAAAGGATGAATAAATAAATGTCAGCAACTTCAGACTTGACTTCCAACATAGTGCATAAGTATTTATAATGCTGACGCAGAAATGAGTCCAAGACACCTCTAACATCATTTGTCAGAGGGAAGTTTAAAGAGTAGAAAGCAAATAAACGAAAGGCTACAACACAAAGAAACAGAATATGACCAAATAAAGAGGGTAACAGTGTAACAAAGTAGGGTCACATAATGGTTAAAGGGTCCATTAGACACATATGTCAGGTTCTCGAGTAGACGGAGCTCCCCCAACTGTCAGCGAGGTGATCTGGCACTACCACCACCCGACGTCCCTGACACCCAGCGTCCACCATCGGACTGTGTCGTCCCCACAACCACCGCCCGACGCCCAGCGTCCACCATCGGACTGTGTCGTCCCCATAACCACCGCCCGACGCCCAGCCTCCACCATCGGACTGTGTCGTCCCCATAACCACCGCCCGACGCCCAGCTTCCAAGGGCGTGTTTGTCTTAAAATGAGCTGCGGTCAGGGGCAAATCTGGCGCATTCCAAACCACCTCAAACCTTCTCTGATGTCAGTTGTTGAGGATGTTCCTGTTAGGAGACATTAGCAGAAATGGGCACTCATCCGTTAAACCATTACTCGTTTAATTTGATAAAGTAGCCGAGGAATCCTGCCGAGATTATAAGTAAATACATGTTTACAGCCTGCTTGTATTTGATGTTGAGCACATAGGACATTGGTGATTTTTGGTCATAAATGAGGATTCACTTTTGTGCCTCTTCTTTCCGATCGTTTCTGATGTTGTGGGAAGGCTTCAGAGAAATATAACTTTGATTTGCCATCAACATCTTTCATACACAATGAAAGCAGAGAAGTCAAATGAGCCGGCCAAGGCCCAGTGTATCTAAGAATAACTAAAACCCACCCTTTAAATAAAAGCCAGTACACCTGGCTCTAAAAAGGAGTGAGCGCTGACACTGATTGGTTTGATTTCGGTTACACCAAAATCACACATACTGTATAACCGATATAACACATCTTTATGATCAATGGTCTTAATTCAACCTCTTTTTGCCCTGGGCTTAATTTATCGCTTTGATTGTGCAACATGTAGTCGGACATGCACCAAATCACTTCATGCATCGCTTCTTAGACCATCAAAATAGAGCCCTTAGGGATAAATTCCCTGTATGTGTAAAATGTCTTAGCACCAAACCTCATCCTGATTTAGCTTGAAGCCAGTATTTTGTTATTGTCTGTTGAACTATCCTGCACTTCACGCACACATTAAAGTATTCAGTTATGGCTCTAACGGTCTTCCCTCCCTTTGATTGGTTTGTAAACTGTCACATGATCACTTCAGACAAACTATTTCATAAAAAGCAGATCTTGGTTAGCTTTGAATATGACAGATGGCTGTTTCAGGCTGGGTTGAAATGGTTGGACACTCCCAAAGCACGTGATGAATATCAATGAATCTACTGTGTGGCCTCCCAGCACGCAGCAGGCCGCAGCTTCAGACATGTGTGAAAGGGTTTGTTGATTTGTTTGTATTATGAATGCATGTGTATGTGTCTCTCTGTCCTGTGATGTCAAGAAGCCTCTGGTTTGACATCAGTGTCCCACCAATCACAGCTCTGACTGGCCTCCTTAGAGGAATACATTACACCAAGTTGCCTCATT
The DNA here is from genome assembly GCA_020745685.1 of Tautogolabrus adspersus. Taxonomy (NCBI): domain Eukaryota; kingdom Metazoa; phylum Chordata; class Actinopteri; order Labriformes; family Labridae; genus Tautogolabrus; species Tautogolabrus adspersus. The sequence goes on from CM036539.1 coordinate 4,347,607, forward strand.
CCCTTTTATCTCCACGCAGACGTACAGTGACTTCAGACCTGCAATGAAATGACAGTGATGTTAGCAGATAAGGTCTATTTTTTCCATTCGTATTGCATGTTTGCCAGAGTTATGAACCATTCACCATCCCGATATTTCCACCCTCGGTGAAAGCAATATATTTTCATAGATTTTGCTTTCACTGACATTAATGTAAACAATGGAATTGAGGGTCATGAGTTGTGGGTGTATTGTTGTATTTTTGATGGACTCAGAGATTCAGTCCGCCATGGCTGATATAGTTTTGAGTGACATTTTATCTTGGCAATCTCGTTGATCTTAATGAGATTTTTGTCCTTCATTGGTGTGTGTGTGTGTGTGTGCAACAGTGTATGTGCATGTCTGTGGAGGCTGCGATTAAGTGGAAAAAGAGCCTCTATCAAACAATTTGTTTCTGACAGTGAAGGCTTATAGCCCAGAGGAGGCGGGACCTCTGCTGACCTTGGACTGCTGACTGGACTAAGGAGGCTTATGACACTTGCAAGATTGTCTCCTTAATACCTCCTTCAGGACAATAATTCAAGAGAGGAAGGTGAAAAAGTTTTCAGGCGATCATATTTTCACGATAATTTTTTCAAGAAAATGAACAGCTACTGTGGTATACGTATACATCCATGGACCAAATAGGTTACATAAGCCTGCTTAATAAAATGTATGTCTGCAATTTAGATATCAAATGCTTAACCTCGTTTAATAGACACAAGTTCTCAGCTGTTAAATTGTTCAATTTTAAAGATATTGCTGTGATAGTATTTCTGACCTCCTGGTAGTCGCTGCAGTATGAATGTCCTCACAGAACTACATGTTAATGTCTGCATTACATCTCATCATCAGCTAAAGATTAAATGAAGAGTGAGTGAGCATGAACTGACCGCTACATTAGGCACATACTTAGCTCTTACCTTTGGTTGCATCAGAAGTTAAAGCAAAAAAGAGAAGTGTGGGAGAGGAACCTGGATCTCCATATTTCACATCACATGTTTTTCTTTTTGGAGTTAGCTTTGTTTTTATGAGACATGGGTTTTATTCTGCAGTAACATTTTTTGATAGAGATCTGTAATATCAAATTTGGCCCCATCTCTCTGGAGATCTGTCAGCTTCTGTTTTCTGTAAAGGACGTCAGATTCATTTGACGTTTGTCTGTTGACTGATTGAAAAATAGAAAGGATATGAAAACAGCAGAGAACAGAGGTTGAAAGACGCCAAACAGCAGGCTATGACAGAGAAATCTTCAAAACCGAAAATGGCACATTTTGGTGTGCCCACCACCAGGGCCCAAAACCTCCTTTTTAGAGCGCTCATCATTGCTAGGTTAAGAAAGCTAACTTTTGCTTTCCTCGGTAATGTTCCCTTAGATGTGTTGTAGATTGCTACGTGTGCTTAGTTTTTGCTTTAATTCAAGGAACATGAAAAAAATGTAAAGGAGTCCTGTCCTGGCATCAGCAGCAGCTCTACCTGGACATTGTACCCACGAAAAAGATGAGTCAGACTAGCATCTCCTCCACCATTGTTGTTGACAAAGCTGATATCCCGATAAGTCCCGCCTCTTCCTGATTTTGATTGGCTGGTGAGGTAGAAGTGACATTAATGACGTGGTGCTGTTCTGAGAGTTTAACTTCTTTCAACCGAGAGCGCTGAGAGTGTAGCGACAAAAAAAAACAAAAAAACGCCGAGGGCGTTTTAGAGCTCAGGACGGTGAGCACTGAAAACGTTTGACTACTGGCCTACATTGGTTTTGTATTGAAAACAGGAGCTGCCAGTGCATGTGTCTATGGACACATGCCTTAAAGCTAAAGTTTGGAACATTATTTAAATAACATTTTGGTGAAAATAACCTTTTGATCATTGCATGGCACTAACAACATTTTATTGATGAGTGCCCTCCTTGGTATTTAGTTCAAATAAAATTACGAGGTCTGAATCAAACAACTAATCAGGTTTAGCTTGCACATACCCAGCCAATCACAGCGTCTCTTTGAGGAGAATGTTTGGGTTGCTTGACAAAAGCCAAGTTTCAGATTAGCCTTACGACTTCTGTGTTATTTTTTTACTTTGAAATGGTCACATTGTTTACTGCCACTTAGTCTCAAACTATTGTTTTACTATATTAGTAGCCGTGCAATAAGCAAGATAATGTTTAGTGAGAAAGGTGTTATTGAAGAGGAACCTCTTCAGGGGAGATAAGACCTCTCCGCTATGTGTCGGGATCCTGCTCACCCGGTCAGGGTTCCATTCTGCTATAACAACCCGCTCACTGGCTATGTTATCCCTTACATAGACACTTTAAAGGGACTTCTAGTATAACTTTAGTTTACGTTCCTTACTGTTCAAGAAAATAAAGGAAGCATCCAGGTCATACAAAGGACATTTAGTTAACCATGCCTTATCTTTTGTAAAAGGTCAATAATGTGGTCGACTATTGTTAGAAATGACTTTTAAAAACCTTCAGACAAATAATTCACCCAGGCTCCCTTCTACTCCCATCAACATCAGTGAAGCTGTTTCAAAAAGTCCCATGTCAAACAAGGAATGAAAGCCAGAGATAATGACAGAGATATCTACAGTAAAAAAAGAAAGAAGCAAGTCCATATGGGGCTTAGAGCAATGAGAAATGTTTTTCAATTGAAGTAGAGCAAGCTAAATTCAAGAAACCCCATGGCCCATCCATACTGTAAAAGATGCATGGTCCACAGGGCTATGCAGTTTACACTGCCCATGTATTCTTTAGGTGCTTTTTCAATCTGCACTGTCTACGTGAAGGGAATTATTTCTCCCTATCCGACCTCTCATAGCTGCTGTCTTTACCTTTTTCCAGTTTATCTCTTTGTTGTGTGACAATGTCCGAGACCCCACTGCCCATGTTCACATCACAACTCTGATGTCCAGTAACACACTATGACCCCTGTTCCTCGGATTCAGTCGTGGATTACAGTAGCGATGTGCACAATCCCATTTGTTGCAACAAATACCCTCTTCTGGCTCTGTGGCTGTGCACCATCCATCAGCCATCACTGTCAGCTTGAGCTTTTTCAGCCCGTCTGTCCATCCCCTGACTCTCCCTCTGTGCTGCTCTTTAACTCCAGGCTGCACTCCTTTCTTTGCTCCGCTGCAAAACCCTCCTCAGCAGTGTGCTGTGCTTCACATGGCTAGAGTGTGGACTGTGAGGATGATGCTGTTCTCTAGATTGGCTGCCTTCTGGTATCAACACCTAGAGCAGGGGTGCCCAACCTTTTTTGAACCAAGATCTACTTTTAAAGTTTCCAGTCTGCCGAGATCTACCAGTCCACATCGGGAGCTGTAGCCATTACCGACAGCCTACAAACGCATTTAATACGCACACAACAAACAGAAAATAATTCAAGATAGTAAATGACAGTTCTGTGAGTCGCAAAAAATAGTACAATATCTGCTTTTTTTTTTTTTTTTTTACTTTTAGGGTACATTTTAATATTACGTCTGTATTTATATCAAATATGTGTTCCCGACTCGCTCCGTACTGATCACGGATCAACTGTGTGCTGTAGCACTAAAAGTAAAAAGGTTTGCGTGGTGGCTGGCGCTCCAGTGTGTGTGTGTGTGTGTGTGTGTGTGTGCGTGTGCGCTCTCTCTCTCGCAGCAATTTTACGAATAAATGAAAAATGAAAAATACTAACAGGTCGCAAATATACTTGAGTAGCCCGCCAAGGTATCGTCTATGTGTGGGAAACACTGCAATGAGATGAAGTAGAGCGCACACGAAAAAAAACCTGACACACGTCAATTTTTTATAGTGACTAAACATCTCACGATCGACTGAGAATCAGTCCGCGGTCTACTTGTCGATCGCGATGGACTGGCTGGGCACCCCTGACCTAGAGTAAACATTTTAAGGCTGCTTGCCTGTATATTCCTATGACAAAGCAATCATATCATTTTCTGGAGTAAAATAGGGTATATATTTGTGTTTATTTTGGGGGATATTGTAGAAACCATTCCTGTATTTTACTCTGAAGACTTGTTATCATTCTGTAAGACCTCCGTATGTGATCAAGAGACAGGAAGTGGGGTGTATTATTGTCTAGTACTCTGTCAGAGTTAAAGGTCAGATACACGTGTACCATGTTTTTCTAACACTAATATATGTCCCTAGTCTGTCTGAAAACCCCCCTTTATGAGAAAAGTCCATCCTCTCCGTCTTTTCCCTGCTCCACTTTTCAGAAAATGTGTGCTCAAACAGACCGTTTGGAGATTTTCCCTTCAAGACATCACAAAGGGCAGTAACCCCTCCCCCAGGTGGGTGACACTCCCACTCATTTACATTTAAAGCTACAGACACAGAAACAGCCTGTTCTGAGCAGGGCTGAAATAGAGGGGTTTATAGACATGATCAAATACAGGATCAGAGTGGATTTAGAACAAGAAACTTCACACACATGTTTTGGGGAGCTCTGAGACTTATTTAAACCTTTTGAAAAGGAGGAGAATATTTGACCTTTAATAAACGAGTGATGGCTTCACAGTTGCTTTACCATGCATGGTACAGAGCCAACCCAACGCTTAAAACATTTTCATGTCATCACTCTGGAGTGGTTATGAAAGAAGTAAGTTCAAAAAACATAAGAGTAATAAAGAAGACAGAAGATACCCGCTACACAATGAAAGCAAAGATGTTTGGGCTGAACTTGAAACCTGTTTTCTGGCACTCACAACCTGAAGTTGAAGGTTTTTATCAAGCGTCAACCTCTGGTGCTGAAAAATGAAGCCGATGCAGAAGTGCAAAATTCTTCAGTTTGTCGAGTGTCTGCTTGAGGCTGGCTGCAGAAGTACCAGAAGGCAAATACACATCCATTTGGAAAAAAAAGCACAAGGCTGACGAAGCAGTGGGAGCATGGGGTTAAGTGTGCTGCCCAAGGACACATCGGATGAGTGGCTGCAGGAGCTGGGGATCGAACCCTTGACCTCCAGTTGAGAGACGACCGACTCTACTGCCCCATTATCTGTGTTGTTCAAGTCGAGCTCTTTAGGCTAGCTTACATTTGAGCCTTAAGCAGCAGCAAGAATAGGAACTCAGCGGCCACTTGGTTATGCCTCAGAAGCTTTACGTTTACCAGCCCGTTTAGCGTCTGATTCACCAACTCATGAGGAAGAGCTCAAGTTGGCTTGTGCACACTAATGCGGTTCTTCAGTCAGTCTACAGTCAGCTTTTTTTGATGAGTTTTGATTCTCAGAAAATCAGCAGCACAAGGAGTGAATGTTTATGCTGTTATGAAAGTGATATTATCTCTCTTAGAAATGAATGATATGTTGTGAGTGACTTAAAGAGACATATATGCTCCACTTTTTTAGAGCACATATGTGATGTGCATGTTTCTACTCTGCATGACAGAATATAAACTAGTCCAGTGTTTTGATGATAATAGACCTCCATGTGTTCTCTTTGATCCTTGATGAAATCCACGGTGCGTGAGAGCCTTGCTCTTAATATATATTTAAATGGAAATTGATTCAACCAAGTCCCACACACTTCAAAGGCTCTATTTTCCCCCATTGTTCTTTAGTGCACAGGTATAAATAAAGCATTGTGTATCATACACTGCGCTGTAGCTGTGAGCAAAACCTCTGAAGAAATTATCACACAGCAATATGAGTTTGACCATCTTTAACGTCAAACAGAAAACAACTCTGTCCTGATTCACACCCTGCAGACATCTTTACTGACATGTGTCAGTGTGTCATAGCTCTAATGTTCTCACAGCAATATCCCAGAGGAAAACATTCATACAAATTGTATTCAACCTTGAAACCTGTTTGGGTTAATGTAATTTATTTCCGTTTGTTTCCACTTTCGGGAGTTTGCACTCATAGACAGTACGGTAGTTGAGCTCTCAGCCTACGGTGAAAGTTGTGCAGCACAGACCCCTAGCATGCTAGCTCTCTGCCCGACTCCGCTACGCTGGTCGCTCTTTAACTTTAATACAGGACTCTTTCAATCAAAAGAGCACTCGACAAGGTTTATTTACGGAACAATATACCACTGTTTTCTGTAAATGCAATAAAAAAGTCTCTCTCCTCCACTCTGATGTTAGCTTGGCCCGTTTACCTTCACAGGGCTATCAGCTCTGTCTCGACCTCCCTTTTTGTCCCTATGATAGTGGCCACGGTAACGGGGGTCTACATAGGACCTGACCCCTGCTGGCGCGGTATTAAAAGTCATACCGTCGGGATTTCTAAATACCCTGGTATATCGTAGTACCGTGATACCGCCAAGAGGTTACTTTAACTCTTTGTCATGGAGCAGCCTTAAATACAAAACTGCTGGTCTGAAATTTGAAAAAATACTCGCTCAAACAAAAAGTGTGATGTGCCTCTGATGTGCCTGCTCAGGGGTACCTGTCACCTCAAAGACCATTTCTTCCCCTAATGAACATGGGTGCAGACTGCACCCATGACGCTGGGGGCCCAAGTCCAAGATTTTCGAATGGACGGCTCCCTCAGTGCCCCTGTTAATCTTTAATGTATCACAATAATCATAGTAAGGTAGGCCAATCATTCTTACTCATTAACAAAGTGGAGCTCTTTCTTCTATCATCTTTTTTTTTGGTTTCCTTACCCAGGTCATTTTTATGTAATAACTCTGTACAAGAACCAAAGTAATGATTATCTGTCACAGTTCGGTCCGTACGGATTTGTTGTTGTCAGAAGATCAATAAGCTGTTGGAATAAATGACTAATCAGCGAGCTCTTAAAGAGTTTCTGGAAAGTTTACTAAATTAGTGTTAAATCACTTAAATTGAAGCTTGAAGCATATTACCATCGCCATGGTAACTGTTCACTCTTATACTCTTTATAAATGCAGCCACCAAGTCAGAGACTTAGTGCTCCAAAAAGCTCTAAGTGTAAACTGTAGCTTTAAGGCATGTGTCCATAGACAGTGGTTTTTATTTGCACTCCTGATTAGGACGTCCGTTGATGGGAGCTGGTATAGTGCAGATATCTTTCTACCTGTTTTTCTGCTGTCCACATGGGCTGTTTCTCCTGCATACACCAAAGATTGCTGATACGCAATTGGTCAGTACAGCTTTGACTACAAACTTGCTACAAACGGAAACCAGAACACTCTCAAGGCTGATAATCCAGACCTGTGTGCAGAGTCTTCATTGATGACATAAATAAGGAATATAAGTCACACCGGTAAGACGCAGTCTGATTTTAGATGCCTCTCAGGGAGAAAAAATGCTTTAAAGTGTCTACCTGCATAACAATTTCTAGTCCACAATGTGCAGTTTCTGTACAGCTGTGTCACTTTTTTAGTTCCGTCTGCTTTTGCTTTGAAGAGTTTTACACTTCAACTAGCTACAGTACGGTAGTTGAGCTCTCGTCCTACAGGGAAAGTTGTGAAGTAGCCTAGAGACCCACAGCTTGCGAGTCGTGCTGCCCACCTCCGCTGGTCACTCGCTTACTTTATTATAGGTCTCTTTTAATCAAAAGTGCACTCCATAAGATTTATTTAACGGAGCAATATACCAACATTTCTTTAAAGGTATGATTAGAACCTTGTGTGGGAGAAAAGATGAAAAAGTCGCTGGTCTGTGTCGCTATGTTTCCCAGCACAGCTTGCAATACAGACGATTAGTTTTCAATCGCGTCAGGTCGCGTTCAGTCTGTGATGGTGGCAACTGCACTCGTGGTAATGACAGAGCGTGAATGTGTCGGCATTTTATACTGGCAAATTGGTGGCACCAGCATATAGGACGCAGCCAACGTTTGAGATTAAAAAAAAGGTACTAAAAGTGCACCTTACAGTATACACCAGATTTTACGGTAGTCAGTTTTGTTGACCCACGTGTCCCTCTTATCTTCACCTTTAAAGCGATATTTAAAGTCATATCAAACAACGTCTTACTGTCAGACTACCATCATAATTCTATGGAGTGAATGTCATCTCTTCTTTGCCACACTGTTTTCTTGAGATCAAATTTGAATGTTAGATTTGTCACAGAAAAAGTCTCTAATTCAAATCAGTGTTGTCATTGTAAAGTGGATGTAAAATACTCAAATCCATGAAAAGAAACCTGCGCACAAGCTTGAATTGTTCTAATGTATTCCTTTTTCATTGAATTAAAATGATGCTCTATTGTGTCAGGAATGATGTATTAAAGCGAGAGGACATATTAAAGGCATTGTACTCTTTTGTATTGAAATGAGGCATCACTGTGCATGAAGTAGCTTTTGTGTGTGATTTTAAATTAAAAGTGAAAACAGCTTTTGTGTCAGATTTCAAAAAGCATCCTCACTGTGTTTGTCACACAGCTGTAAAAAGCATTCTCCTCTTCATAGCCTGCTATATCATCCTCCAGTCAGCCACTGTCAGGGCCGCTCTCCAACATCCTGCACTGTTAGCAGACGCAGTGAGACACAGTGAACAGCCATGATCATAACTGTCCCAGTCAAGGACAAACAAATGGCCGTGGAGCAGGAGCTATTTGTTGCTTTTTGTCTACAAGTACTTTTGTACGTACAGGAAGGAATGAGGGTTACAAATAGATCCAAGGACACACGACACATAAAAGAGAGAGTGCATTTTTGAGAATGTAATCCATGCAAATGGCTTCATCAAGTTTGATTGTTTTGTTGTCGTTGGTTGTCTTGCTTGAGGGTATAAATCAACAACAATGGGAGATCAAAATGCTGTTCACACAGCCTCTTAATTTGAGACTTTATTCTCATACTAAGTCATCTGTTATGTCTCTCTGTTTCCCTCTTCTGATGTTTGCTGGTAATAAGAATAGATCTGATCTTTGAGGTGTGCACTTGTCTGTGTTTAGTCTGGATACTTTAAGAAGTTTGGCTGCTTTACAGCTTTGTTGTGTTCATGTTTTCTGCCCTTGAACGTCGGTTCTCTTCTCACGTTTCCTTGTTGCTGTGCAAAACTATTTTAATGATAATACCTGGAATGAACTCGAGTCTTTAAGATGTCTGGGTAAGTCAGATTCATGTCAGGTTTTTAAGAAGCGACTCATCATCTTCTTACCTGGGAATATGAATATTACAATATCTCAAATCACATCAGACATTCTTAGTCCTGAGAAAATGTCTGAACAGCTGATTGATGGATTTACATGCATTTAGGTAAACACATCTATTTAACCTCTACCATCAGTGTGTGAATGTGTAGGTCTGACATGCGGTGTAAAAGCATTTTGAGTAGTCAGAAGACTAGAAAAGCGCTCTACAAGCTCAAGTCCAATTACCATTTACCATTCTGTAATCAAAAATAGAAATGTTAGCCTAATGGTTATTCCGCACGCCCTTTGTATGGAGGCTGTGGTCCTCCAAGTAGGCAGCTCTGGTTTCGAGTCCGACATATGGCTCCTTTCCCTCATGTCATTCCCCACTCTCTCTCTCGCTCCCTGATTTCCGGCTCTATCCACTGTCCTATCTTCACAATAAATGCACAAAAAGCCAAAAAAATAAATCTTTAAAAATAAAAAATGGCTTTTGGTCAGTGCATGTCAGGGTTCTGTCCTGCAGAATAATGTCATAAGTATGTAACATGCCATGCCTTTCGCCTGCTCCTCCTCTGCACAGTGAAGCTAGCTGCTTCACGCTGATTAGCTCCTTTTCCTGGGTGAGATCAGATGAATGCCCACTAATAGGTTTTCAGTTTTATTCACTGAGTCCTTGGTACAGAATTAGAGGGATTTTCCGGGTGTAATTAATTGAAGTGTCCTTTTAAAGGGGAAGTATCTTTTGTCTTGATTTAGTGAGTGGAGTCATTAGCTGATTGGTGGAGGAGCAGATAATAATGTATTGGTGAATCATACATCTCCAACTGAGATACTGGGGCCATTTTGAGATTTATGTAGGAGGTTATTACTCCTGGAGCACAGAGTTGTACTGTTCATCTTACATATCCAGACCGTATAATTAGTTTAAATATATTGTCTTACATTATAACTCCATTGCATCTGATTGAAACAATGCATTGCATTTATGGGCAAACAAAAAAAAGTTGATATTTCATGTAACGCACATCAGCGACTGCATTTTATATGTGTTGGAGCTTGTTTTTCACGCCTCTTGTATGCACAGGTGTTGGCCTATGTGTATGTTTAAATATGGATTTGCTACAGAGGTGTCACTGTGGGAAACGACTCCTCTGTCAGTTGTGCTGCTTATTTTGTCTCTCTAACTGTAGCTATATTTCCTGTAGGCTGAGAGCCGGCGATGTCCTGTCACAAGGCACAGAGCAGTGCCTGCTGCCCTCAGATCATTCAGACGAGTTAGGATCAGGGTGCATACAATACAATTAATACAGGGGGGGGCAGGAGATTTGCATCAGAGGTTTGCATCAGAGGACCTGAGAGTGCGGGTGAGAGTGTGCCGGTGGAGGGGCTCAGACAGGTAGTGGGGAGCCAGGTTATGGAGGGCTTTGTAGGTGAGGATGAGGAGTTTGAAGTGGATACTCTGGGGGATGGGAGTATACAAAGGTCTTTTGGAAAGAAGAAGTATGTGTGGAGAAATTTTGTTGGGATTTCTATTAAGGAAAACAATTAAAAGTTATGTTAATTTTTGTCAGTCACATACCTTTTTTTCCCCCCAATTGGGTCCTTGGGGGTCCCAGCCTTTCTTAGATACAAGTAGGGGGCGCTCCATGGAAAAAAGTTGGGGAACCACTGCTTCAGACGATACAGGCCTTAAAAAGGCAGCTAGTCAAATCTCTTAATTAGATTTTCAAAGGAAAAGTTAAACAGCGTTTTGTCTCCAAAGGTTGCATCATGATCAAAAGGCCTTTTAAGCAAATAGATGTCATCATCTTATTAACTCCTTCCTTGTCAGTTGTTTCATGTATTTAAATGATTAAAGGCTTTGATCATTTAATTAAACTAAGTGTCTAAAAAGCTTTGATTAGGTTCCATCATTTGGAACAGTACAGAGGTGACAACTGGGTTTCTGGAGGCTAAATCGGGGTCAGTTTAACTCTCACGAGTACGCTCAGGAAATATACAATCTGAACACGTCTTACAGCCATAAGTGTGGGGTTTCTTACAGCTCCAGCATATGAGGCTAATTTTATACAGAACAATCCAATCAGAGATCAGTCCTGCTCTGTTTTTAGTCTTCTAAGCTTTTATGAATTGACTCCTGCTTTTTTTTTTTAAATTGTCCAATCATCTATGAGTACATGGTTCAACATTGAGGGGCTGATTGATGATTGCTCAATTTAATTACTTGGCGTGAACCAGGACCAAGTGGCTATTTAGATTTCAAGATAAATCACCAAAGGGAGTGTACACATTTCCAGATAAGTGCCATGAGTTGTGGCTTAAAGGGTTTAAGGGTGAAAGTATGAAATTGGGCACATTATTGAATTTTTGCTAAGCTCTGTGAAATCATGCCTCACTCCCTGCACCTTTACCTTTGTCTGGCTCTTTTATGTAATCTGTCTCTTAAAGGTTGGCAAACTCCATTCATTCAAATCCTTTTGTGAGAGGCTGCGATCTTTCATTCAAATATCTCCCCCGGGTCACGCATTTTAACGATGGCATTGAGCCTTCAGTCCATATTCCAGAGTCTGGTTAAGAAGGAAAGCTCACCTACGAGTCAGCCTTGGCTAAGAAACCCAGCCTTAAAGCCAAGTGCAAAGAAGCGAGGGAGAGAGAGGAGGACGTGCTGTGCACAGAGTCAATGCACTTCTATTTTTTCAAGACTTGTGAATAAATGAAATGTGAAAATCTAACCATCTTTTGGCCAGTACATGTTGGATAAGTTGGAATAGAAAATGGGCAGGGACATAAAGAAAAGAACTGCTGATGAGTATTTCAAATGAGCTTTTTTTAATATGACCTACTTTTTTAAAGCTCTTACTTTCAACCAGTGAGTGTTGAAGTACTTAAGATGACTCTGCTTTTGAGACGGGTCTCGAGAACACTTGTGAAACATCTCAGTCAGAGTACGATTTAACGCTTTTTTACTGTTATTTGACTCCGTCTCAGTCAGAGAGGACTCTGGGTTTTAAAAAAATGACACCTTATTTATTTGTCCACATCATTACTGTGATCACAGGAAAACATCTCTCTCTCTCTCAATGCTACAAGACAATTTAAATTCAATTGTTGTTTGAAGTGTTTTTCACCACATCCTTCCTGGCCCCCTCCACTCAGGTGGGAGTGGATGGAGACGACCTGAGGGGAGGCTGTGTGTACGTCTGGGAATCGGAGTTGTCTGCAAAATCCTCAGTATTAAAGTTTGGTTTCCAAATTCACAAGGAATTCATCTTTAAAATGACGTGCAATAAAAGAACACATGGCAGTGTGATACTGTGCATAGAAACGGCTGGGAACACATCAAACTTTTATCACTGTGTTGTTTTCAGAACTGTTCCCAATCATTTCATTTATTTTTCATTTTATAAAGCAAACACCTGAAGTTCGGTCCCTGGATGTTCTCCTCTTTTTTTGGAAGTCCATGAAGGTGTTCCTATGTCGCTTTGAAAACACAAAAGTGGAAATAATCAGACTTTGTTTGTAACTGTCATATTTAGCAAACTTAATTCCCCCTAATGTCTTGTCTCGGTACACTCGTCACGCTACTACCCACGACATTCTGAACATTGTATCTGTAATATCTGTAAGACCCACTGGTCTCTTTTGAAAATCCTCTTGTCCTCCAGAGTCTGTCTATGTGGAGATCCCCGTCCTTCACGGTGGCTGCGGCTGGATGCATGTGAGCATTGAGCAGCACTACACATGATCTGTTGTCTACACTGAGATGATTAATGAAGCTTCACTCCCGGGCCTCTTTAGATTAATGATTTGCTTTTTAAATGATATGTACGGGTTGGCAGAACACTGAAAGCCTGAAACATGTGGACATGTCTGGAGGCATCATGACCATGGGGTGATTAGATTGTCTTAAATGATGATGGGAGCTCTGTGGTTCGCCTGCTGAAGTTTTCTCTAAATCAATACAACTCAGGTTGTTTTTGAAATGTCTTATTATACTACATTCATCTGAGACAACAGATTTGTTGCATTGTAAAAATACGACATTGAATTAGTCCTCAACCACTAACTTCCCCGCTCCAACTTTTTGTGTTTTGATCAGTGTTTCTCTTCCTCTACTGTTCCACACCGCCATCTTTGAACAGTTTTCTATTCTGTTCCCTTGAAGTTTCTTCAGTTTTATTTCTTTGCTTCTTTTTGCATCTTATTCTTCTTTTCATTTCACTCCTTTTCTGGCAGCAAAAGTTGCCTGTGTGTATTGTTGATTACTAATTGGGTTCTGAAACTCTCCTCCTTCTCCTGTCTGGCACTTTCCGTGTTCTGTTTTGGCCTCTTTCTCTACTTTTCGCCTCTATCTTTCAGTCTCACATCTAGTTGACTTTCCTCTCCTTGCTGCTCTTCCCTGGGTCAGAGGAGGAGGTGATTCAGATGGTCATTATGCTCTGTGGACTGTCTGCCAGCCTCAGGGCCTGACATTTGGCTCCACAATGGGACTTGTAGAATTCATTATGGCAGCGGGATCGGAGGAGACATGCAGAGATATGCAAATACAGGGGAGAGTTAAGTTAACTGTGGAGGGGAAAACCCTGATTAAAATCCCTGATGAGAAAGATTGAAGTATGTGCATGGGCACAAATTATGTGATTAATGCCCGAGTCAAAAGGTAGACTACACCGAGAGCATAAAGACAAGAGTAATACAGGAGTACAGACCAGACTTGCATATAATCTCATAAGTCTGATTGTTGTATTATTTTAGAGTTTTCTCTGGTATAAATTGCTCGATAATCGAGTAGCCTTGTGTCTGCGCTTTTTTCTAACTCCTTTAGCACATGTACTGCACTCCTGAAAATTTAAGGGTACCAGAACACTCTTTTTTCCCTTCCAGCCCCCTGACAAAAAGTCAGTCAAGTCGGGACTGTGATGAACATGTGAAGGGCAAATCCACTGAAGGAAATAGTCTGGAAATTGGGTTAAGTGTAACCCTACCCTAAGTTGCCCTTAACCTACCCTTAAATTCACCATGGTAACTAAAGCTCCCAGACCCCTAGTGATGGTGAGCAGGCACTAGTTTTCACTTCACAGATATTCCCCGAGCTTTGCTTAAAAGTCCACTATGTATACCTCTGAGCACAATAAATGTAATTATTTAAATTGTTGTACAGTTTAATTATTTTCCCAGCTGAAGCAGTTATGGTTTAAGAAACTACAGACAGATCAGAAAGGATGGAGGCATGCAGCGTAGGCTGAGTCATGTACCCTTGGTTTGAACCATTTGAAACGGTCTCTTTTGGCAGCTGTGTTTAATTTTGTTCTGATAATAAAATATCACTCAGGCAGGTCTGGGATTGTCTCCCCAGGTTGAGCTATTTTCAGAGAAAAAGATTCATAAATGTTAATCCAAATACAGACTGGCAGACGTAGATTTTGTAGCCCAGTGACCTTTCTATACAATTTATGTAAAGATACATGAATGACGTATCTCTTCTGTTGACTCCTCCAACAGTGTTTTCCTTCTTTTGAACAACAAGCTACGACTCATTTATCTTTTCAATTATCTAGTGAGGATATGATTTCATTAGCCAGCTTTGATTGTCATTGTTTAGGCTTAAGTTGTTTGCCAGGTTCTCCTTCTCATTAGGCGGGATGTTATTTATATTCTCATTAGCGTGTTATTTATATTCTCATTAGCTAATGTGTCGATGGAATGCTGCGATGAAGTAATTAATTGTCCCTTTGTCAATCAGTGCCTTTAACCTGTGCACAAACATTTGTTTTTATCATTAAGTTTGTTTTACCTTTCATTTCATACACTCACTTCGTTACCGTAAAAGCTCTGTTTCTTTTCTTTAAGATGCTGAATGTTTGTGTTTTTCAGACGGTTCATTTTCTACTATTTCCCCAAAGATCCAGCAAAGGCCTGAGCAAACACAGGCTGATTAGCAGTGTTGTAGTCAAGACCACACTCACCGAGACCCAGACATACCCAAGACCAGATTGCTTCGAGACCGAGACAAGACCAAGACATTTAGGGGTCAGACCGAGTCAAGACCAAGACCAAGGCAGGGCGATACCGAGACAAGACCATGACCAAAAATATCACTCAAAAATCATCAACTTGTGTGCAGGGGGCGTGTCACTCACTCGGACATAACTGTAAAGGCTGTAACTGGGGGGTAAAAATGAAATGATGAATGAATTTAAGTAGTTTGAAAGAAAAGTGCGTTTTCCTTCTAATCACAGTAATGACTTAGAAAAATACCCTGTCAGTGGTGGTCTTGAATGGTGTTGATTTAAAATATAGAGTCTGCCCAGTCTGAGACCGAGACAAGAATGAGTAAAAATGATTTTGAATCTGAGACGAGACCTTCAAAAGATGGTTTCAAGACCGATTTTGAGTAGTGCAACACTACTGATTAGAACTGAAACACAGTAAAGAGCAGCTGGACTCTTTTTCACCCCATTCATCGACTGATTGATTTTACAGTATCACATTTAAAATAGTAAGCACAGATTCAGGACAGATGAGGAGATGGTATTTACTTGACTAAACGTGTGTCCATCAAATCAAGATAAATAGTTGTACTTACGGGAGCAGTGGATGTTTGCATCTCAGGGTTATTGCACAGTGATTGCTCCGACACTCTGTGACTGTGAAGTGTTCATCAGAGTGACAGCCTGGGGGAAAAACTCTTCTCATGTCTTGTAGTTTTGGTGTACAGTGCTCTATAGCAGTTTGTATCTGCCGTGTGAGGACTCTGCAGTGATGTTACCCTCCTGCTTTCCTGGACCAGCATAAAGTCCCGGATGGTGGGCAGGTTGGCCTGCTATCGTGCCCAAATCAGGCCCTCCCTGTCAATGTGTTGTGAAAAAAAAAAACATTTGAAGAGAGTCTCAACTCAAACGTAAAGAAACCCACATCTTTATTTTATTTCTAACTTATACTTATACATTTAATGGTTGATGTTAAAACATGTATTTTTGACTGGCAATCAAAATAAACCAATTTAACTTAAATAAAATATAATAACGCTTATTGGTGACCCATTTTCTCTTCACTTTTAAAGCAGTCTGGAGTAATGCTGGTGGTCAGCAGTCTTGTATGTTCTTGTTAGTTTTTCTTTGAGTGAATGTTTTATTGATCATACTGCACGTTCACAGAATAGGTTAATCGTTCCCAAAGTTGCAGAATCCTCAGAGACTTCATCATGACTTTATTTCCTTCTTATAGCTTTTTCCCAGTTTGTTTATGTCAATACTTCTGCCACAAACACATCATGTATGTGATATCTTCTGTTTCTGCTCACAGTTCAGTCAAATCTTTATTTGGCACTTGTGAATGAGCCACAGCGAGCACACAGACATGACAGGAGACTCTCTGGAGATGTTTCTGGTCCAGTGATGTAGGGCAGTGCAGATGGCAGCGTTGCAGACAGAACAGGCAAACTGCTGAAGAGGAATGAGTACAGTGGTGGAAACGGCACCACAGAAGCTCACTGTGCCTTAAGGGACAATGTCACTAAAATGAGCACATTCAACAAATATTGGCTTGGACACTTCATGAAAGAAACAAGTGTGGAGGAAACCTGCAGGAGATTAGTTCAGACTTCCAGACAGGCGTCTGGTAAGGAGGAATGCAATCTTCTTCTTTTTTAAAGGTTTATTTTGTTGTTTGTTTGCCTTTTGTTAGAGACAGGACAGTGGATAGAGTCAGAAATCGGGGAGAGAGAGAGAGTGGGGAATGACTTGCGGGAAAGGAGCCACATGTTAGTTTCAAACCCGGGCCGCCTGCTTGGATGACTACAGCCTCTGTACATAAGGCACGTGCACTGACCACTAGGCTACTGGCGCCCCCTGAGAGATACAATCTTAGCATGGACTGAGATCTACATGAACCACAGCTGAACTGCAGTGATGTTTATTACATGGAAAATCTAATAGTCTTTCAGATTTATGGCCTTCTTTGTCCTCCATATTGCCAACATTGTGCCCACATCATTTGTGATAACAGTGCTTCCTGTTTTATAGAAGCAAAGGTTTAAAAGTCATAGAAAAATAAGATTTGAAGAGTTCTCTTCCAGAGTACACCGAGCAGCCATTTTCAAGAGCATGCATGAAGATCTGATCTGAAATCCAATCTAACAATCATCTTTTTGGAACGACAAGTTCAATAAAAGACGCAAAAGTCAGCAGACGGGCCAGCATCCCAGCACTCAAGATTGATGTAGTGGTAACAATAGGCTTACAAACAGTGTCGACAGGTAGTGTACAATTCAGCTTTCAGTTAAACAGACGGGCTGGCTGCTGAAAGCTTTTTCATTGATACACCTGCACCATGTTTACAACTTTTGCCATATGTGCTGGTGAAAAAGAGACCAATTTCAGTCGTAACTGAGAATCAACTGTGGCAACCTTCTGCCTCTGCTGCAGTCCTCTTGAATAAAATTAACAACAACATGCAATGAAGCTCATTTTGTTGTCTGAGCATCGTCACCCAGTTATTACTGACACGAGGGAGACATGTGTGCTACAGTTGTGGAAAGGGGATAAGGGGTAATTTCAAATAAGTGTTAGCTTCATGCTGTTCCTTTTTGTTGTTGTGTTTTGTGTTCTGTTGAATTTGGTAGCTGACATTGTTGATGAGTATAATTTTCACATTGTTTATGGCTTTTGTCATTTAGGGAAGTTTCACAATAGGGACCCGTGCCTGGATTCGAGTACGCTTGACCCCAAAATCGTGTTCATTTGATCAGTGTGTAAACACAAACGTACCGTACTTGTACTGTACTTGGGTACCCAAGTCCGTTTGTAGAGGTGGTCATTGTATCTGCGCAGCAAGGGCACATTGCATCCTCTAAGCTGAACAGTAGGTTTGGACATAGTAAGAGGGTCGTGTACTCGGGTATGAAACAATATTACTAATGTGAATGCAGACCAGCGGTGGAGAGGGGAGGAGGGAGGAATCATGCTCGGGCACGGTTAAAAAACAGTCATGCCTAATGTTAAAAGGCCCTTATTTATCCACTTTTTAAAAACATTTTAATCCAATGAATCAATCATTCCTCGTTTTATTGATTGACTGTCTTTCTCTTTATGCTGACTACTTTTGAATTATGTAGCAGAAATGAGTCTGCCAGTGTAAAATCTGGTATATTTGCTCATTGTGCTGCCATTCCTTGGGGACTGTTCAAATGCCTCTAACATATTTTAAACAGTTTATTCAAAACTGTTAGTAACACACACAGTTATAAAACTTCCAGCATGTTTTCATTTCAAAACCAAAAAAACACAAATTGAAATATTTATTTTTAGGATGTCTTTGGGGTAATTACAGTTTTTTTCAAACTTTGCCAAAAAATGTTGCATTCTTGTTGGAACCGTCCATCCAGCCATTATCGTACGGCTTTTTCTGTTTGGGGTCGCGGGGGTGCTGGAGCCGATCCCAGCTGTCACTGGGCAAGACGCGGGGTACACCCTGGACTGTTCTCCAGTCAATCACAGGGCTGACATAGAGACACACAACCAGCCACACTCACATTCTCACCTAGACACATTGACCTAACAAGCACGTCTTTGGACTGTTGGAAGAAGCCAGAGTACCCGTAGAGAACCCACACATGCACGTGGAGAAATTGCAAACTCCACACAGAGAGGCTGCTGTCCGACAGGGATTCAAACCACGAACCTTGTCGCTGTGATGCAACAGCGCTAACCACTGCACCACAATGGAACTAGTCACCTATAATCAAATCTGATTGAGTTAAAAGTTTTAACCTCCAATTCTTTTTGACAAAAATAAACACTCTGAAATACAAACTAGATGTATCACTACACACAATGCCAAACATCACTACAATTTCATTAAGGAAAAATGTATATCATGACATTTAGTGAATAAAGGCAACCATTACCTGATTGTTAGAGGCCTTTGCACACTGAGGTTTTTTTGGATCTGTAATCTTGAAAAACAAAACCTTACGCACAGATTTATTTTTCTACTAATTGCGAACATTTGCAGTTTGAGACAAAATGTCACGTACTCATCACACAGAGTGATCTAGAGGTGAAGTTGATTTTGTCATTCTTTCACTCCTTGAAAAAACAACAATAGGGTCTGTCCACACGAAAACAAGACAAGAGTGAGGAGAGATTCACCTGTTGAAAAAAGAGCTGCAGAGTTATCCGATTGCTCCCAGCTGTATTTCAGGATGTTAGTGGTCCAGTTTTAATCGCTGCTAGCTTTACTGGAAACACACATTAAAAAGAAGACCATCACACACACACAGGGCTGGATGTGAAAAAACGTGAACAACATGACATCGTATTTATTTTTTAACATGCGTCAATTCCGGACAACAATAATGGACTCAGTGTTAATTCATATTTTGATTTCTTCTATGTGTTTTTTGCCCCTGCATTTTCTCTAGCCATGTGGATATCCCTCAAACATTTCCACGCACACTTACCTGTGCTGCAGGCTCTTCATATCGTGCTTCTCAGGAATATGTGCTTATGATGGAGCGTCTTGTATCTCAACAGTATTGGTATTGGATTAGATGATTGATCTTTGAACCTTCTTTGATCTCATCCACACCTGAGAATAGAACGGGTCAGCTCTCAGTCCTCTTCACTCACTTCAGTCTGATTAATTTAAATCCTATTCCAGGTCCTGGGATGTCCATTGTACATGCTGAATAATTCAAAAAGAAATTCCAATCACTCACTCTCATGCAGATACACTGTGACGCATAAACTGTGTCTGTGTGCGTGTGTTTTACACATACTAGCATCACATTTACCCTTCCTTCTAGTCTATGTTATCTTGCCTCAGCTTGGCTTTTTTCACACTTTGTCAGATCCCCGGTGGCACTGACAGATCTGCTGGCCCCCTCTGATTTCCCTCGGTGTTTGAAAAAGATATAGGAGTGAGCTGAAGGCAACAGCACCGCGGCCCACAAGCCTGTTTGATGAAATCAATCCACATGTGCATCTTTGCAAGCTTCGCTATATTCTGTTCATAATGCCGTGACAAAAAAAGACGAGAAGAAATATTCGACTGTGTTTGAGCAGACAACCAAAGTTTGATCTCTGTTCTTTTTATGGATCTGCAGAAAGTGAGCTGTGGGTGAAAATTGTCCCTGTCTCGACGCAGCTTTCTCGTTGTTATAGGAGGATATTTTCCCAGTGAAGGTCAGTGATGAAACCAGACAGGGTTACTGGTTGCTGGTGTGTCAAGTCTCAGCAACATGTTGGATGTAAAGAAAGACGAGAGACAACCTGTGGACACATGATGAATCATGTTTAATTGCTGAAATCGAATAGTTAATAGCAGTTAATCACATTTTTAATCACGTTTGAAATCCCTTTTTTTTACATTTTAAAAAAGTTGTTGTGCTTTTATATTTTTATTTTTGTACGGGGCTAAGGGTACTGTACTTCCTGTTTGGATACAAACGTGCTTTTATTTTGAAAGAAAATAAAGAACTTGTGGTACTGTAGACCGAAGGGTACAAATTTATCTTAATTACCAAAAAACGCAACTTGTTCTGGATCGGAAAGTAAATGAAAACGGATAAAGTGGACGATAAAAAGTGAAATGTTTGATGTCACAAGGTGAATGAAACCTTCAGAGGTGCAGAGCTGTCCTTCTTTTCCATCACCGTGCCTACAGGGAGACGCTGCTGTCTGTGCGGTGGCTTAGCTATGGTGCGCCCGAAGGGACAAAATAGCATGTGATTTAAAAACAAAAAAGTATGCATTCATTTTGGATCTTAACGCTGACAGCCCTAATTCAAACCCAACATGGACTGAGTAGCCAATTCAGTATAGAATGGCTTATGGAAGCTAATGGCACCATGAATAGCATATCTGCTCGGTCTCGAGGTCCAGTTTCCAAATATTATTCTAATTACATTCAGCCTATAACGTTCAGCGACTCTGTGAGGTTTGAACTTGTTTTGTGTCTGATTAGGGAGATATGCCGTCTGCATCTCGGCTCTCTGCCGTGTAGATCTGCGCTCTCATCCTCCTCATGCAGCCCAGTTCTGTCGACATATAAATGAGCCCCGCAGACCTTTTATGAATCATGCCCTGTTTGTTAGTTGTAGTTAGCTTCTTATTGGGATTTTCATAGCCAGGAGGAATGTCTGTAAGTATCATGAAACTGTCTGGGAATAGTATCAGTAAAACACTGAATAAAATGAGAGTATAAAATAAAACTCACTAAAATGAAACTGAAATAACAACTGAGTTCCACTGACTAAATCCTGACTCAAATAAAACAAAAGGCTAAAAAGTGACTGAAATAAACTCAGCGCAGGGTCACGCTTGCTGCACAGAAGTTAAAACATTTTCCACTTGGGCGCAGAGCTCTGTGAAGTCATCTCCGCACGTCCAATAGGAGGGTAGCTCAGATCGCAACAAACGTTGTCTCACTTTCCTGAGTAGGCTTTAGTTTATAGACCTACCGGGACAGTGGCAAAGAAAGCTCTTGTTTGGAAAGATATTTCCAACAGTTTGTGTTTACCAGGTGTGTTTAAAAAAGCAGCAGACATGTGTGTTGTGCTTGTGAAGCGGTTGTCGTGCCCTGAGGATTTTATGAACATAGTCCCTCTTCTTCTTTGCTGCTCGTCTCCCCCTCGGCAGCAGAAGAAAAGTCGGGGCTTCTTTCTCAATAGTGGACACATACACCTAGCTGTGGCAGAAGCTACTTTCCCGAGCTATTTTCCCGACTAATTTTTGGGTCACCTAACAACATGCATTGTTGCTTTTAGCTCGTGTGCGCTCCCCTTCTGCTCTGCAGCGCAGTGCACACCGCATCCTATCTAAAAGGCCCTTGAGACTAAAACTACATTAACGTCTCTTGTAAGTTAACAGTCTCTTAGCTATCCACATCTTTATTGCATCCCTGTTTGTTTTCATCTGCTCTTATCTGGTGTCATTCAGCCGCATGGCAGATGGGTCCGAGTGATAGCGAGGTAAAAGCAGGCCTGCACATTCACATCCATCCTGCCATAGACGCATCCAATGCAGTTAAGATTGATTGAGTCTGGGTTCCTGTCAGGGGATGGAGCTGATAGGAGGAGGCAATGAGTCTTAGCGAGGCCACTCACATGATATCATGATATGATTAAACACAACAGACATCAGTGCTGGAGTTCTACCCGGCCCCTTTGTCCCATTACAGAATGCTAGATGTTTATCATGTACGCTGATTGATGCTGATGTTGTGTCGTACTCCGGTCTGATGAATGCTTATTGGTTACATGATACTCGTTTGTAAGATGAATTATCGTATCTGATGAAGACAGTGAGGATTGAGAGGGTTAGATTAACTCAGATATCACATAAAACATGTTATATGATTGTGTTGCGTTCAAGGGACTTCTGTAAGTCAGTGTAATACGAATATAATTCACTGAGATCATTTTTGCTGTGGGTTGGTGTGTCTGACTGAAGGAACATGTGTGTTTGTGCGCATGCCCAGTGAGTCAGCTCTAACAGTGTGGCTTTAAGGTGTGAAGTGGAACAGAGCAAAGGTAATGAAGGAGATGGGACTGTGTAATTATTCTGCAAAGGAAGGATTACTGGTTTACTTAACCATTAGTGGTTCACCTTGAAGAGCAAATGCCAAGGGGATAAAAGCCACACCTCTCTGCCCCTCATTACCTCCAACCGGACTAAAGAGGTTTGCTGCTAAGCCATCACTGTTTAATGTAGACTTTGCATATTTCCCAGGAAGCTTTTGAGTCTGATTCGAACACTTTGATTAATGCACTGTGGCAGGGTACTGTCGGGTATAAGGAGGAGCATGAAAAAAATGTGTTGTTTATGAGCCATGCCATGCACTTCAGCGATTTGATGCTCAGGAGAACGGTTTGTTAAGTATGCAGGTCAAATAACAATCACAAGGGGTTTCTTGCCAGAAAATACATTAAACTTTCATCAGTCTTATCGGTTTAATCATTCTTTTCAGGAAGAAAGGAATCGGCTTTTTCAAAGTGAGCAGCGACAGGGTTCTCTTAAAAAGCTTTTGTCTGCTCTTATGTTGTTAAAAACTGAAAGCTGCAACAGAATCTCATCATCATCCACATCGATTTGTTGAGTGATTTTTCAATTATAAGCGTTGTAGCACAACCAAAATATACTGATGAGAGTTTAGAGCATAAAATGACACCACACATTTTAAATAATCTTTGGATTTCTCCAGAAAACACATCATCAGTTCTACATATAAGAGTGAGCCCGACCACTCGTAACGAAAACATGCATCAGTGTCACAAACACATCAGTACCTTTACATGCATGGTGAAGTTGAGCTATGGTTATAGCTCAGTTAGAACATTTGCTTGGACTACTGTGCTTGTCTTAGTATACAAGCTAGTGGAGAATGGATTTATCAGTAAAGTATGCAGACTCTGCTACAGTAGTTATTGATATGCCTCCTTTTCAGCTAGTTCTGGACCTAGACACAACCCATATTTACGGTTTTCATGAGAGGATTAGCACTTTATTGCAAATCCTCGTGTTTTGTGCTCTGGTCTCTCAGAGCCTGATTCAGCTGATGTCTGAACTGCCATATATTGTTGTACATTCTCCACGTCAAGACCTGGTACATCACTTACCAAACAGTTCAGCAAGTGGCAGTCTGGTTGTATGTTGAGCGGTGAAATCACGGGCACTTTGCCCGCTCTGAAAGGAGGACTGTTAGGAAGACACAACATAAACTGTGTCTCTTCATCTGTCCAGACATGCATGGTTCTGGCTCTATTACTCACCAAGTTGATACCTGTGTCAAGGTCTATGTCAAAAGATTGAAGATCTGAGGCAATGATGATTTAGAAAACTCTAAATGACTCCCAAGTCTGTATTGGAAATCTACAAATAATATATACTAGTGCTGTCACTTTAAAAAAGAAAAAATCATTCGAACGAATGTAGAATATGACACGTAACATTCAAACACATTCAGTTGAATGTGAACTTTCTCCCCCGGGTTCAAATGAATGTTTGAACTTCGAATAAAAAAAGGCAGGCCTAATATATACTTTTAAATATATCACTTCCCCTGACGGCATGTCAGTCCGCAGGTTGAAACTGTGTTTTCTCATGATCACGTCATTTAAACAACTGCTGTTCTGTGTGTACGACTCATGCTACATCAGAGAGCTACGATTATTGTGATCCTGACCTTGTAAACTATTTCAAGGTCCAACCAGCAAAGCAGTCACAATCTACACATCTGTCAGTCCACTGACAGACAAACAAAAACGCCTTTCTGATTCTTTTTTACTTACCCCCGAAGGTCTACGTTACTCTTCGGGGCATTATATTCTAACAAAAACAACCTCAACAATCCAAGTCCAATGAAAGATTTAATCCAAATAAATGATGTCCATTCACATCCACGGATTGATTCAAAATTTTCTCCACTGTTTAACTGTTTTCTCTGTTCTGATGCATGCACTCTGACCTTTCTATTGACACCTCCTTTGACCAATTAGGACCTTCCATTCACAGCTCCTTGGCTAGTAGCAGAAAAAAAGAAATAACCCAACACAGAAGAGACACAACTTTGCACAGACTGTGTGTGTATGTTTATCTGTGTGTATACCTGAGGACTGAGTGTGTGTTTATTGCAGAATCCCTGTAAGTGCATCTCATCATGATGCAGACAGACATCGAGGGTAGAGGGTGTGTCAAAGATTACTTTCTATTTCAGCTCAGCTGCAGTGGGCAGAATTTCCATTTGTATTTTCATTACCTGATAAAATGCAACATGCTGTTAGAGCTGATCTGAGGAAACACACATTTATACACGCATTAAGAAATAGTTTGAAGTGCACTTTTCATACACCTGCTGCAATGATTGCTATGATTGAGAAGTCCAGACATAATACGTAAGCTTGTCCCACTTTGATTGGCTGGCTATGCAGTTCAGGTTTCATGTTGGTGGGGTTTATCCCTCAATCTTGTGTTTTACTCAGTGAAAAAAGCAGCAAAACATCTGTTTACATACTAACTGTTAATGGATCAATATGG
Organism: Tautogolabrus adspersus; assembly: GCA_020745685.1. Classification (NCBI taxonomy): domain Eukaryota; kingdom Metazoa; phylum Chordata; class Actinopteri; order Labriformes; family Labridae; genus Tautogolabrus; species Tautogolabrus adspersus. Next base: position 4,372,670 of record CM036539.1, read on the forward strand.
CAACATCTACACCTCCTAAAACTTTGCTTGATTTCTGTGAAATTCTAGAGACAGGAGAGTGAACAGAGTCAGATATGGGGGAGATGGATACATGCGTGAAACGAGCCATAGGTCAGACTCGAACCCGGGCTGTCCGCTCTTGAGGACTAAACCTGAGTGTATATGGGGCGCGTGCACTTTGGCTAACGGCGCCCTGATATATGCTATTTTTAAAACCAGCATGGCTCCCCCCCTCTCACACATTGTACATGAGAATTATGCTGGAGCCCTGATCAACACTGTTTTTCAATGTCTCCTCAGGAACTATCGTGATGGCGATGACAGCGCTTGATGCAGACGACCCGGCCACAGACAACGCTGCACTACGCTACAGCATCGTCAGGCAGTCACCAGACAAGCCGTCGTCCAGCATGTTCTACATCGATGAAGAAAGAGGCGACATTGTCACACACATCTCCCCTACGTTACTCGACAGAGAGGTCGGTCAACTTAACAAATGCTTTTTTATGTGTGTGCATCACTCTCAATCACTTTTTCCAAGTGGAACAGAGTGTGAGATGTTCAAGGACATATACTTTTCACAAGCCTTTCACTTTCAGTTCACCATTGCTGCCAGTTTAAAGGAAAGTGTGTCTATGCTGCATGTGTGTGTGTGTGTGTGTGTGTGCGTGTGTGTGTGTGTGTGTGTGTGTGTGTGTGTGTGTGTGTGTGTGTGTGTGTGTGTGTGTGTGTGTGTGTGTGTGTGTGTGCGTGTGTGTGTGTGTGTGTGTGTGTGTGTGTGTGTGTGTGTGTGTGTGTGTGTGTGTGTGTGTGTGTGTGTGTGTGCTGAATGCCATCCATTTGTGTTTGTGTGTGTCTCAGTAAAAATAAGTGCTGGTGCATTCCAGTAGAAGACACAGAAGGCAGATGAGTGTCTCTCTATTTCCCCGTCTAACAGGAGCGAGACAGTGGGATGATTGCTTTTTTAGCAGGGCGACGAATGCCAGAACATCGATTGGGTTCGCTGGTGGAAGAGGAATATTAGCTGTTGTCAGACACTTAGCGCACAGTTTAATTGAGGTGATACACACTCATCCGCCGGTTCTGCTGCTGTCCAACAAGCCTGGTTGAAAACCTCCCATCCGGAACTGCTGGAACCACTACGGCTAACCGCTCTGATGAGCCGCTCACACTGTAAACTGTTTAATGGCCTAATTGATTAACAGTGCGGTGAAATGAGATGCAATCAATGCAGTGAGCAATGTTGAAGCTGGTTTTTTGTTGGGTGTTTCAGATATCGGATGATTCAGAGGCAAATGTTGGTCTTTGTGGTGTCTTTCCTCTGGTAGAAAAGAGAAAACGATTCTTAATAGTACCCCTTCGACCTTTTTGACAGCCAAGAGTTATCACAAATACCAAACCGGCTGGTGTTAAATACACACAAGTAGTTTTATACCTCTGAAGAAGGCACGCAGCTAAATTGTCAGCCAGTTTGGTGAGCTAATAACTCTCCAAAAAATCTTAAATAAGGCAAAATCTTCCCACCACTTTACTCTCAGCAGAGGATATACTCCGATAAGTTGATAGTAAGAACTTCCAAAGTCACCTAGTTGTCTCTAAATCTCAACAGAATCAAACTGTTGGCATGTTTGATTACTTCACTTACAGTGTTGATTTAATGAGCAGCAGGGTTACGACCTCACTGGTTTTGTCTTGACACAGTGTTTTCAGTTAATTTTCACTGGGAGCTGTCTAGACAGCGCTGATTACACACCTGCTCCTTTCAGATTCCCTCCTGCTTTTCTGCACAGACATGAAATGTTTTCTGATCTGTTTTATATTTTAAGGCAAAGTTTTACACTTATTTACACTTACAAAGATGCAAAATGCTCTTTATGGGAAACTCAAGCAACACATCAAAGTCTCTTTACAGGACGATTGAAAGCCCAATAAAGTCTTTTTTGGCTCCAGAGGGAGATGTATAAAGTCTTCTAAATTGCCCAAAGTGATGTCGATTAAGTCAGTGTTGGTCGGGGCTAAAGCTTAAAGTATAAAAATGGGGATGTGGTGTTAAAAAGAAAACCTTATAAAGGAGTGCAATTAAAAAGTGGTGCGATTAGTTAATACTTTGCAATTTGTAGGTTTTCACTTTTCTTTGAGTATTACTGATTAGTGGGAGTTACACTTTCCTCCCTGAACTTAATGTTTTGAGTTCCCCATCCCTCTTGACTGAAATTAGGAAAACAGGAAACCATAGTGTTGATCTGCTTTGGAATGACTAATGGCTCAGTGTTACGATGTTAATCTCTATTTATAGATTCTACATTCAAATGTAGGTGGGTCTAGATTTTTCAGCTTGGGAAGTATTCTTGGCTCTGTTTGTAGTACGTTTGTAGTCCGAGCCGTATTGACCAATCCCAGGCTTTGGTCTGGGCAGCAAATAGAGTCCATGGGGAAACCAAGAGCAGGCAGGATGCAATCCGTTTGAATAACATCCTGGCTCCCATCGGCAGTAATCTGACGATGATCTATTGATATCTTCAAACAGATATCTGCATAGAAGTGCAGCTAAAAATCCATAATGAATCAAACATTTCCACTTAAATGACAAATCTGCTGGAGGCCGTGTGGCGAAAGCCAATCAGAGCTTAGAGTCCCCAGGTCATACTACTGGAAACGCATCTGAAATGATCAATCCGACGTTGTTTAATGCTAAACACTGGATACACTGGAGTCACTGAGAAATTGTCAAGCGTTCCTGCAGGCATGGACTGTTGTCAGACGATGATTTCCCCTAAGACTGCACCTGTGTTTAAAATCACATGCAATGAAGACGTGTCCCACTCCGTGACTTTTGCCTACTATAGATTTGGTACTACATTACCAAGCACAGCTATGACTATGTCTGTGAAACTAGGCCTCTGTTGCATTAATGTTATAGGAGATGGGGCCACCTAAAAAGCTGTTTAAGCCTGGAGCACCATGCATGCTTGTCTTTATGTTGTATCTACACATATTTATCCTCCTCATTCCAACAGCATTACCAGCGTTTATTAGTGTGCTGAATTTGTTAAAATTGTTCTTAGAGCTTTAAGAAAGAGTCCAGCCGCACTGCAGCGTTTCTGTAAAATGGAGAAAAAAAAGTGTGACTATTTCTAAAACACAGTTAGTCAGCAGATGGAAGTGCAGAAGGCATAAGTTTTGAACGGTCCTTTAAACCCAGCCACTTCAGCACATTCTCATAAATATGGCTCCACCATGACACCCATCTATTCCATCTGCCATGGAGGCTGTAGTTGTAGAAGGCAGCGTGTCCAGCATATGTGTGTGTGTGAGAAATAAGGGTTTACATGCTGAAAGCAAGAAAAAAAGCACGAGATAGCCCAGCGTTTGCACTCTGTTCTCCAGAACCCTGCAACATAATTCAGGTAGAGCTCTTAGTGTGTTTGGACAGACAACTCACCTACCCCAGGGAAGCAGAAAGCAATCCGGAGAAAATTGGACAATCAATTTTGTGACATTGAAATCAGTTTGATTTTCCCTCAAGTGACTTTTCTGAGGCATAAAATCCTGTCTTGATATGCACATTTATTCCAGCGCTCTGTGTTTTTCTCCTCACTTTACTGGAGACACGTCTCCGCTCACTGTCTATATTGTCTTATATTGTTCAGACACACCATGCTGTTGGATCAATGGCAGGCTGTAATTTTTGACAGCGTCTATGGCAGGGAGGGTGAGGCCATTTTCATACGTCTGTAAAGCCGGAGCAGTGTTCATGTTTTTCACTGGATACAAGTCAAAATCTCTCTTAATCATCTGGCACCGAAATCAATCCGCTTTTTAGAAATGACAATCTTGAAGTTTTTTTTTAGACAGCTGAACATGTCGACTTATGAGCTGAGACTGTGCCGCGTAGCCTCCGCATGCAAACACTTTGGTGCGTCACACTGTGGAGTTTAAATTATTCAGCCACTTTGCACATGTGGCAGAATATTAAATCAGATCAGAACCAGTCCGTCACCATACTGTAAGAAACACAGAGCTATTTATTGTAGCTTTCTAGCTTGTATTTGATTAGGTCTATAAGAATAAATCTGGCTAGTAATGAGTCATAAAGGGGTTGAAATATGGACCTAAATGAAAAAGACTGTTGGAACCTGTTTGCCTGCATTTAGCAGCTTGACAGAGTCGGTGTGTAAAGGGAAATTCATTTTCGAGATGATTGTGTGTTGAGGTTGTCGTAATTTTGTGGTACTTTTAGATACAGCATGTTTTAAAATGAGCCAATCTCTGGTATTTAAACCATCACATTATATAAAAGTATTGAGGTTTTTTAAAGAAACTACAACTATTTCATACCACAGGTGCATAGAAGAGGAATGAATCTATTAAAAACTAAAAACAAACTTCTGCACACTCTCTAAATCACACAAATACAGTGGCAACATATTTGTGCAGTTAAGAAAGTGGGCAGGAGTTTGCCTGCACATTTTTGGGTAATTTAAAACAAGAAATGACTCAATATCGGGTGCCTAGGACTTCTGTTTATGTTGCCGTGGTAAAGACACAGGTATCAATACTGTTTGATTTGAACTAGAGTCATATCAAAGTTTATAGATCTGGTATCCTGACAGCCATCGTGTGTGTTTCTGTGTGTCATGAGGAGAATAAAACTTAACAAGCTGCATTTTAAAACATAAGCTAACATCACCAAAGATGAGTGAGGGAGGAAAAAACAAAATTCAGGCTGATGACATCATCCTGTTTAAAGTCCTCATGTAATGAAAAAAAAACATCTTCTTGGTTTTAATCCTGCTTTCCCGTCAAAGGCGCTGCTTTCATCAGGCAAGGCAGGCACCTGCTTGGGGCCCCAGACGGTGAGCGGTCGTCGCCCTAGTTTTTGCAGTGTGTCCCGCTCCGTCGGCCCCCGTCGGCCCCAGTTAGCCTTTTTTTTTGCATCAACGGTCTGTGAGAGGAATCTCTCTGATTGGCTTTTCGGAGGTTTCATTTATCTCCAGCTCTCGACACAGGTTTGGGAAAGCCCTTGAGCATGCCGCTGTAGTATCCATGCTTTCACCCATTAGTGCGGTTTCTCCTTATTTGTCGCCTCTGCCTCTTCTTTTCTTTTTCCAATAAAAGACCAAGGGCTGACAACCCTAGCGCCATTTTCAACTTTTTATCAGACATTATTCTCGATTAGTACCTATAATACGAGTGGTGCACGACAGCAGTGTGAAAATGGTCTTCTCATATCATAACAACGGACTACCGCCGCCTGCTGGCATGGAGAGTTATTTCCTCTCACGCATGCGCAGAACGTACGTGGTGGTTAGCCGTCGGCTGTAGTCTTTGCGGTGTGTTCTAGTGCAACTTTTTGGCCAAGACAAAAGGCGACGCCACAGGTGGCCTCCGTCGCCATTAGTTCTTTGCCCCCTGACAGCATTCACTCAAATAGTAATAAATGACTGAATGAGGCTTGTCTAGGCCTCATTATGGGGGAGAGGCACCTTAATAACACAACTTCTGACAGAACAAATTCTTATATTGTTGTTGTCAGATTGTTTATAACATAATGGGGATGAACGCTTTTTGGGGGGGCCCCCTGTACAATTTTGCCTCGGGCCTCAACAGACTCCAGAATGGCCACTGGTTCCCATGATCTGCTACATATATTTTAATAAAGCATCATCTGAGTATTTTTGAATCTAAATAACTGTATTTTCTCTTCCTGTAAAAGGTTTCAAATGTCTGATGACTCGTCCTGCACTTAAGGCGTTTACTAATTGTCAACCATTTAAAAAGCGTTGTCTAATTAATATGCCATGTTTATTTTGATGCGACCACTTTTCAAATTTCAAATTCATCCAAACGTTATCTCCTGCCTTCTATCTTGTGATTGGTTCTATCCCGTTTCAGTAGGAAAAGCGTTTCGACATGGCAGTTAGATACTCTCGCTGTCACACACTGGCTACTTTAGTTCACTTTTCATTCGTGCAGCTTCTTTCTTATTGGCGCCTCAACTGAAGTAGAGTACATCCTCTTCCCTGGTTTAGGGCTGGTGGGATGCACATCCCAGCATTCCTCACTGAATTCTACAAAATGACAAAATAACAAGGCTCCCCTGAATATATATTATACACACACACACAGGCACGCATGCACGCACACGCATACACACAAATGTTGAAAAAGACATAATAATACACTCCTAATGAGAAAAATGAAAGGGTGAGAGCGAAGGTTATTGGCTGAAACTTAATGCGGAACATATTTGTAGTTACTGCACACTGGTAGAGTTATCACATTTCCTCGACAAGCACACACACACGCACACACACACACGCACGCACGCACGCACGCACGCACGCACGCACACAGACACACACACACACACACACACACACACCAACAGTGATCTATTTAAGTCTATGGAGCGTCCGTGTACCGGCAGCTGTAACCAGAGAGGACAGACTGCTAATGGCAGCGTGACTTTCTGACTCTCTAATGCTCTCTGCCCAATCTGGGAACTGTCACCGCTAAGGATAGCCAATCGATGCAGCCAGCCGACCCCTCCATCACCTCCCATGTTCTACAAAGGTGAATTACATGGAGGTAAAATGGATGTCTCTCAGTGTGCATGTGTTTGTGGGTGGTGGTGGTGGAAGTGTGATGTTTATATTCAGGGAAATAAAACTGCGTGTTGCTTTTATTCTGACTTTTGTTTTTTATCTCCTCCATCTTTGGAGATGTTTTGTTAGTGCTTGTTAAGCCACATTTCTTTTCTTGTCAAACAGAGAGCACATCTTAACAACCAATGCAATACAACAACAATTTTCTGTTTGTACCTGAAGGTGACTTTCAGATAGAGAAGCAGTGCTTAACAATCACTGAAGGGAAAAAATCAGCACCTGAAAATATCATTGTGACAAAAGCACTCTCCTTCAATCTGAGTACGTTGAAAAAGATTCAGCCTGTCGCGCTCTGTGCATTAAAAATAATCCCTGTTGACAGGATTGCTTATTCTGTTTGTTGAGGTACACTCAGCTCCTGTCAGCATATGATCTTAGCCTGTTTGTTGTGTAAATGACGGACTTTCCTCTTCCTGTCGCCTGCACTGTAAATGTATTTACTTTATATTATCTACTCCCTTAAGCTTAACAAGGATAATCCAGAGTGACAGGCAGACAGACGAATGTACACAATCATCCCTCATCAGTAGGGTCGGGAATATTTAGTGATTGTAAATAGTGACCTGGTGTTTGTTTGGTGCGACCTTGGCAGTATGCTTCCTGGCGTGTTTGCATGATCAGAAAAGCGTATCCAGCCTAATGGCTTATTTGGCTTGGTGGCCATAGTGGCTTTATGCCTGAGCGCGGTGAGAAATGACAGCTGAAGCTCCGCTAGGTTTCACTCTTCAGGAAAACTGCATCCATTTTCTGCTCTTTCATTTCCCCCTGTATTGCTCTGTTTCCCCCTCCTGCTCCCTGTTCATTACATTGTTTTCCTGCTTATTTTCATTTTGTGTTATTTCCTCTCTTTGTCTCCCTGCCTCACTGTCTGTCAGCCTCGCCTCCCCCTCCTCTGTCAACACTTCACTGTGGACATCCAATTACTCGCAGGTCATAGCATAGTGATTCCATTCAGAGCAGCGCCATTCAGAGCGGGCCTCAAACAGCCATTCAAATTACATCCTCGGCTGCCTTTCGGAGTCGCCGCTCCGCAAAATGTTGTTTTCAAACATTTCCGGGGCCACCGCATAATCTGATCCCCCAAACATAATTGAATGTCAGTCCTCACATAAAGATGCTCTCCTCTCTTCAATTAGCGTCTCGTTTCCTCGTGTCACAGCCACGAAACAAAGCAGACAGAGAAATATTTACTCCTTGCAGGTAGAGGCAGGGGAGACTTATTATATTATGTCATTTATATGCAAATAATACAGCACAGGGAACATTGATAAGATTTCATTACAGCCGATCTGATGTGCACTTCAGTTTATAAACTCCCTTTTCATCCTCCTATTGTGATCTGGAGATTATAAAGTGCGAGTTAGTGAGCTGGGTGGAGGAAGAAGCCATGGAGTGTGGACAGAGGTATGAGGCCCTCAGGGGGGATGAAGAGGAAAGAGATGTAGAAATCCAGGCCCGTGTGTCCGTGTGATTAGGTGTAGAATTGCCTGTGAGGTGGCCGACAACAAGGATGGATGATCACAGAGACAGTGAAGTGCCCGTTCGATATCTACTAAGAGATGCAGCCTCCAGACAACAGCTTAATGGAGAAGTTGGACTGTGGACGGCTCACGAGGCAGGGGCAGGAGGGAGTGAAGAGTTTTTTAGCAACATCATAGTGGTTTTATTCATAGCAACAACAAAGCAACCACGGCACTTTGTATTCACCGCCAAGAGAGATGTTTTTCAACCATATCTGTAGCCATGCGCTTCAGAGTTGTGTGAAAGTAATTTAAAGATACAGGAGTGTATATCTGCAAGAAGTGAGTGAGAGAAGAGCTACAGTATATAAATGAACTTCAGCAAGTAGTGTGAAAAATATTCATAGATCTTTTTACCCTTCAAAAAACACTAGATACAGAATGTTTTCTATTTTCCTTTCCCCTCCTGTATGAAGTGGTAACGACTCGAATGTTTATCATCCCTTGAGCCTCGAGTGTGTAGAGAGGAGAGGCAGTCGGCTGGCTCAATTGATCGTGTTGCTGTTGATTAACACAATAGTCTTTTGAGTTTGTTTTGTGTCTCAGTTCTAATTAATCAACTGCATGTGTCAGCCTGCGTAAATGAACATGTGTGTTTGTACATGTGGAGTGCCTGCAGTTTCTAACATGTTTTATTGGCTGCTTAAAGTATTTCAGATGGGAAGAAGAAAGAGTCGGAATAAGCAATCCAGAGAGAAATTATAAAAAGAGCTTATGAGGAATTCAAAGTTATTGTGAAGACATGGTACACATAATTTGACAAGTGTAGAAGATCCATGTTTACATATGAGGTTCTCCATGTTGTTTTTGCTCATAATTCATAGCTTACAGATTTTTTTTTTGATTTGACAGTGCATTTTAATCCATATTTCAGAGTCAGCCAAAAGGCTAGTTTCCAGTTAAATATAGATTTAATACAGTATAAAAGATCCCGACTATGTAGACCTGAAAAGCACCAATCCACTTTCGCATTTAAAAATTGCACCTCCAACCCTGCCAAAATATAAAAACCAGATTCAATGAATCTAATCTATCGTTTTTTTTATATAAATTTTTATAGAGCTCCTCCACCGGCACACACCCACCCGCACCCTTAGATCTGCTGATGCAAACCTCCTGTCCCCCCCCCTGCAGGACAAACTATCGGTCCTGGGGGGACAGGGCCTTCTCCGTTGCTGCTCCCACCCTCTGGAACTCCCTCCCAAAAAACATTAGAGACTCCCCCACACTCACTTCCTTCAAAAAATCTCTTAAAACTCACCTCTTCAACACTGCCTACAATCACTAACTCCCATCCTCCCCCCTTACATTGATTTTGTTCTTGTTTTGTTTATTGATTGTTGTTTTGTTTTTTTGTTTTGTTTTTTCTCTGTCAAAGCGTCTTTGGGTTTTAGAAAAGCGCTATATAAAACGAATGTATTATTATTATTATTATTATATAAATGTGATTTTTTCATTTCAGAGTCAAATTTCTGGGCAAACCCACCCCCACTTCAACACCCGGCACGTATTGCATACCCAGTGGTGTAGTGCAGGGTATACGCAGGTATACTTTATGTACTTCATGTATTTTATTGAAGGTTTATTTAACCAGCAGATCCTCATTCAGATTAAGAAACTCCTTTACAAGTGTCCTGACCAAGACAGGCAGCAGAACATTTGAACAAAGTTACAGACATACGTCACATAAAAAATGGCAAAACACAGGTCAACATATTCATGATCACAGAGCAGAAAGTCACTAGACAGAGCATCTACAACCTGATGCATCCTCCTCCAACACCTTTAGTTTACTTTTAAAATGATTTGATGAGACCCCAAACCCTAGGAGGAGACCCCTAACCCTAACCCAGACCCAAACCCTCCTGCAGCAGATTCCAAACTGCAGGAACAGTGTACCTGAAACTCCTTTCTTTTCATTTCAATACGCACTCTGGGAACAGATAACAGGTGTAAGTTTTGTGACTGGGTTGCAAATTGAAGCCTATTCAGACATTTTATCAAAAAAATAATAATTACGTTATATTAAGTATTTTGTAAGCAAGTTAAGAATCGACTTGTAAATACGGACATGCCTCTGATATTGTCTATGAGTGGTCAATGAAGGGCAGCCAACTCGAGCGCACAGAGTGCAATGATGAGTTATGGATCCTTGAGATTTGTGATACGGTTTATAAGAAAACCAATAAGGACAGCACTCCAAAATAGTATCTTCATTTCCACACGGACGTTTTGAGCAGTCGCTCTTCTTCAGCGTGTAACAGGTGGGACTCATTTATACTTGTCCAAAAAAGGTACTACAGTAGTCCATCCCAGCAGAGGGAGTCTCCACCATACGTCTTTCAACACTGGAGAAGTAAATTAACAGTATTAATGAACTTTTTCACCGATACAGTATATACCCACTTATTTTTCAGTCTCGATTGCTGATACTGACTTCTAAATTCCTTCTGATGCTCATTATTCATTACAATGCAGCATTTTTTTGTAGTACAGCAAAAGGCGAGATCCGTCTTTGCACTTGTACTTGTTGTTGCCTTCATTGGTTGAGTCAGATTATTAGAGTAGGCCAATCAGAGGTGGAGAGAGTGGACATACTTTTCCAATGTCGTCCTCCAGGATACGTAAAGAGGGGAACGGAGCTGGCAGCACCACTTATAGTTTGTAGCCCTCATAATGTTAACATGTTCCATACAAAGAAACAGTGATATACTGATTAGAGCATAAACCTTTTAGGGTAACCTTGTTTGTAAAGAACCATGAACAAAAGGTTGAGGTGGATCCTTCTCAGCATGAACAGAACTTTTACTGGCCTTGTTTTTTTTCCCCTGTTCAGACTCCTGAGGCAGTCTCAACAATAACATTTGCTGCAGTGATGCAACAAGTAAAGTTTATTACTGAGTAAAAAATGAACACTTCCCTCTTGGCAGATGTTTTTTATTATGTTGAACTTAAGCTCATTAGCTTTGAAAAACTAAGCCTCATCAGCTGTGATTTTCAATTTATTTGTTTTGAGTCACTTCACTTGAGTTTGAAAAACTTGGAAGGAATTAAATTTACACATGCTGTTTTAAGTACAAGACGATAAAGTAATTACAATCAGATTACACTTCCTCAGACAGACTGTAAATGACAGAACGGCGGAAAGAAGCCCAGAAAAGAAAGTGAAACACTTGAGTACATTACCAAGAGATCCCATTATAAAGAGTGTTACTGTAGTGTCTCCTTATGTGATGGCCAGGAGCCAGAGCACTGGCAGCTGTAATCAATACAGTGCAGTTGGTGTGAACCCAACCACCTCACATTCCCTTGTTCTTCCCCGAAATGAACAAGGTGGACGACGTTCACAGGCATTGATGAAATAGGGCACCCATCTTCCCCCCCCTCCATCTCAATCCTTCCTCTCCTCCTCCTCTCCCCCTTTCTCCCCTTCCTCCCTCCTCTATCATGCCTCTGTCCAGTTGCATTAGTGAGGAAATGAGATTCCCCCTAATTAATTAGATCTCTGAGTGCTAAAGATGAAGATTACATCCCAATGAAGGTTAGAGGTGTCAATCACAGGGTTTTTTTGGGCTGAGCATTCCTCAAGATAAATTGAGCCCGATGGGCATTGTGGGTAAAAGTGTTCTCTCACTTGCTTTAATTGAGTCTCACCAACATTAGTCGATGAAAGCCTGAGACCAGAGAAAACAACAAGGTAGAGAATTAGATTCAACAAAAGAGCAGATGAGAGATGCTCTGTTGCAGGAGACGGGCGAGGGGAAATGGAAATGAGAAGGATGAAGGTGAAAAATGTGATCATTAAGATACTAAGAGGTTGGAACTATGGAGAGGAGGTAGGTGAGACAGATTTGATAATTGAGTCTAAAACAAAGGAAGAAGTTAGTCACACAGAAAAATAAAACTTTATTAAATAATCTGGAAGACATTTCACAAAGTAATTCAAGAAGATTTACATTAAAATGAATGTCTGTTAGAGCCTGACCGATTAATCGGCCAGCCGATAATTTCAGCCGATATTAGCTTATCCATTGACTATCGGTATCGGCTACTTTTATCGCAGATATGTGCTGATATTACGAGATTTATTAACCAGGCAAAAAGCATTCCATTTGAGTTTCATTGTATTACATTTGCAGTTCTCGGTCACCAGTAGGGGGCGCTACATGGATTACAACAAGCATCATCACTCTCCAAGCAGTGTCAAGCAGTGACGTACATGCACAGTTACTTTCCAGTTGAGTGACCATCTTGTCGTCATTATATATCTTTTCGTTTTATAACTGCATCTGAGGGATCAACACAATAAATGTGTATATATCTACAGATCAAAAATAGATCTAAGAAAGTTATCTGCCGATATATATGAATCAGTTTTTTTCCCTCCCTAATATCGATATCGGACCCAAAAATCCCATATCAGTGCGGCCCTACTGTTAAGTTAAAAATGGAGTCAGCTCTTGCCAGAGAGTATTGGTGATTAACCAATGATCCACTGATGAAAGCTTCATCATTGGCTGTGAACTAGCTGTCTAGTCAATATACCTTGGCAAAAGATCTAACATGGCATCCATCAGCCAGCTGTTGTTAAGTTGTGACTAAATAGTTCCTGTGGTCAACCAAATTAAGCAAAGATCAATACTGACCATGGAGCTTGAGAAGGAAGTGCAAATCCATTTGAAAGAAACAAATTTGACGCTGAGATGGAAGATGAAATAAAACACACACACTGCTCTTTCCTGCTGCTAAAGAGAGCAGAACCATAAATGTTTAAAATGACTTCTTTAAAGGCTTAATATGGACATTTTAAACTGTAGATGTCGCACTTAAGCAACAGACACCGAGACCAAAACAATACTCGCTCAGAGCACCACCTCCCCTCCTCCACAGCCAATCCTTAGTGTTCAGACCGAGCCCTTCGTAGGACAATAAGAGGGGAGATGTCCCTTTTTATATACAGCCTAAAATTGATGCAGTTCTTACTTTGTTTTCTAGACCAGTGGTTCCAAAAGTGGGGGAACCACTGTAGTTCAAGACATTGAGTGTGTTCGGCTTCTAGCGTTTCTTACAATGAATTTCCAAAATAATATGACATTGTTTGGTTAGGCCTAGTAGTGTGCGTGGCTGTTGGCAATATTAAATGTTTTAACCACCTCCAGGGACAATAGGGGTCCCCAGTCTCGAGCACCATATAAGTTATATTGGGGGTCTCGGGCTGAAAAGTTTGGGAACCCCTGTTCTAGACCAAACAAAGTATTTTCTTTGGTTTGGAAAGTCTTTAGGTTCTCCTTCAGTTCTACTCTTTTGATGACACTCAAAGATTATGCCTCTACAAACTGCATCTCTGAGTGGGCAGGGTTGTCTCTCTTCCCCCACGGGGTGGCAGTGCTAACAGTTTGAGATTGAGGCCTTCACTTAAAAAAACCCAAATACATATGAGACATATTTAAGCCTCTAAATGACGCATAAACAAGCTATAGGAGGCCGTACAGTCAGTGTATACACAGTGCTGAGAACAAAAAACCTACGATGCCTTTGACCTCACTCACTAGTGTTTATAATGTCACATATTATACATTTTAGTAAATAGTTTGAAGGATTGGTCGACTATATTTGGTAAAACATTTCAAGGTCACTTAATTTATTTGACTAATGTTTCTGAACATTCAGGCTGCCCATATTTATCTTCTATCGATTTCCTTTGAAGATACACTACCCTGTGAGGAAAAGGCCTTAATGATGTATTTTTTTCTTATTTGCATTTGTATAAAGAAAGCTTAGTCATCTATTTGCTCATGGTTTGCACGAGGCAGTAACCTGCATGGGATCTCAGAGTGCTGTAATGACTCTTTCCTGCATCCATTATTTATGTCCATGTGGCACAGAGAGGCAGACACTGCAGAAACACAATCTGTTCAAGGTTTTAAACTTGACGTGCTGACAGATGATGGGAAAGTTTCCTCTGTCTACCAAACTGCCTCTCATCAAGCTGTGGTTAACGAATTAGGTCTCCGAGGATGAAATAAAATGTTAAGGTGCTTTAAAGTGCCAATAAAGAAGCACCTGACAAACACAATGCTAGTCACCCACTCATCACCTTGAAAAGTATCTGTGCTAAAAGGTTGCAGTCTTCTTTGTCTTTGTGGGAACTTTCTAAAGTTTGAGAACATGGACTGCATGAATTCATCAGGGTGATTTGGGGCTGTGGATTAGTGGTAAAGTTGGTCTTCTCTCAACTGGATGATCAGGGGTTCGATCCCCAGCTCCTGCTGTCACATGGCGAAGTTTGAAAAAGCGCTTTGAGTATTCAGAAGACTAAAAAAGTGCTTTAAAAACTCAAGTCCATTAACCATTTACTTCTACTTGGGACTTTAACCGTATACAGTAAACTACTGTAAGGATTTTCAACTAATGATGTTCTATTTTCTTCAACTGGATCCCCCCAGGGATGTTTTTTTCCTCCTCTTTTATTTGTGTTGTACACTAATGAGTGTCAAAGCAAACATGAGAACCGGCATATCATTAAGTCTGCCGATGACTCAGTGATCATTTCGCTCCTCAGCATTGATGACCCGGATCACGGCCCAGTCGTGAGTTAATTTACAGACTGCAGGTCATCCTTCGTGGATATAAATGTCGTAAAGACAAAAGAAATGACAGTGGATTTCAGGAAAAATCCTTCTGTTTTGTAAATAACCAGGCTGTTGAGGTTGTACACAAGTACAAGTACCTTGATACCATCATTGATGACAAACTGACCTTTGAGCTTCAAACTGATTCTGTTTGCCAAAAAGCCCACCATCGTGTACACTTTCTCAGGGAGCTTCGGAATTTAAGCGTCAAAAACACATTTATGAAGATGTTTTATTCTAGTTTTATTGAATTGGTTTTTACTTTCTGCATAGTCACCTGCACGGGTCACTCAGCATTAAGAATCGCAACAAAATGCAGAGTAAAATCGCAGGTTCGTCCCTCTCTGGCCTTACTTATTCATAGAGAGTAATGACTTTGAAGAAGGCCCAGTCAATCCTGGCAGATCATAGTCATCATTTGTCTAAGGAGTTTTAAGATGCTGCCGTCAGGCCGCAGATTCAGCCTGCCAGCATGTAGGACAAAGAGACTGAGGAACTCGTTTGTCCCTGCAACGACTAATTGTGTTGCTTTTTTCATCTGTTTTTATCTATTGTATTTATTTATAGTCCATTGGACTTTTTAGTGATCTTCTTATGTTGTATGCTGATTGCTGGCTGTATGTTTGTATTTTACTGCCGACTGCAAAACAACCTTCCCTCTCAGAGGGATAATAAAGACAACCTTGAACCTTAAACCTTAATCCATTATTTTTTAAGTCTATGGAACACAAATTTAAATCCAGACTAGCCGCAAACTTTAAATTAGAAATCACTCACAGACAGGACTTAGATCATCTGGTGCTGAAATCACTTTGTTGAGTGTGGAGGTTAGGTTGCCTGTGCTGGCTAGGCATTGCTCAGGTTGGGTGGTTACATGCCAGTTTAACCCTACAAAGCCTAAATACATAATTATCTGTATTTTCTACATCAATATCACCCAAAATGCTCTGCACTACAAGATGCCATTGATCCACTGTGCTGGTTAAGACCAGGGAGTATTATGAGTATCATGGCAGTATGGTAACAGCCATGCACCAGGGCTAGAGCCATGTTTAGGGGTGGGCGGCTGCATTACAGTTTAGACAGCATTGGACCGGCATTAGTTAGTTAATAGTTTGTTTCAAAGAGTAGTCTGGTGTCCACAAGTAAGGGTGATGAGTCGACTAATCACACTCATCCCTAATATTAATCCACAAGGTTTATAGAGTCTTCAAATAGGTTGGTAGCATTATGGGGTTTGAGATCTTGTCCTATACCAAGGACTAAACTTGAACATTTTGCAGCCAGTTCTCTTAAAGTCGGTCTCGGATGACACCTTGCTTAATGCTAAAGTGCGAGAGGACCCATATGAACTCCTGCTCAACTGCCTTACCTTATTTTTTATATTCCAGATTTTCTTGAGTACACAACCTTTTAGTTCTGCCAATGAAAAGGTTAGCGTATATCATAACCAAAGTGTTTCCACCTTGGATCTGACTGAACCTTGATTTGTACACGTTTTCATGTGTACAAATCTTTGAGGTTAAACAAAACTGTCTTTTATTCCACAGGTGATGAATGATAAGTATCAGTTATGTTTAATTTAAAGGTAAGGTCATTTTAATCAGTAATATTGTATAAAGATACTTTCCTTTTACCATTTGAATGCAACTACTTTCCAAAAGCGTGTTGACTGATTCTCTCGATTGCTTCTTTAAAGCATTGAAGCATTAATTGTGAAGACAGCTTTAGTAGCAAAAGATGCAAAATATCAGGATAGCTCAAATATTGTCTCTTTCAAATTACTATGCACACAGAAGCAGAAAAAACACGAGACCTTTTTAAAATTCAGAAGTAATCTTCGAGAGCGGAGAGTTCTGACTTTTCCTGTGTCCTAAGGATGTACTGAAAGGGCAGCGGAGAGAGAAGGAGGGAGGAAAGGACAGGAGGGTGAGACCTGTGAATGGAGAGATGAAGGAGAGTGACAAGCAGAGGAAGGCATACAGGTTGAGGGCGGAATAATTAGGGGAGACAACTGCCCAAAGCTTGGAGGGAAACGTCTATGCTAAGTGGAAGTGAGGGCTCTGGTAATGTCAGGGAGGTCCTGGTGATGCTACACTGTCATTAGGCTTAGAGAGAGCTTCAACACTCTTACCTCCCTCTTGATGGCTCTTTCTTTTCCTTCCCACTTCTGACTCTCTCTCTATCTGTCTGCTCTCCCCTCCCTGTCTCATTCTTCACAAGCTTTCCCTCTACTGTCTGCCCGCAGACCTTCTCTTTTATCCCTTATTTTTGCCATCCTCATTGACCTGAGGATAAAGAGTATTTGTCAACAGCTCTTGCTCTCCAGTGAACCCCCCCCCCCCCACATACATACACACACACACACACACACGCACACACACACACAATAGCCCTTCAGGCGAGAATTAATTTCACCCTGTCTCAATGAGAAAGTGCATTGATTGGAAAAGTTTGTTGTTGTGCGCTCAGTATTTTTTTTATTGTTCCCCTTCGGATGCCACTTTCTCTTTGGTGATGAAGTTCTGCCTGGTTCATTGCGTCGGCCAAAGCAGACACAATACTATCGGGGATGATCTCTCTTTGGGTGACCATCTTTAACAGCCTCACTGTATAGATCCCCCCCCAACAACCATCTGATACTGCTCCTTCAGTGGAGACATAGATCAGCTCTTTGCAGCTGGGATTTGCGGTGATGGTCTTATCCTGCTGTAAAAGACAAAATGAGAAGAGGAAGTTGGCATTGACAGAAATTGCAGCATACGTGCGGGGGTCATACACTAACTCCCTTAGTGGAGTCTAGCTTCAGGATTCTGTAAATTGGCGTTTATTTGTAAGCCCACCGCCCACCGACTGTCAGATAGGGAGTTAAACATTCTGTCTTGCTACTTTCCGTTTAATCTCGTTTAATCTATTTGTAGCCAGTCTGAGTCAGAGTTGGAAGCAATGCACTCAAACAACATCATCATCCTACTTCTTTCTGTGGCTCTCTCCCCAGTTTCAGAAGCACTATTCTCCCCGGACATGCATACAAAGACATTATTGGCTTTTTATCATTATTTTTTTCTTATCTTAGATGCCTGCTTGCAATGTTTTCAGCAGAATCCCAAAGGCAGCAGGAGATGGAATGAGCCCACAATGACAGACAAATGATCAATAGAGGTGATGAATTTGATGCATTTTTATTTTTTTTTTGGGTTGTTGTCAAACTCTGAGGTTTGGCTGTTTGACCAGCACCACTGTTCATCGCAATTAGTTGAGAGCCATTAATCATGGGGCTCTTTACCTTTGTTACATTTTTTAGTGATATCATCCTGCAACAGTCTTCTGTTGTACTTGTGACTCATGTTTTCAGACTTTCTTTGTCATCTGTGCTGTGAAATGTCATATTCTAGCATAGTTTTTGCTCATTCATTTATAAGATCCCAACACCATTGATGTTTGGACAGAAGCAGAGTTGGTTGGAACCTGTAAATAAACTTGGACATAGCCTCAGTGACATCACCCATAGGTTACCGAAGGAGTTGCTTGAAGCCTGTTGTTGGCAATTGCCATATTGGAAAGGCTGTCTCAACTTATCTTTTGGTCAACCTAACAACATGCAAAGAGCTGGAGCTGAGGCGGGTCTTAGGCCTCCCAACAAACAGCTACCCTGCACTCACCCATCATTGAGGTCAGCCATGTGCCTTATTTTAAATAAATCTTGTCCTTTTTAAAATCAAACCGGTTGAGTTATAAACTCCCCCTACCCCCCTTTTGGTGCCAGAAAAGACATGAGCTATTTAGACCATTTCATTTTTTGAACCAGGCTGTAAACATGTTTATTTCTACTGTAAAAAAAGCCATTTTTGAATGAGTGTGTATGTGACTTCTGGGGCTTCTGCAGCCAGCCTCAAGTGGAAACTTAATGAACTGCAGGTTTTTGCCTTTTTGAATTGACTTCATTTTTTAACACCCGAGGTTGCCACTTGCTTGGAACATACTGTAACTTTACCTCCATATGGTAAAAGAAAAGTGTTGATCCAAATTCATACTGTAGTAAAAGCATAGGAGAATCAAGACTGCTATCACCTAACCTTATCCTATGTTGTCCAGTCACGCACTGTCCTCCATTTCTGTCAGACTTTCCAGCGTCCATCACTGTTAATTTTAGTGTTTTAGATCACTTGAGACTCAGTTTGAGGAGTTATCAGTCTGTCAAGCTGTTACCCCTGCATTGCTTACTGCACCAATAACTGAAAAAGTAAAAGAGCAATTTAAGGCAGCATTCAATATTTGGAATATGCACTTAATACTTGCCAAGAGTTGGACAACAAAATCTATACATCTATCTTTGGAGTTAATATTAAACCACTGCCAGCAGCCCGATAGCTTAACATAAAGACTGGGAAGTCTAAAAGAAAGGTTGCCTAGCTCTGTCCCAAAGGAACAAAACTACCTACAGGCATCTTTAAAGCTCACTAATGAACGTGTTATAGCTCATTAGTTTACTGCATAGCAAAAATAAAAGGTGTAAAAACAACATTTGTTTGTTTTTTATGGAAGCTGTAGCCTCCTGAGTCTCAGCTGGTTTCTCAGAAAAAGCCTTCAAGCAGAAAGAGCTCAAAACATCGGTAAAACAGAGAGTTTCTGTTTTCACACTGAAGCTGCTAGTTTTCACAGATTAAACAAACAACATACAAATAGCTAATTACTAGGGTTTAGAGGGGCAGGTTTTGTTCACTTTGCATGGAGCCAGGCTAACCGTGGCATTCAGTACACTCTGAATGTAACAACATTTTCAAAGGGCAAGTGAGGCCAGAGGCAGAAAGTAGAGAGACCCCAACTCTCTGAAAGCATGAGATACAGTGTCCCTCGGCTCGCCTTGCCTGTGAAACTACACAGCAGCAGCACTGTAAGACAGTCAGCACAGAAACTTCCTCTGAAGTTTGTTCAGTGGAATGGAGTCAATATTTGACTCTTTTCTTTCAAAGAACTAACCTGGGGATGGAGGTTTGTATGTGGACAAACTCAGGGAGGCTTTGGGTTCTGGCACTGACCTGTTTGTATGAATATGTGCCTGATAAGTCCTGTGGCCTCTGGGCCATAACGATAAGAGCAGAACCCTGACAGAGGAAAAAAATGTATGGTGCACACACACACACACACACACACACACACACACACACACACACACACACACACACACACCCCCACACACACACACACACATCCTATAACCAGTGCTATAAACATTGGTAGCTATCTTTCTTACACAGACTCTGCAGGAGAGATGTGATTTTTTCTTTATTCTCTGCTCATTGCATTTAAATATTAAGACAATGGTAATCTTATCGATGACATGTAATCACATTCAGACAGAATATGTGTGGTAGTATTGAGACGTATCAATGCTACATGTACAATCTAGAAGCAGCACTATAGTTTAACTGCATCTCTCAGTAATGGGGGGGGCGGCTGCAATCAAAGTCCTACTTGGGCGGCATGCCCAGGTAAAGTCTCTGTGTGGGAAACACTGCACTGTAGCAGCTGCAGGCACTGTGCTCACCATGGTGTCATCTGTGGAGTGTGAAAGTTGCAGAAGGTTACTCACAATGGGAGGGAATCACATTCAGCTTGTAATGTTTATGTGGCAGAAAAACAGAAGAAAGTCCGAGTTGTGTCTCAAGTCTTTGAGGAGCAAGTCCAAGTCTAAAGTCACAATTGTGTTCCAAGTGTGACTCTAGTTTAAGTCTGAAAACATCCCCAAGAGTCCCCATCTCTTGACTATAAAACTGCTTGGGATTGGTGAGTGACACCATACCATACGTGGAGTGTAGCAACGAAAGCGCTTAAGTTAGAATATCACATCACATACAGATCCCAAAAACTGATGCCAACAATGCTTTTCCTGCAGGAGAGTACACTGACACAAAATGATTTAACTTGACAGAAAGATGGCAGAGGATGAACAGATCCCAGAGGAGTAGATGCGACTAAACCTTGACAGGACATCAGCAAAAGTGAAACGACAGAGAAAAGCAATTTGTTCAGGTGATAACTTTGCAACTCCAAGAAGAAGTTTCTCTTGGAGTCCAAAATATCTGAACATTCAGGGGATATTTAAAAATCATGTTAGATGGTAAAAGCATTGCCAAACTTAAAGGAAGAATGTACAACTTTTTGATCCAGCAGATGTTGCCCTGAAGCACCAACATGAAACCAAAACAAACTTCTGTTTGGCCACACCTCCGCTATTCTGAAGCCTCCACTCTCCTCCAGCCACACACCTCCAACCCCCTCCACTCGACTTCGCACGAAGGAGTTATCAAATGGTTCACATTCTAATAAATCACTATTACAAAATCGTCTTTGGCTCGAGCTGCAATTGCCTGTGGCCTGCATTGTTGTGTTAGCGGGCTAATGTTAGCTCACTTTAGTTAGCTTTACATTCTATGTAAACTGGCAAGACCTAAAGATCAAAAAACACTTACATGACATTCAAATAAGTTGTGATTATGTTCTTCTTCTTTTCTCTAGTCCTTGACTAAAACAGCTTTATACACAAGGGGAGGAGTCGGCCGTCCCGTCCATTTAAACATGATGTAAACACGGCTGCAACAACAACACAGCCGGTAGCACTCTCACTCTCATTGTAGACAGTCATGACTCACAGAGACATTTACAGAGGATAAACTTCATTTCTGATGTATTTATGTGTAAAATGTCGCACATTCTTCCTTTAAATAAATATTTGTAGAAAAAAAAGAGGCAAAATTCTAATTCAAATCATAAGCCCAAATTGCAACATGGAGCTATCTATTTAATTGTATGTTGCTGATCACACAGACAGC
Source organism: Tautogolabrus adspersus (assembly GCA_020745685.1). Classification (NCBI taxonomy): domain Eukaryota; kingdom Metazoa; phylum Chordata; class Actinopteri; order Labriformes; family Labridae; genus Tautogolabrus; species Tautogolabrus adspersus. Next base: position 4,394,323 of record CM036539.1, read on the forward strand.
TTTGTTTTGGAATAAAGTTGATATCATGTAAAAAGTTTCATTGTAGTGAAATTGTGAATGGACTTGAGCTTGTTGCACATTTCTAGACTTCTGATACTGAAAGCGTTGTTACACCACATGACACACCGACACATTCACACACTGATGGCAGAGGCTGCTGTGTAGAGTGACCATCAGAAGTAACTAATCACATTTAGATACAGACAGACAGCGGGAGCAATTTGGGGTTAAGTGTCTTGCCCAAGGACACATCGGACATGTGTCTGCAGGAGCTGGGGATTGAACCTCCAACCTCCCGGTTGAGTGACGACCGAATCTCCCAACTGATCCACAGCAGCTTCTTCTCTTAAGAATGTTGCTTCAGCTTAGCTCTCTTTATCGTTGTTAGCTTCAGTGTAGTGAACCATCATGTTATATGTCACAGGGTAAATGACATACAGTATGTACAGTTTTCCTGTGACAGTTCATCTACTAGTCACACATTCATCTGGGCAATCACTGTACAACATTAGAAGAGTTCAGTCACCATCAAGAAACATGTGATTTATTATTCATCTATTGAAGTGTGTTTACAAGCGGTGAGTGCAGCTTCCTCTCTGAATAATTGAACAAATAAGAATCTATTTCCGTTTTGTAATTGATTATAGCCATGGTTGGCTGTCGTGACTCGTATGAGTCTGTGAGAGAGATGATCTCTTTTAGTGACTGATGTTACAACATTTATGTAAAGAGGAAATATGGACTACTGTAGGCCTATAGATGGTCATACTTTACATCCATCATAGTTTTCAGGTCTGTGACAATGCAATCGTCAGGGTTTTAAAACTTTCTTTGCCCCCTGTGCATTCCTGCCTGTTCAACCAAAGTGGAAGGAGACGCTCGAGGGGAGTGTGTCGTCAGGGATCAAACAGTGCTGTTTAATTTTAGTGTCAAGGATTATGGAGACTTGAACACATCCTATTCAAAAGCGTACACACTCTTTGTAGACGGTGCGTTGCCCAATTTGCCTTTGATTTAAATCCCTCATAGAGAAAAAAAGAAACTTAAACCCATTCTCATTTGAACCACGTTAGACACATGTAGCTGCTGCGTAAGTAGTTATTAGCTGACACTGAACTGTCTGCAGAGTATTCACAATGATGTACTCTGTGGAGGGTTAAATCCTGTCGGAGTATAGGCTGGTATGCTATGCCCAAAAAGGTACAACGTTCAGTGAAATTGATAGTTAAATAAGGAAACAGGTCATTTTACCTTTCTTGCAGTGACTAAATTATGCACATAGTATGTTTGTTAACAAATAATTCTAACAGGAAAATGTCCATTTCCAGAGAGCTTTCATTTAATAAACTACATAAAGCAATAAAAAAACAGCTGATTGCAAAGATTAGTTGCAGAAGAGGGATGGAGAAATCTACAGAAAGGGGATTTGTTTAAAATCCGGGTACCCAGACTACACATTGTAAAGTTCCTAATTACTAACAAATACAATCAATTGGAGTCATTGCACAAAAGATTGTCATTGATCCTCTTACAAGTGTGACCATGCCAAACAATTTGGCCACTGTCAGAGAAACTTAATGGTCAAATTAAGCCAGCAGCAGGAAGGGGTAATGGCTGTGATTACTCCAATTAAGACACAGGCTGCCTCGTTGTGTGCAGGGAGAGTTCTTGGTTTTTATTTTCTTCAAACTGAGTGGTCTTATTTGAATCTAGATGTAACCAAGCGTGTGTTAAGGATCCAGATGCATTGTTTCTTCAGAATTTTTGAAGGCTAAAATGTGACGGATGATTTTCTTTTTTTTTAATTAAATTCTGATTTAGCAGAAACAAGTCTGTGTATGTCTTAAGATTCAGCTATGTTTACTTTCCTGAAGCTCAGGATCACCTTAGACAGCATATGTCTATGCAGCTGAGTAATTAGTTTATCTTCTGGAGGATGGTTATGTATATCTGTACAGACCACTTGTTCAAGGTCTCAGTCTCGTCTCGGAATCATAAGCATTTTTACTCGGTCTTGTCTCGGTCTCAGACTGGGCAGACTCTGGATTTTAAATCAAGACCAGTCAAGACCACCACTGATAGGCTATTTTCCAACGTCATTACTGTGATTAGAAGGAAAAAGACCCTTTCTAAAAGAACAAATAACTTCAATTCATGTGAAGTTTGATTTTTATTCCGTGGTTACGGTCGCAGCCTTCCCAGTGTTACGGTCTAAGTAAGTGCCTGCAGCACACAACATTATGATTTTTTATTGGTATTTATGGTCTTGTCTCGGTCTCGTCCTGCCTTGGTCTTGGTCTTGATCTCTATACTATAAATAGTACGGTGCAGTTACCACCTAGTCTAAGCTAAGGAATGCATTTTCCTTTTTTTGTGAATAGACGTTTTTCAGCAACTTTTTGTCTTTTTAATGGATTATTTAAATATGTTCAAGCTGCACTTGCACATCAATTAATCAATCAATCATTATTTGTATAGCGTCAATTCATAACAAGTGTTATCTCTAGATGCTTTACAAAAGAGCATATGGGATAATATGCAGGCAGGATTTCTATTCCTCGCATTCCTGTTGTCCACACTTCCTTGCCGCTAAGGTGGGGTCGGAGCAGGCCGTGCATGAATGAGGACAGCGATGTACGACACAGTCCGATGACAGTGGCTGGGCGTCGGGCGGTGGTTGGGACGACACGGTCTGATGGTAGTGGCTTGGCGTCAGGGATGTCCGGTGGTTGCACATAAAGCTACAGTTTGCTCTGCAGCAGTTTGGGGCGCATTTAACCCTTAGCATGTGTTTTATGTATGAGACGCTGTTTTTTTGGCTCATTTCCACAGGTTAATCTTGCGAAAAGCCATGCAATCCTTTGTGAATCAGGCCCTCAGTTTTACTCTCCTGTGGTGAGCTCCCATTCATCTTCAGCCTATTTACCAACTCATCTTTTGTGGATAAACTGAGTTTTAAGGGGACTTTTTCTTGCACCTTCCATCCTCCTTTTCCAACTCAACGTCTTTTACTGTGTGCTTGAAACCCAAAGATGCAGTCTGCTCATTTTTATTTCAATGTATGGAAAGGAAAGCAGGCTGAGATGAGGAATTTCATTTTTGATGGGATTCTATGGACATAAACATAAATGAAAACTCGTACAGACAAAGAAACACCATTACATAAAAACAGTAACTGCATAGACACAGATTAAGACAGCTTGCTCGCAGCTCTCAAAGCAAAGAAAACATTGTGAAGCACATAAAAACACCTTGACTAATCTGACAGATTCTGCTGTGACTGCAACTCAGATGAAAGCAAAATCTAGAATCCAGAGTAAGTAATTGCCTTGAACTGCCTTGTACTCTTTCTATCGTGCAGCCAGTATATATCTGGCTCTAACCTGCTTATAGATAAAGTTCACAGCACTTTGCTCAAAGGGTTAAAATCTGCAGGCTGAAGCTATTTTAGGGCAGTTTGATTCTGAATATTGATGAGTCAGATTACCAGTGGTAGGTGAGAATCAATCCTGTTGAAGAATGGGAGTGTCGGAGCTGCTGTGCTGTGCTGCTGTGGCCAAGTCGTTGTGCTTCTTATCAGTATGCAGACGTGAGGAGCCTTCCTAAACACCTGCATGCATCTGTATTCCCCGCCTGGCATCCAGCAGATGCTGTGGACTCTCGGAGTTGGGCAAATTTACATATTGGTGAATCCAAACAGGTGCATGTGAAATAAAGCATGGCAGGTCAACAGCTTGTTGTAGACAACATTATGCTTAGAGGGACAACAATCAAGGAAAGAGACGACAGACTTGGACTCTGTGCATCACCTTACAGCATTGCGTGTGTGATCAATGTTGTTTTACACCTGACGTAGGCACCATAACACTGATTACTGTCCTGCAGTTGATCAATGTCAGCGTGTGTTTACCTGTGTGTATGTGTCACCAAAGTACTGCACAGGCTAGAAGCAGGAGCTAATATGCTCGCCATGACAATCATTTCATGTGCCTCCTGCAGGTTTTTTCATGTTTGTCCTTTTGCTTCACAGGCCACGCAAGCATGACATGTTTGTGTGTACAGTGTGTCTTAAGAAAGTAACTGTTTAATTAGACTCTCAGCAGGGATCCTGGTGTCACACCGCTGGGCCAGCAGAGATCCTGTGCAAACACCAGCATGCCAATTAAGGTCTTTGCTTCCAATATTTAAAACCACTAATCTACTCATCATTTCTCGGTTTACTACTAGGAAGCTTTATAATTGCTCAGTAAGAGTGAAATGGCCTTCTAATTAATCATTTCTCCCCAGAATTAAAATTATTAGTTCACGGAATAATTCCAGATTCATTTATTTGTTGCCTCAAGCAAAAATGCAGCTTTCTTTTTTATTTCTTTTTTTGTTTTGTTTTGTTCACTGCTGTACATACAAGTTGTCAATGCAGTGCATAGAGCATAACCATAGACTGTAAATATTAATGGACAAAGCCTGAGTGACGTCAGCCATCTGTTCCTGCAGGGGGCTCCGGAGGCTCATCTGCAGCAGCCTCCATGCTGGAAATCCTGTCTCAGCCTAACTTTCAGTCAGCCTAACGACAGGCTGAGAGCTGGAGATGAGGCGGGTTTTAAGCCTCTTGGCAAACCATTACATCGCGCCCACCTGTCACTCATGTCAGCTACACACCTAACTATAGATAACACGTATCTGTTTCAAAATCAAAAAAGAGCCGTTTTTAAAAAAAATCACCCCCCGTACAGTGTGTGCCCATGATGACAATAACTGATCAGACCTATTTAGTTGTTTGTAGCAGGCTGTAAACATGTTTATTTTTGCAGTAAAACCGGCTCTTTCTTCTGTGGTGTGTGTGTGACTCCCGCCTGCCGGTGTTCCTAGCGCCAGCTTTAAGCAGACACTCAAAGAACTGCAGGATTTGTCTGACTTTTTTTTTGGCATATACAAACTGCAGTAGACATTTTCTTACTGCTAGAATTCCTAATTTGACAAAAATCCACACTGACTACTTAGCTGGGATAATGACGGCTTATATCTTTGTTTCTCATTCATTAGGAGGACTTTCTATATTTTCACAGACTCTTACAGGAATTTGCATGTGTTTATGTGGCAAAATAGCACGGAATGAGATACTCACATTAGTATGCATGAGCCGCATTAAATATGCACTCATCAACCCTTTTTTTTTTGTGGATTCCCTTTGCAGTCGTACAAATCACTGGTAATCAACTGTGGTGACATTTTCCAGCAATTATAAGCAAGCTGTCCCTGTTTCAGCGGGAGCTGGAGACGCATCACTCCATTTGCTCCCAAGTACCACAGTGACAACATGACAATCCCATGAGAGATAGGGACATTTCATTTGAGAAAAGACGAAGGGCGTAATGTTTACAATGGGGGATGGTTCATTTTTTCAACAGAATGCTTCAGAAAGAGATGTCTTGTCACTTTCACTTAAAATAATCTCAAAAGGAACCATGACATTGTGTAATTGTCAGGAAAATAAGCAAAATAGATAGAGTTATAGATGAATGGAAATATAAATGAAAACAGATCTTAACGTAAAAGATCCAAGTGAATCAGTCCGCTGAGGCCTGGATCGGTTAAAACGCAGGTGTAAGCGTAAGCCAGTTGCTGCTATTTTATTTGTTTAGTTTTTGGCATATCTAATGCGTACATATTTACATTATAATGAAAGCTTTGGGGCGGCTGTGGCTCAGTTGGTAGAGGTGGTCAAACGGAAGGTCGGGGTCTCTTTACTCTTTACGTAGCAGCCTCTGCCATCAGTGTGTGAGTGGCTGTGAATGTGTCGTTGTGACCTGCGGTGCAAAAGCACTTTGAGCAGTCAGAAGACTTGGAAAGCGCTTTACAAGCTCAAGTCCATTTACCATTTAAAATGCCATAACTATGACATCTTTGTACACACATGGCTGAAAGCCGGCAGTCAACAGGGTCCCTCATTAGACCAAAACACCAAAGCCGTTACGTCTGTGCACTGAGGAATATGTTGGAGTGCAGACGGTGGGTTCTGCACACTGATCATCAGTCAGCTGAGCTGATGTTACTATAAATGACTGATGTTACTATAGTAACCTCCTTGAGTGTTGCCATGTCTGTTGTTTACATCACATATAATAGGTAGTTCAATCAGGAGAGACTTAAGTAAGAATGCACAATTATTTATTTAACAATTCAGGAAATAAATGTGCAAAGTCTTTGGGGATTAGACTCCATCATGACGACTTCATGTACTCGGAGGGGTAATGTGGCCGACAGCATGATAGGATACCACCCTATGGAGTCTAGACACTGGTGGTGGTGGTGATAGAAGAATGCAGGATGTGATGAGGAGTGGGTTTCTGAGGCTGTATCTGAACTCTGCTGAGCTGGAATGGAGGTTACCGGGGCGGAGGAGGGTTGCAGCGATCGCACTGAGATGACTGTGGAAGAGAGAGAGCAGGTTTTAAAATTTTACCGCCACAGGATGATTGGTTGAGAGAGGTTGTGGCAGAATCGTGTTGGTTTATTACTTAAAGAGTAAACGCCCCAAATCAGCTGATCACCAGAGCAGGGAGACGGAGGAAGTGGTAGAGAGGGAGGGGCTAAGTTGAATGAATGTGTGAGAAAATATAACAATGGTATCAATTGGCAATATATCTTCCTGCTTGAATTTACCCTGCGCTCCAGTTGTATATGGCCTGAGCTGTCTGGTGTGCCCTCTAGAGGTATCCTCTAGTAACAAGCGTTGCACATAGCCGTACACAATGATGTTCACAACGCAGCTGGTTGGCAAGGTTAAACCTCAAGTATGTCGTTAAGGAAGGTTGTCGGAGTAGACAGTGGAGGACAAGAAGAGAAGATGAAAGAGCATTAAGGAGCCAGTTATTAAGTCAGAAATAAAAAAAGATTGATGCTTTGTATTCTGCCCTATATACCCCTTTATTCTTTGTTTGTGTGTTTTTATTCACCCTCTTACTTTTCCAGTACTCTTTTGTAACCCACTGAAAATAAACTCCTCAGAGAGATGTGTCGAAACAGACTTCAGTCAACAGACAGACTTAAGCTCTCAGCATGTGGTCATGCCACCATATTTCTTCTTCACTAATGAAAGAGAGCTTCAGTCGTAAGGAGAAGACAAAAAGCAAATAGCAGGTTCCCTAGATGCTGAGCTGCACATTAGAAGCTTCTTTTGTTTGGGATACAAGTACAATGTAATTGGCTCTGGTGTGATGTGCATTATTTCCAAAGGGAGTTTGAGAGCATTTAGAGGAAAGCAAAGCACTGCTTTGTGTACAATACAGTACTATTTGGACAGTATCGCCCCAGAGCACAAAGTGATGTTGCACACACGGGCTCAGGTTTCTTACAGGTTTGTTGTCGATAATGAGCTGACCAAGTTGCTGAGATTTCTGCTGTGTAGGAAATCTACATCACTGTAGCTTCTCCTGTGTTGTTAAAGTTTCTTCCAGTCAAACTTGTTTTTATCTGGTTTAATTGTTAATTGTTATTAGCTTTCAGATGTTAAATAAAGCAACATGTAGAAACTCTCATAACATAATGACATGTTAATGCTCAAACCATTCTGGAGCGAGGTGTAAAGAATCTATGAATTCACACACACACACTTCCACAAAACATTTTCTTTACTTTTCTAGAGTTTCATCAATTTTGTGGGCAGTCTGTCAATCCACTCACTGTCTGACTCTTCTGTACTAACAATAAGTTCAAATGAAAGTAAAATGGCCCTGTGTCTCTCTCAAAGGAAAAGCTCCATTCATTTCTACATGTGATGCTGTACAAACACAACAAGCTGCCTGAGCATGTAATCGATCCTTGATCAGTTCAGTCCATTTGTTTCATTGTTTTTATTTAACCTTTATTGAACCAGGTTGGTCCCATTGAGATTAAGAACCGTTTTTCAAAGGGAGACCTGGTCGAGACAGTCTGCAGCAAAAACACAAAGTAATAACTAAGTATAAGGATGTTTTCGAAACGGCGTACTGCATACTACTATCGAAATCAGTATGCAGTATATATTGCATACTGCGTTCAACAGTCGTATGTAGTATGACTGCCAGTCATCGGTTATTTTGCAGTATGCTTGGCCCGGTTGAACTGGTTTCCGGTCCTGGAATGCGGTAGTAAACAACGGCCCATCTCTGACCTGGCGCTTTGCATTGTGGGAAACAGTACGTGAGGTAGACTGGTCCGATGCATACTGTAATTTTTTCCCGAATCAGTATGACATCCGGGTATTTTTGGCATACTGCGAATCTCGCAGTTGTTCGCATACTGCATACTGCATTTTGGCCAAATCAGTACATACTACTAGTATAGAAGGCGGTTTCGAAAACAGACAGAGACACAAACAGACACATAATACAATTCACAAAACACTCAAATTTGCATTCAAAGAGAACCATCTATGACTCAAACCTGGGAATCAGTAATTCAAGCGGTCAAGCTAAAAACATCGACATCCCGTTAAATCTGCTTCCAAGTCTTTTATTTTTTATTTAAAAACTTTTAAGGACACCAGCTCCTTGAGTTTTTCAATTGATGAAATATATGGTTGAGAGAGTATCTGTGCAACAGAATGGTGAGTTAAAGTCATCAAGTCGTACATATTTTTGTTCATTCAAGTGTTTGTGTCGGCTTACAGATAATTACTAATTAATAATTGTATAATATGAATTAATTTAGGGCTGCCGTATCTCAGTCTGTAGCAACTTGGGTTGGGAATCATAGGGTCATATGGAAATTGGTTTGGTGGCTGTAGAGTTGCCAACTCAAAGAAGTGCCAAAATTAAAAGTGATGATGTGACTCAATTTATTGTTTCAACTAAACTCTTAAAGTCCCGTTGAAGGAGCCTTCTGGTATTTTTGTCATCTACACACTTTTAAAAATTTGATAATTGCCAACTTCTAAACATTGGCAGTGAGGGACACTGCACCGTTTGGTTGAAGTAACATTTTAATCTTTGAGAAGCAAAAAGAGCACAAAGTAAGTGCTGCAAATTGGTCCCAGTTGTAGGATGGCAGAGATGTCTAGACGTTGCCTACAGAAGTTTAACTGACTCTTGAAGGTGAGGCTTGAAGTATGGTTACATAATATCTCTGCCTGAAGGTCAGTTTGTCTTTATAAACCTGTGACGCACAGTGTGTGGTCAGGGAATATGCTCAGAGGCTCATTTAAAATGTGGAGTTTTTACAATAATGACAAAGCAATTCTCATTTGGTGTACATTTTCACTGTGTTAGCATATCATCAGTCGGGTCTCACTGAAGCCTCCTGTCATCATAACATGTGGGTTAAGGTCTCTAACGTGTGTCTCGGTGTTTGTTGTGAGCCTCTTCGGTGATTTAAGGGTATTTTGGCAGAAATACAAGCAGACTTAGAGATAGGGTGAGGAGCTCAGACATTCTGGGGGAGCTCGGAGTAGGGCCGCTACTCCTTCGCATCGAAAGGAGCCAGTTGAGGTGGTTTGTCATCTGATTAGGATTACGATTTGACGCCTCCCTTTGGAAGTTTTCAGGGCACGCCCAACTGGGAGGAGACTCAGGGGTAGACCCAGAGTTCGCTGGAGGAATATATATCCGGTCTTCCCTGGGAAGGCCTCGGAATCCCCCAGTAGGAAAAACGTTGCTGGGGAGAGGGAAGTCTGGGTCGACTTACTGCGACTGCTGACCACGGATAAGTGGAAGACAAATGGATGGATTTTGGCTGAAATAGAGATTGCCTTTGAGAAAATGTGTTTAAGCTTTTTCCTCAATGTGGGCAAACATCAAAGATGACACTGAAGTGACAGTGATGTGCCATGAAAACGTTTGCTTATAACGCCATTTCTCGTTTGCAGAAGGCAGCCGAACCCATTCTCTATATTGAACTTACAACATGCATCCACACTTCCAAAGATCCCAAATAACACATTGTTAAAGACAAGTTATCCACTATGTTGTCAGTTTCTGGGTTTGTTTTTGTCTTGTGTAAAGATTTTCTGAATTGGAAATCTTTATTGTAATCAAACTTGAATGAATCGGGGTCTTTCATCAATCAGTATTGTTGTAGTTAAAATGTTCCCAATCTTTGAACTCATCGTCCATTGTTGGGGGGTTCTATGTGCAGCTTGGGCTTTTGGATTGAAACACAATTGCGATCTTTTGCTCCTTTGCTCCCCAAAATGATGGTTTTCCATTCATATGGGGAGCAAAGGATAATGAAAGTGTTGGTGCAGGCTGCTGTTGTTGACGCTGTAAGTCTAAAAATGTAAACCAAACAACATTCGTGTCCCTGTCTCCTGCTACACCGTTCATCTGTTCCTAACAAATGTATGGGATGTAGCAATTCCTTTACCAGATTAAGTCACAAAGTCACTGTGCTTTATCTGGAAGTACCCTCTTCCTGTTTGCTAGGAATAGGGTTATTGTTGTGTTTGGACAGATGTTCCTCACTGTTAGTCAGATCACCACAGAGTCCCTGCAGCAAAGCCTGCATACATGTGCAGTATTCAGTGTTTCTCCATAATGTGTTCTCACCATGAAAGTCATAGATGAAGCAGGAAAACACACAAACATTTCGAGGGTTGGAGCAAACATGTTACCGTTCCTCGTCATGCACTAGAGACAAATCCACATCAGTCGCTTCTCACGTGGAATTGATGCTCGCCGCCACTGATCCTGGATCCAGTGTCTGTGGTTCTGTGGGAACACAGGAACACTTAGCTTGGTTTGTTTGTGAAATGTTTCTCGACCTGGACTCTAAACAACTGAGCCTAAGGGTTTGATTCCTCTGTTAGTCTCGACCTGAGATGAGCTGCCTAAAAGACTTGTAATGATCCAGGCGATTTGGATCTGAAGTTACTTCTCTGCTAGTCAGGCATAAAATAAATCAGATACATCTGATACGATTGGTTGGAATTTAATGTATTGAGTCCACAATCTGTAGATAAGGATGATAAAATGTTGAACTTTGTGTTGTACAGTAAGGTACAACAGTGAAGTTAAGACGAATGATATGTCAGTATTCTTTTTTTACCTTCAGAATTTGTGGGGAATGGTTAAGAACTTGTTACAGGATTGAATATTTTGCTTGCTGTGTGTGACCTGTGTGAGTATGTAAATCTGACTCCAGGGTGTTCTCGATCAAAACAATAACAAAAGATGACGTCGCGGCTGGCCGGGAATCATGGGGGTGATTCTCTCGGCTTCAGATTTTCTTTATATTATCTTTTTCAAAAGTGCTGTGGTTTTGTTGCCAGAGAGAATAAATGATGTCATATAGAATTACTGTAATAAGGAAGCTCTTATAATGTAAAACAAAAAACACTGGGAATCTAACTTTAGAGAAACTTAACAACCTACTCAGGTTGTCAAAATGTTCAATGCTTTGATACTTTTCAACACCACATGTTTCAAAGGATGCTGCGTCTCAAGGTTTGACAAAGATGCACATTTCTCAAGTTCTTTTGGCGTCTCATAAAGATGGACGCTGCATTAATGTCTCTAACAAGTTGACAGAGATCAGTGTTTCAATCTCAATGGCAATTAATACCACGTTTGGGTGCCTAGGACTCGTTCTTTGTAGCTGTTGTATCAAAACAGGGGACCAGTGATACTGATGGACTTTTACTAGTATCATATCAAAGTTTACAATTCAGGCATTGTGAAAACCCTGCAGTGAGCGGTCAAGTCTCCTGTCTCCCTGCTTTACCACACCTGCACTCCTCTGCATGATCGGCGTAGTACTAATGTTGGTTTATCATGCAGTTCAGGAGACCCTATCAATGAAATTCCAGTCAATGATTAATTTGTCCTAATTGGTGGATGAGAAGGAATATTTGGAGCTGGCGCCCCTGTGGGATGAACCCACCACCTCTTCTCCCAAGCGAATGCCACCCCTGTTTGATCTGCGCTAATCCAATTAACACTTTAACAGGAACACCTGGGCTCTTCTCTGAACGATCTGTGGCTGCTGTTGATTACACACACACACACACACACACACACACACACACCCATGCTTCGATTCCCAGATGGGCCTTTGATAGCTGTGAGGGTGGCAGGCGCAGGCTGATGATTGCACTTAACTCACACACACTCACAGGCACACCTAACTGCATACACACACACGCAAAATGTATGCTCTACTTTAACCGTGGCATGTGGTTATAAGGGACTATTTCAGCCTCCAATATACATCTAACTGCTCACTAAATGACACGATTAGACTGTGGTCTGATGGTGCACCTGATTAGATTAGCCCCGCTCTGTGCTTTCTGCTCTAACTCACCGCAGCCTTAAACCCAACCTTGACCCCAATTAGCCCCATATTCATCAAAGAGAGCTTAGGGACACTGATGTTGCAGCAGCTTATCATCCTGCTTCTAATTGGCCTGATGAGGTGGGATGAATATGGTCAACGTTTCAATGCAAGCCCCTCCAATCAATATGCACACTGTAAATGCTGGAAAAACAAGAAATGAGAGAAAGCATGAGGAGATATGCCTTTTTCACAAATCACAATAATATGAAAATATATTTATAAAACAAAAGCTGTTTAATAGATTCAATCCAGCTCTGCTGTAATAAAATGCACGAGATGGGCAGTAGTTAAAGTTAATGTCTGGATTCCTAAGTATGTCAGTATTTTGGTTGGAAGAGTATTCATCTTGGTAGTGCAGAAATGTGTTCCCTGTGAGTGTTTCAGGATTACATTCATTTTAGCTAATTGAATTAGTTTAAAGTGAGGAAACATTTGGGTTTAAAGCAATTCACTAAAATGCAATTCCTTTTTTGTACTAAAATCTTTTGAGTTTATTATCGACGAGATCAAGAGTTCAAACTTTAAAGGACAAAAATGACTAAAGTGTGACTAACTAATAAACATGTTCATCTAAAGGCGAAGGCTGAATCTAAAAGTAATGCCAAAATGAACTTGTTATGATCGTCTTCCAGGATCCAGTCAGAAGCCTGGCTGCAGCACTTTGTGCCAGTTGCAGTCTAACTCCTTATTTGATCTAGTTTTTCACATTTCAGCAATATGACTCGTTGGTTCTTAAAGGAAGAATGTGTGATTTTTTAAACCAGATGTCGCCCTTGAGCACCAGCATGAAACCTAAACAAACTGCTGTTTGGCGACACCTCGCTATTCTGAATCCTCCATTAACCTCCAGCGACACACCTCCAGCCCCTCTCCACTCACGTTCGCACAAAGGAATAATCAATTAAAACGCACCATAATTAAGCACCATTAAGCGCAAGTGGTGGACAAAATTATTCTTGGCAATCGCCTGTGTCCTGTATTGTTGTGTTAGCAGCCTAATGTTAGCACACTTTGGTTAACTCGTAGCTTCATATTGCACATAAATTGACACGGGATCACTGTGATCTAAAGACACTTACAGTACATGACATCCAAATAATCAGTGAGTATGTTCTTCTTCTTTTCTCTAGTCCTTGACTAAAACAGCTTGTTGTAAACATGATGTAAACACGCCCGACAACAGTACAGCTGGCAGGACTCACGCTTCTCACTCATTGTAGACAGACATTACTTCATGACCAGCTTATTCAGGTAAATGCTCCTGAAGTTGTTATCACGCCTATCCTATGTGTAATCACAGCTGTAGTCTCATGTCTATCTAAACAGACGACCATCAGATCAACATGTCAGATTCATGCGGTCCGGTCCTTTTTAAATGTCCCATCAGTAGTCCCAAATGTAAAGTGTTTCCTGAACACAAAGTTAAGCAGATACGACAGCAGCTGCATTTTCCTAACTCATTCAGGCTGTTTATCTCCCACTTTACTAGCAACAGACAGCTTTACCCAGAGTGAGATTTCATGAAGGATTTGTTAAAAAGGAGAACTTAAGAGGTTCAGGTTAGGTAAATGTAACATTGAAGGTTTGTTGAAGTAACTGGATTATAAGCGCAAGGTTTGCTCAGTAACGAATCCTACAAAACACAGAGTCAGAGCTTCTATTGTTTAGTGAGACTTATGAAGCAAACAAAAACACATCTAGTCAGCATCCATCCCGAGAATAAAACGGATGAGAGAAGGAGAACGGTAAGTCTCATTTAAAACAGTTTGGCATCACACAGCGGCTCAGATGTAATACACAACACAGCTCGTCCAACGATGAAGCAGATGTCTGCAAGTAAAACATTCAAATACTGCCAAAAAAAGACCAAGATGCAATGAAAGAGAAAACATAAAGACAGTTATGAGTTAGAAAAGCATGCACATGGTTTCCTTCTTGGCTGTTTAGTAACAAACATGACTGACATTTCTATTTTAAGAATCATCCCTGTTGTCAAGAGTTCAGGCTGCTGCTGGTGAAAGAGCGACGGTGTATCACGCTGTGGATGTCAGTGTTGAGGGAAGGTTGACCTTAATCATGATCTCTTTTTTTACACATTCTGATTTAACAAGAAATGACAACTTTAACTGCAAGTAATGACTTTGAAAATTGTAACTGCATGCAGTAAGAGTGTTGAAGAAATGGTTGAGCTCTGCTGGTAGAGCAGGCCCCATGTATCGAGGCGCCAGTCCTAATCGCACTGGTCACATCGATTCAAGATCCTGACGCTTTCTGGTGCATGTCTATCTCCACGCTCTCTTCAAACATTTCTTGTCGCTCTACAGCTATCCTAGCTGGGCAAAACATTTTTTAATGGTACTTAAGATTATCTTGCCTGATTTTTCCGGGGTGTCAGATATGTTAAAAGTGATCACACTTCCCTTGATCTGCTCAGAAGAACGTCATCAAGCTCAGATTTCAAATAGTGAATATTACACATGTAAAATATTTACTATCCCATATACTGTTGTTAGGGGGGAACTTTAAGGACAGCCAAGCATGCAGTCTGTGGATTGTCACGTGAACGAAACGATGGTCGATTCAGAAGCGAGCTGACTGAAGAAGCATATCAACCACAGCAATAACATGTTTACTCACCTGCAGCTCATGCTCTAACATGTACAGCCCATGTTGACGTCATTTGCACAAATTCATCCATAGTTCCTTCTTTTTTCTTCTTGGCAAGAAGTCTAAAAACCATCATCGCCAATTCTTCCTGCCCATCGTCCACCATGTTTCTTTACTCTAAAGTTACATTTGAATGTGACAGATTTCGAGAGTCAGGACTCTGGTTGTTTGTGAATGGAATATCTGTTAGTGTGTGTTGTGTTTTTTTCGTCTTATTGTTGCACTCTACTTCCTCTATAGGAACAAAACTGTTAAAGCTAGGATTATTTGTTGCCATGTGTAACATCTTTTAACATCTTTCTTTTAGTGTGGGCCAGGCCTAAAATGGGTAGAATTATACAAAAAAATATACAATCCTGATTTGCAAAGACATGCATTGAGCCTTTACCTGACTTAGAATTCCTCCAAAAAGCTGCCTGATATAACTTCAGATCTATAGAACGATGGGACCAGCCTTTGTCTGCACTATCAGAGATACCCAGCTGTTTTTTGCCTGCAAAATGCAAACCGGGACTGCTCACTGGAGTGTAGGTAGTTTTAATTCAGGTAGAAACTTCTTATCAGTTTTCATCGTGCAGTGCAGGTTAAAGCTTGACTGATCTTGCACAGGTGTTATTTTTATCCCAAGATCCATATGGCACTCTGCACAACCTCACAGTACAGGAAACATGACAAGCTGAAGTTGGGGACTGTCTCCAAGCAGTGTTCAAAATGGCTAAGAGAGCCAATGAATTTCTTATTTGACTCAAGTAAGGACTGACCAGCTCAGTGACAGTTACATCTGATAAAACTGAAACTCACCGTCTTGGGCTGCCTGTGACTCACTTCACCGTGTGCGCTTGTAACAGTCAGAATATTGTTGTGGTACCACAATGCGCCACAAGGGGATGCCCTTTTGTTATGTTTTGAGTTTGTGAGAGCGAAAGTTTATATGGCAGCCATCTTGTACTTCTGATAGTAGGCCAGTCAATCTAGCCCAAAAATACAAAACATTTGCAAAAGTAATGTCTCATAGTTTTTATTGGTCCTAATACCCTCCTGAATCATATACTAAAAGTCTACCTCCGTAGATGGAGTGGAACATATTTTTTTTTCCAGATTAAAGGCCCAACACTCTAAGTACATTGAGTAGAATAGGAGACATTTTTCAATTAATAGCTATCACTATGAAACTTCTCCAGTTGATTAGTGACATCATACCAAAGAAAAAATGTATTGCAAGTTTTTGAGATTTTATGTTTATATATGCAAATTAGGCCTTTCTTCTTAAATTGTACCATCATTTGCATATATTACAAAACACAACATTTGAAGACTGGAAGAAGATTAAAAATGATGTTTCATTATGTTGACACAATACAGAAAGACAACATTAAAGAAGGGACTGTGTTTCTATATCATCCCATACATTAGAAAATACGATTTAGAGTCATCACAAAATCTGTTCGCCATGTTTTTGGTATAAAAGGTAGAAAATATCAGGCTATTGTAAACATATCAACAGAACTCCTCCCTAATCAAACACAAAATATAGACAGGAAGAATCTGTAATGAATAGTTTATGTAGGTGTTACTGGATATTTCTCCTCCACAGTGTACGGAAACATCATTTTGAGAAAACTCCCTTTAAAGATTAGAGTGAAAGGGAATCCATTTTTCAGCAGAAACCTAATTATTAACAGACAAGTCATTGAAATCTGTAAACAGACAATACGTACCCAAAACCACCACTCAAGAGACAGATGGAGAGAAAGCCCAGTAGGCACTTTAATGTTCAAAATAGCAGGTAGGCCATAAAGCTTTATTTCTTCCAGGCTTACAGTTTTAGAAACAAACAAAACCACCAACTATGTTTATGTTAACAAATAAAGAGCAGCAAATTAGACCATTATCAAAAGAAAACAAAAAACATTGTTATCCACTGTGGCACGGCCGTAAAATCCACTTATAGATTTGACTCTGTGGCAACAACAAAAAAAGTTCAATCCATGTTCTCATCCAAGTTTGCTGACATATTTGCACAAACGCCTCTGCACTCTGTGCAAGCTAGGGAGCAGTCGAGGCCTTGACGACGGCAATTGCAGCGCATTGTGCTGCAACCAGACTTGCACTTCAGCGCACAACTCGAACAAAGATTGAGGTGCAGGGTCCTGGTCAGTATGGACAGGAAGGAGGCATGAGTCTTGGATCCTCCAGCCCCATTCCTCTGGTGGTAGCAAGTTTCCCATCCATTCTTGAACATGATGGTACACTCTGAAGCTATTATCCAGAAATATCCAGTAACACCTACATAAACTATTCATTACAGATTCTTCCTATCTATATTTTGTGTTTGATTAGGGAGGAGTTCTGTTGATATGTTTTCAATAGCCTGATATTTTCTACCTTTTATACCAAAAACATGGCGAACAGATTTTGTGATGACTCTAAATCGTATTTTCTAATGTATGGGATGATATAGAAACACAGTCCCTTCTTTAATGTTGTCTTTCTGTATTGTGTCAACATAATGAAACATCATTTTTAATCTTCTTCCAGTCTTCAAATGTTGTGTTTTGTAATATATGCAAATGATGGTACAATTTAAGAAGAAAGGCCTAATTTGCATATATAAAAACTTGTCTCAAGTCCTTGCAATACATTTTTTTCTTTGGTATGATGTCACCAATCAACTGGAGAAGTTTCATAGTGATAGCTATTAATTGAAAAATGTCTCCTATTCTACTCAATGTACTGAGAGTGTTGGGCCTTTAATCTGGAAAAAAAATATGTTCCACTCCATCTACGGTGGTAGACTTTTAGTATATGATTCAGGAGGGTATTAGGACCAATAAAAACTATGAGACATTACTTTTGCAAATTTTTTGTATTTTTGGGCTAGATTGACTGGCCTATAGACCGTGAGAGGACTCTCAACTTCAGTGACGAGTTGCTGCAGGTTATCTATGTTTTACTGTTCATGTATGATCAGTGCATATAGCGCCAAGGGGACCTGGCTTTGTATGCTCGATAAAGCATCGTATAATAAAAGTGCTGTGTGGAAATCCCCCACTCTGTTGTCTGTAAACTCTGATGCTAACCAGCTATCCCGGGACTTCTGCTAATTGCTACTTGCCGCTAACTTTTCCACCTGTAGCAGCCACGTTACACGATGCAGATATGGCCGTAAGCAATTAGCAGCAGATCAACTCAACTAGCTGTTTTTGTTTGCACCAAACAGCAGAACAGTGGCAGCACTAAGTGCTTCAGGTGACATGAAAGGCATCACGTCCTTAAATATGATTATTGCACATGTGCACGTTCTAATTGCGATGTTAAAACGATAAAGCGTTTAGCTCTACATCAATAAATATGAAAAAGTGTAGGCAATTTCTTACAACTTTCCTTTCAGCGTCCAGCTTACTCCCAGTATAAATCAAATGACAGAAATTGATACACATACAATGTTCTGCACAATGATTGGTACAGACAGTGTCTATGCATTTCTGCTTTTGTGCAAGACTGATCACTACATGTTCACAGAATTGGCAGTTTTCCACTTTATGTATTCACCTCACATGGGTTGAGTTCTCAGCACAAGCAAACACATGGCTGAATGCCACATGCTTCTCAACGATCTCTCCTGTGCTGTTTAAATTCCTTACGCTGTCCCTCCTTCTTTTCACTGTAGCCACTTAGTGCTCATCAGGGTCTCAGAGGACTTGAGACTGTCCCAGCATACATTTGGCCTCAGGCAGTTGAATACTCCAGACAGGTTTCCAGCCTTGCAGGGCATTTACTGTATGCTGCAGGATACTAATGAGATCAAATTCACCCCTCTGCAGAGAAGTGCCATGTATGTGAGATTCATATGTCAACGTTTCCACAAGTGACCAATTTTAGGAATTGGTTTGGAGGACAGGGAGGATTTACTGTACACTCTGAGCAGCAGTCACATTATTTTAACATTCAGGGCTTAATAATGAACTTTTGGCAGAATATGTGCGTAGTTGTGAAATATACAAGAACTGGGGTAAAATGATATGACTGATTCAGCATGGTTTCTAATCCTTGTAAGCATCTCTGGCAGGCTGGTCAATAGACGTGATGAGAAAACTCATGCTGTTCTCACGCCAGAAAGAAAACCCATCAGTGTCAACTGAACAAAAAATACAGACATGGCAGAAGAAACAGACTTTATCTAACCCTAAAGAAGTACAAAGGACGGGACAAGATAAAATCAAAGGATAGTAAGAAAAGAAGAAAAAGAACATTTAGAGATACAACCCTCTTGACAGTCTTTTGAACATCAGCAGTCGAGGAAAAATTGGGACCTGTTTCACTTGAATACCTCTTGAATGGTTTCTGTTTCATGGAGGGTCTCTCGTTGAATCACTTGCTATATATATTTATTAAAGGAGCAATATGTAACTATGAGACCTAGTGTTTAAAATAGGTACTGCAGTCCAAAAAAAAAAAGTGCTGTCTCCCCCGCCCCCTCCTCCCTAGAGTTGATGTGCACGCAGGTTGCCATGTTGTCGACACTGAAGCTTCAGTGTTTAGCCAGCTCTGCATCGTTCTTAAAACCTTTATGCGTTCTAACCTCTCTTCATCTTTCAAAAGCGTCTCCAATATTTATCCTAGTTGAGCTGTGGCTCAGTTGGTAGAGTCGATCGTCTCTCAACCTGATGGCTGGGGGTTCGATCCCCAGCTCCTGAAGCAACATATCCGATGTGTCCTTGGGCAAGACAATTAACCCCAAGTTGCTCCCGCTACTTCGGCGGTGGCATGTATGAATGGAATTAGTTACTTCTGATGGTCACTTTACATATCAGCCTCTGCCATCAGTGTGACATGCGGTGTTAAAGCACTTTGAGTAGTCAAAGATTGAAGAGTGCTATACAAGCTCAAGTCCATTTACCATTTACCATAATTCTCTTTTTACATATCATTGTAAGTGAGGGATGTGTCCGCAGAGTGTAGAATCAGAGCCTTTTTCTGGGTCAAAATTACTGGAGGATTTTTATCTTTTAATTTTTTTATACTTCTCACTAAAAGCTCAGAGGGCAGCACTTGTTGTGTTTCAAGCCTCCCACTCAAAGGTGCTGAAGTTGGTATTCTGTGAAGCCACTTTCAGTGCTTTGAATAAAGAGTTTAAGAAGGATTGATTTTAGGAAGACAAACTAATATCTACATAAGACAAGATGAATGATAACCTAAATGTTCTGTTTGGGAGACACTCAGGATACAGAAATATCACAAATCAGACTGAATCTGAGAGTCAAGCCAAAGAGCAGCAACAGAAACAAACACGTGTGGGCAGCAGGACAAGGCAGCCTGTGGAGGAGGGAGAGCTGACACCAGGACAAAGCTGACTGTGAGTGTCTGCAGCAGAGGTCTCGCATGTCTATAGACAGACTCCTCTGGTCGTGACCATGCCTTTCTGAGCTGGACTTTTATTAGAAGAGAAAGCAGAGGGATCAAGGTCGCTTGTTGCGAAGGATAGAGGCTGTGAACCTTTCAAGCAAGTTGTGATGGGAACAAACTGCACGACAACCTGGAGTCAACTGAGGAAATGTTTGTTTCCCTTAAAGCAAGAGGGCAAAGCAGCCGGAATCAAGCTTATGAATCATTGTGTTTCCTATTCGAGACTAGTCATGCTTTCTTTGTTACTTGCATGTAATAAAAATGTCAGCTCTGTCCAAACCTGCCTGCACGGGTCACTGCCATGATTATTTTGCGGTGCCTTTTCAAATAAATCCAACAGAATGTCCAAGGCTGCAGGAGATGGTGTGCAGTTGTATTTGATTTGCAGCTTTTGGTAGCTTTACAGCCGTCATTAACTACATTTGATAGCTTTTAGATGATTAACTTGTGTCTTTAGGCCTTGGACACACTTCCTGAATGAATTTTAGAAACTGCTCTGTCACATCCATGAATTGATGTGTTGTGGTTTTGGATCGTGGCCCATTTACATATTTAATCCTGCACATAATAACGTTTTATCTGCCTCGTATATCATAGTAGGATATTTTCAGTGTTTCACTGTGGGTGGATGAGATGAAACGGGGACTCCCTGGCCTCACCAGCCGCACATTTCTGTGTTTAGTTTAAATAATAACTTTATGAGCATAATGATTATAGTTTGAATGTCATAGAAACAGAAAATACACATTAGGTTTCCTGTGGGTTTGAACTCAAATAGAAAATGCAGCGTGGGTCTATTTGTTTGAGACATTTTATATTTGATTGCAGAAATCAGAGTTTAAAAAACAAAAGAAGATAGGCATATAAGCAGACTTTCGAGGACATATTGTTTCCAGGTTAAAACCACATTCTCTGTAAAAAACAGACAGCACAAAGAGAAGCCAAAAGATGTAGAGCGTCCCATGCTGCGGCTGCATCGTCGGACAAAGGGGTCAAAATTCAAAATTTAAATAAAAAATGTAAAATGTATTTTTTCTCAAACAGCTTTTTTTCATATTGTTAGTTCTTATGATATGTCCAATTTTCCATATTTCTGAGAAGTTTAGTTTCACTTTGTTATTTGATGTGTAAATCGAGCAGATATACAATCATGATTGACGGCTCTGTGGACAAACGCAGCTCCCGAGCAGCTCTCCACCGGATTCGCAGAGTTGAGACGGAACAGAAAGAGGAAACTTTACGTAACCACGAGTGTTCCCTTCAAATCGACAAAATAATCTGTTCTGCAGTAAACTGTACTAACCCACAATACACAAACAGTCTTTGTCGTTTTATCAGCAGGTTAATCATGTGCTTTGGTCAAAAACAGACGTGTAGTGTCAATGCAGCTCCACCAGTCAGATCCTTACTGAGCATCTCTTGGCCTCCAATGCCCCCCCTCACAGAGGACAACACATCTCTATCGACTTAAAAATTAGATCCTCTTGAAAAGGTATGCATTATAGGACAGAATAAAGTGTTTGTTTTTTTAATATGGCGATTGAAACATTGCTCAGACAGGATGTTTGGGAGTGTACTGCATTGCTCACACAGTCTAGAATATGTACAGTGCATTCAAATGAAATGCTTTGCAGGTTGCACCACCCCAGTCATCTCTGATCCAGTTCATTAGATGTTGTTAATATATATTGAACACACAGGGATTGTGTGTAGAACTAAAGACGCCGTCACTGTTATTTAGATAACATTTGAGTATCCCTGAGAGAATAGCAGGATTAAATCAGAGCTGTGTTTCAGATCTTTAATTTAGTATAAGATAGTTCCCCTAGGTAATAATGATTTTTCTGCACCTGTGCTATAAACACTGTTTGAGTAATCGTCTGTTCTGAAGAGACGCCTGCACTCTCTGATGTTGTCTCTATCTTCTGCTGGACTCCTAATACTGATCAGAAATAAAACATCTAACTTGCAAGATTTTTTTTTCCTGGTAGTTTGTGTTCGAAATTTGGATGAAAAAGCTTTTAACTGTGTTTCATCTTCTTCAGTTTCCACCAGCGTTTGACCAAGTAGAAACGTGTTATCGGCTTTCTAGGCCTTGATTTCCTTCTTTTGTTACAGCTTTTTGCATTCAGCTCAGGTATGGGGGGGGGGGGGGGGGGGGGTCTAGAGTCATCGCTGTTCCTGAATGCATTCTGTGTGGATGTATATGCAGGACTGAAGCTGCTCCTATAGCATTCTGCTCACACACCGCCTCCTGTGCAGGACGTCTTATACAGTATGAGCAGGGAAGTATGGGATTTGTCAGTTATTATCACCCCATCATGGGAGTGATAGTCCACAAATTGCAAGGAAGGACCTTGGAGGGGAAAAGCTTGACCAGCTCTCCTTCATGTATCAGTCTATTTGGCACAGTGATGTCCCAGAGGAGAAGGATGGCATATCTCCGCTTCTGAACTAAAGGATGAAAAAATGCTTTTGTAGTTTTGTGGAGCTGAGGAAAGAGAATCTCGCAGCAGCGATTCACTCCTTTAATGTAACACTGCAGCAGTGAGCTCAGAGTCAAGGCTGGATCAGCCTGGCTTATTCTTATGGTCGATTAAATGTTCTCTTATTTGCATGCAGTGAGGTTAGTTAGAAATAGCGGAGGCTGATGTCAAGACGAGAGCCTGTGAATTCTTCCGATGAAATGTCGGGTAAGCCCTGTGCAGGACTGGTCTGGTTGTAAAATCTGTATGCCAAACATGTTACTTTGTTATGAAACTAATAAATTGAAGACTTAGTTTTTCTGATGTAGATAAAAACTTGTAATAATATTGAGCTCTTCAAAGCAACACACTGCATCATAGTGAGCAGAGATATGGTCGGTGTGGGGGGACGTGCCCGAGGCTACTTACTGGCTCGATGTGAAGAAAATTCAAATGCATCTCCTTATGAGTATCAATAAAATGTCAAAACAACGCAAAAGAAATCACATCAGTTGAAAATTAAGCAAATTTCACACAAGAGGGAGTGATGTACTAAATACAGTATATGCGATACTTTTTAAGGTCGTTGGCACAAAGCTGCCAGCCCAGTGCGGGAGATATTCACAGCGGTGCTGATTTCAAGTACAACATGACGACCTTCAGTGAGAAATGACTGTTATACAACATACAGCCCGTCAAGACGAACTCTGTCTGCTGTTATGTTTACTTACTGTATTCAGGACACCTGGTCTAGGCGGAGTGATACTCGTTGTGAAAAGTCCCAGTGATGTTGTACTCCATTCATAGTTGTCAGTCCCATGACTGGTGTGGAGGCCTAGAGGGCACAAAGAGCTGAGAAAAGTGGCGGCCAGCGTTATCACTCTGTGGAGCTGCAGTAGAGGCTTGACTATATATACACCATCTCTTCAAAACTACAAAACGTAAGTTAACATTACATAACAACGACAAAAAACCCCAGAGATATTGAGATAAACTGCCAGTTTTGGGCACTTGCGACCCTTAATCAGCACACAGGACACAATTTCATTCACTGAAAACAGTGAAGTCCTTGCTGACGTTAAAGAGTGACTAAGTTAAGTGGCGACTTTCAGCCCTTTGCCTTTAGTTTTTGTAGTTACAACAGATGTTGAAGAAGGTGTCTGAACAAATACTTCATTGTTTAGTTTTAGCGTTTCTTACCCGTAAGGTGGGCGGTTCCATAAGTGTGTGACGTCATGTCTCTTTTCCAATCAAAACACTTGGTTCAAAGTAATAATGGTATACAATATAATACTATACAATAAGTTTCAGGTTAAAATTCTGGAGCTCTAAAGTAATTTTTTAAATGTTCAGGGTCATTTGAACAGTTCACTGTCGACAGCCTCATGCTCCTCATGTTCTGCACATGTACGACTCAAAAATAACTTAAATGTCTGGGATGACTAATTTTTACACATTTTCTGTAAGCTTAAAAAAGTGATTCTCTTTCATGCATTCACGATGTTCAATGTCACCATACACAAGTTGAAAAAGTTAATTTATAACCAAGTTTTTTTGGTGTCTTTCTAATAAACCTGCCCGCTGAGTTTTTATTTATTTCCCACTGTGCAGCATCTTTCAATATCCCCGTTTGGATTTGTACAGAAGAAAAGAGAGGGCAACTTAAATGAGACATGGTTATAAATGTGTCACCCTCCCACGACCACCCCCATATGTCTCTTAGTCTCTCCTCTGGGTGAATGCTCTCCATCCCTATGAGGCTGATGAAAGAAGTAGATCACATGCGTAGGTGGTAGTGGCCTAGAAAAGGGTCTCACGTGGCTGCCATCCTACTGTAATTAACTACTGTCAAAGTGATTAATCATATGTCTATAGAGGTGGAGTGCGGGGGGCTTCCAGTGACCGGTGAGGTGAAGTGAAGCTAAACTGTTTGAGAGAGTGTGTTTGAAATCTAATCACAGTATTGGTAAAAAAAAAAGTAATTAATTTACATTTAATAACTGTTTAAACAGCTTTTGAAAATGTATGTGATGTTTGTAACTGAGCTACTTCAGCTCGTGTCCTTAGCCACCGTCACAGTAACTCACAAGCACATGCCATGTGTAGAGCTGAGTCCCTTTAAAGGGGACAGATTATGACAAAATCCACTTCTACAGTGTTTTTTGAACATATATTTGGGTAACCTGAGTTTCTATCAACCCACAAAATGTGAAATAAACCCTTCCAGTCCTTTGTTTGTGGTCTGCATAAGTCTTACAACACAGAGAAATATACTCAGTTTCAAATTTTCTCAACTTGTGACATCACAAGTTGGATTCTGGTAAAAAAAATAAAAAATTACCTCCCCTCCTCTGTTTTCTTCACTCATGGACTCCACCCCCAGCCTGGTGCAAAACCTTTGCGCAGGTCTGCCATTTTTATTCCTGCTACAGAGGAGTGATGTCTACCGGGAAAACTCAAGGGGGGCTCATTGCTTTTAAAGAGACACACACACCAAAACGGAGCTTTCTGAGAGAGCTGGTTTGTACAGGGTCACAAACCTCCTCTGGTGCTTGATTCATGTTATATTTTGACAAAAGCACACCACAGATGTTTCATTTAGACCACAGGGGACTGTTTGAAAAGGTGGATAACATGTCCTCTTTAAAGGTGCAGGTAACAGCACCCCTTAAAGGGACCAAGCGCTAAGAGCATCTATTG
Organism: Tautogolabrus adspersus; assembly: GCA_020745685.1. Classification (NCBI taxonomy): domain Eukaryota; kingdom Metazoa; phylum Chordata; class Actinopteri; order Labriformes; family Labridae; genus Tautogolabrus; species Tautogolabrus adspersus. The sequence goes on from CM036539.1 coordinate 4,419,870, forward strand.
GATGGATTGGATGGACACTTGTTACAGATATTTACGCCCAACAAGTGGACCTGCCGCCCCCCTTGACCCACATTTCATCCCCTGACATCACCGTCGAGTATAGCTTTACTACATTTGTCTGATCCTTTGAACAGTGTCTGAAAAGTAGTAACTAGTTTCTAGAGTTACTAGCGAAGTTACTGCTCTATATAAAGTAAGTAGTTACTGGGGAAAGTAACAATCCTCATATTCACTTTATTTAGTGCTGCTGTGGCAGAACCGTGCTGTGACAAGATGTAGGTATTTCACATAATTCAATCTCTACAATGCAACAGACTCAACAGTTGATATTAAGCTCAACTCCGTCAACAAACCTGTCTATCAGTCTATCAGACCGGTTTACACAAAGTGGGGCAGGCGGTAAATCAAGCCTTGTCTGTTTGGATGGAGTGTCTCCTCCTTGGTCTGTAGATCTAACGTGAGCTGTTGGTCTCCGGTGTCTGCAGCACGGTGCTCTCCGACAGCTAGTTTAGTAGAAGCGTCTGGTTGTTTAGCTCGGTTCTTCATTCTTTTGAGATAAGTTTTCCTTCCTGCACACAGACTCAAACTCACCGAGCTATTATTTTCGTTTAACTTGAGCAGGGAAAAGAATGTCGGTATTACAGAGAGCTGACCGCTGAATGATCACCTGCCTCTGTTTGTTTACTGCATGTATGCTGCTGTGCTGACATTAGCGTCACCTTGCCTGCCTGTTGTCGGCTGTTTCACATAAAGTAACGAGTGCTTTTAATGTCAGTAACTGTAACAGCGTTATTTAAATATGGAAAGTAACTAATTCATTCCTAGTTACCGCAAATAGTAGTTGTGTTACAGTAACGCGTTACACTGATGATCAACATCCTGCAAAAGAGGGAAAATCGTTTTCGACTGTACTATGTGTTGTGTAAAAAGTAAATGTTTGGATTATCTCATATTAAACTATATAGATGGTAAAGAATGTACTCCCACAACATCATGTAAGAAGGCGCTGCTGCAGCATCCTCAGCTCCCACTTCCCACACCTATGTTCAATTCGATTTGTAAGTTTGTTCTCAAAAATACTCTGAGATCTTTTCTTAACTTGTAGTGAAAAAGACTTCATTCTAAAAAAAATGTCTCTGTGACCTTCAAAAGACCATCTGCTCAAAGATTGATTATTTCTTTACAGTCTTTTTTGAACTGCCACAGAGTCAGAATCAGACAGAGAGACGGAGACAGATCGAGACAGCCTTTTGTTACATTTCCCTCAACACACTTTCACAGCGAGTACTAGAGCCAAAGTGAAGGAGGTTACACATGCTGTTTTTGCAGTACAAAATGAACGTTCCTTTAAGTTGCTTTCGACGAAAATCTGATTCCCCTTTTGAACAACAGACACAATCTACACTTCCAAATCTTGACAGAGTATTTTCTAGTTAATCTGAAATCAATGAGAGACTTTTCAGTTGGGATTAAATTAAGTACATATCTTCCAGTGACTGTCTTTTTGTGATATAATTCCTCCAGGTGTTTTCCTCTTCCTCTGTTCTTTGTGAAGCTGCATTCACACAAAGATAGTGGGGTTAGACTGGGGTAAAGTGCATCTTTGGAAGATAAGCGCTTAGTTTGTGAACGACTACTGGACTTTAGAATACATCTTGATAAGACACAAGAACCGCAGATATTTCATATTGTGACTTTAAATCTTCATTGATGCTTTCAGTAAAACAGGCCAGTTAAAGCTTTCAACCAAATGTCTTCAAAATAAGAGTGTTCGCTGCCAAAGGCCACAAGAAATTGCTAGTATTTCAACTGAAGAGGTCTCTGCTTGAAGAAAAAGGAGAGCTATATGAAGGCATACAGCTCAGAGGAATAATGGCGCTCTTGTAGAAATTGTGTCACAAGTGGATTTGAATAACTCCTGTTGGATGTTTTTTTCCAAGCCTCTTTATGTCTGTCATGATTTCTGTAAGCACTTGAAAAGAGGCCTGAAGAATAGCCAGAGGTTTGATGCTGAGAGCGAGTGAAGGACCAGAGGAGAACAAAGAACCCAGGGCCAATTTGACTATAATATCACACCTATTCAGAGTGTTAATGCGGTGTCTCAGATGTCAGGCTGCTCTCTTTTTCTACCATCCTGCACTACGTCTCTCCTCACTCGTCCCTCTTCACTACTCTTTCTTTCTCTCTCTCTCCATCGTACTCTCATCCTCTTCCTTCTCCTTGCTTTGTGTTGGGATCAGCCTTTACTCAGTGGGCTTTGAAGAAATCCTTTCAAGGCAGAATGTGACAGTGTGAAATGTCATTCTCCTATCAGATGTCTCTGAAACAAGGCCCGTCATATCATTTGGTACGCTCAACTTCATTAGCTCTTTGTTCACTTTCACATCAGCTTTCACAAACGTAATGGCTCAATACATTCACTTGTGGCTTCTTTGTTTTTCTCCCACTTAAGTTTTACTAAGAAAATGACTTAGGAAGAAAAGAGGGTTGTATTGAGGTTCATTTGAGTTCTTCTATTAGTCCAAGAGTTTTCCCAAGATAATATTTGTCCTCAGTGAACCAACCCACTTTTAATGGACACATGTTTTCTGCCCTTAGAAAACCATACAGTATACTTCATCAATCCCTCTGTACAAATACTGAAAGCAGGTACGACAATAAGAAATAAGTACGGCAAATCTTATCACAGTACTAAATTAATGAGAGAACAAGTCACGAAAATAGTTCAGTCTTCTGTGTGTGTCACAGTTATGGACAAAAAAGGAACTGGACCCAAGTGTAGATCTAACAAAATGATGCATTTTAACAAAAGGCAACGAAACATTGACTTATCAAAGTCCAAAAAACGGGGAAAAAAGAAAACACACGAGCTCACTGAAAATGTTACAAGGAGGAACGGAGAAGGATTGAGGACAGACTGACACTGAAGGGAAGGAACACAAAGATTTTCCTCCTCCGTTTAAAAAAATAATCCAATCCACACATGCTAAATTCTCCAAAACATCTTCGTCCACACGAAAGCGCAAAACGCACTGTTACGGCTGTCATGAGCATGCCAAGTCAACAACGATGTCCTTGACATGCGAACATTTACTCCCCATTACTCTGCAATGACGATTTCTTTTTCAAAGTTGTCCATTCTGCCCGTCAACATGGGAGAAAACTTAGCCTTTTAAATAGTCCAGTTAGCAACGTTAACACCAGCACTAGTTTGGCTACGTCTGCTATTGCACTAATCTCATGTAACCAAAAGTGACAGAGTCGCACAATGAAGTCAAATGGAGGAGAAACCGGCGCACAGTGTGACGTTACAATCCCAAAACTCAGTTTCCCCTGTCTACACATAAACTCCTAAAACAGAGTTTCTGAAAATCTTCACACTGGAAGAAGTTTTCTCAAAGGTGTGTTTTCAGTGACTTAAAACGCATTTTGTGTATGAAAGGCCAAAACCTCAGTTTTTTAAAATACCTGCCTATGTGTGGACTAGGCCTAAGAAGACACTGGGGTAATCTAGACAGGGGAAGACAATCAGGGAGTGGCACACAATCGCAGTGAGGGGATATATACAAAGGCAGGAAACAGCCACCATCTTGTCCTGTCCTTTGAGTACTTCAGTGTCCTGGACTCTCAGTGTCCTGGACTCGGTGTCCTGGATTTGGTGTCCTGGACTCGGTGTCCTGGACTCGGTGTCCTGGACAGTAAGGGACACAGAAGAGATACACAAAGAGAGCTGAACTTTTGGTTGACAGCTATGCTTAATGTTCGTTTTCTTGTTTTAACATGATGACTTTTGTTTGATAAAGTTAAAGTAATGGACTGAAAGTTACTTATCCCCGTGGCGAAGACGCTATTACTGCTCGCAAAAGTTTAATGAAGTGCTTCCAGACGTATTAAGGTGCTGAAATATGAAAGTAGTGACTGGGATGAGTTTCTCACTCAACACTTTGCCAGACGAAGTTTTCTGTAAACTGGAGGACAAATTCCCAGTTGCTGTAACTCTTGCCCAGAGTGAATTGGAACATCCTTTCCTGGCCAGGTACTGCCAGGGAGTTTATAATTGAGTTGAGACTCAGGAAATACTCATTAAGACATTGTCAGTCGCCAGAGGAGGCCACGCTCAATGTGTTTAGACACCACTGAGACAGCAGGGATCCCAAAGCCCTTCTCGTCTCCAGCTGGAGGGCAAAAGTGTATTTCTATGTGCAGGTGTGTGTGTGTGTGTTTTAGAGTCAGCATGCTTGGGTATTCATGCGTGATTGTGTGCATGGATTTTTTATAAACTCACAGGTCTGCGGAGCACCATCTGCCTGCACAGCGTTTGATGGAGCAGGAGCTGGTTGTGAGGGACACCCCTGTCACCCAGTATGTGTGACAAAGTATTGATAGAAACACCTGCTTGCTATCTTGCTCTTTCCACAATCTCCTGTAGAGCAGCTGTTAGAGTTTAAAACAGGAGGTGGCACCTGTAAATGAAAACCGAAAGTTAAAATCTTTTTTTCATTCAGTATGTGAGTAATTCTTTCTCAAACATGTAACTTGGTAACTCGAGTTGCAACCTCCATGGCTGAGAACATGCCAGTGCCATTGACTGCAGTCTCTCGTTTGGCCACTTGAGGCTGGCTCCAGAAGCAAGTCAGTCCTCATCGGGTTCTATGCTGAATGCAAAAGTTACGGCAAAATTAATGTTAACAGCCTGGTTAAAAAATGTTTTCAGTCTATTATGCTAGTTTCTCTTTTTATGACAACTGTCCAAAGAGCTGATACATGACCCATGTCCAGACTTTTGAATGGGGTCTCCTGACTAGGGCCCCTATGCAGGGGCGGCATGAAGTTTGTTTGCACACACATGAATGAATTTCATTTATTTACCGTTTATTTCTCCACCAATCATACCAACTTTAAAGCAACACAAGAGAATGGCAACATAAAAACTTAGCTAAATTCTTGAAGGACTCAAAATGTCCAAAGTTAGAATTCAAATTGCATGCAAACTCCTGCACACCGTCCGACTTATATGTTACAGACTCATTCCTCTTCTACACTCCTTTCTTATGAAATAGTACAAAGTCTTTACTGATCATTTAGTGTACTAACAAAACAAAAAAGACATGCCTTATTAACAAATGAAATACACCAGCAGTCTGTTACAACACAGCATGAAGAGCTGATTTAAACACAGGTCCCGTCAGACAGAGCGAATAGCCAATCATAGTTTAAGATTTTGAGGTGGCCCCTGGGGTGGCAAATAAGATTTCACTGGCCACCCCTTTGGAAATACCCGTGGGTACGCAGGTGATTTATTTTTTTCTAGCCCAAAAATATATAAAGCTGTTGTTGCTTTGTTTGACAGGCTTGCTCTCCCTACAGATACCTCGATGAGCCCACAGGGAGTTTTTTACATCCCCCTATCTCTCTTTGTTTCTTTACTCAAATAAACCCAACCAGCTTGAAATACAAATAGAAACTTATTCATTTGGAAAACGTGTTTTTACTCGCTCAACTAGTAATTAGAAAGTTAAAGCATTTTCAATTAGCAGTGACCGTATAGCTCTTAGAAATTGGACTTTGCCCTTGTCCAGCTCCTTGTATCCAAATATGGTAACATGTTGCTCTGATGAAAGCAGGTGGTTAAACGAACATCACATACTGTAGGTGCAGGTCAATCAACGGCAGCACAGGAAGAAGACAACATCTCGCTGTAGAAAACTTAAAAGGCGACGGTCAAAATACAGAACCAGACACTTTGAAAAGACTTTTGACAAAGCAGTGAGTGATTTCAAGTTGGCTAAGGCCATTATTCATAGTCAGAAATATCCACTACTAATAAGAATAGTGTTTTAAAATGGTAATTTGTTCTGTATACTAAAGATTTTGACACTAAGCCATCCATACAGTACATTATGCCACTCCTGACCTCAATGTGTCATATCAGTTCAATGTTTCATCCTGTCTGAGTTCCAGTTGATGTGATAATTAAAAAGGAGCCTGAAGGTGTCCAGTCATTGATCGTTGGATCTTCCCCTGCCTGCCTCTGATTAGATCGATCAGAGCACTATCTGTGATGAGAACGGGCAAAAGTAGAACACGTGCACTGACAGCTAGCACTGCTGTCTGTCTACTACTAACATGAGCAGTTACTGGGAAACAGCTGTTTGTCAGAGAACAAGAATATCAACAAGAATCTGGAGGGATGTCCATGAGACCCATGAGATCAAGGACATGAGGGACAGAAATCATGAAAGCAATGGTGGGATAACATCTAAGGCTTGATAAGACATGATAAATATTCCAGGCAGTTATAATTATGTTTCATCAGTGTGTTACGGCCTCCTTAACATACAATAAAGTTAACCAACAACAGCTCAGAAATAGGAGACCAAAACATACACAAAGGGACGCCACATCATGTATCGTATTTTAAACCCCAAGCTTTATTTAAATAAACTTCCCCCCCCCTCAGGAAGTAATCTAATTTAAGAAACAAACAAACAAACAAAAGGGACTGGAGATCCGGCTAAACAGAATAAAAGATGGGAAAGTGCAGAGCCAATCACATAATGGGCTGTCACTCTCGGCACCTCCCCATGAACTACCTAATAAACTAATCTTCAGAAACTCAAACAATCGAAAATAGGACTACCGGTCTCTTAAGCCCAAACTAAAATAACAAAACCCAGCAGTCTGGACATGCATGGGGGAAACCAAAACAAACCCGGAACAGGGAGAACGCAACAGGGAACAATTTAACGACAAAAGAACGAGCACCTCACCGCGCCGCAGCCCAAAATGTTTGTGTGTCTGCCTTCTTAATGAAAGAATAACATTAACAGACTGACATGAAAACAAAGAATATTCTCACTAAATACATTTCTATCACTCGTGTGGCTGCTTAGTTGCGACATTGTGATGCTTTAAAAACCTTGTTTAATTAATTTAATCTTCCAGTGGCTAACAAACATTTATCAAGGAGGTTCAACGGATGTTTTATGAAACCAAACTGTAGAGCGGCTCAGTTGGAGTCATGCCTGAGTGGCTGGTCCTGATATGACCTTGAACAGCTCTAAAAAATGTGCAACATCTGCTCCAGCTGGCTATCTGCTCTGTCTTCAGATCTTATTCACAAAGCATATAGGGCTAATAATATAAAGGCTCCCAAGTAGTCCTGCTGTAATGAAAAATGTCTGTGACATTTGCTAAAAGAACGATGTTCAGGTCACACCTGGCCCGGGCATATCCTGTTTCCCAGAGGCCTCTATATGACTCTTGCTTCTACAGGAAATGCATGAACATCTGCTTTTCATTGTTTTAAGGAACAGGAAAACTGTCAGGGCTTTGCTTAGCGCCAAACTCTCAATCTGCCCTTTAACGATGTTGTCTGTTTTTCTGTCTTCCTCCACTCCCTTTACTGTTATCATATATAAAAGGATGTTTCCCCTTTGCCTTCTTTGAGCTTTCTCTGCAGACTGCTGTGGTACTCTGTATTGTTTGCTCCTTCTTGCAAGAATAAAGAACACAGAAAGACAGATCATTGTTCAAGAAGATTCATTTCCACCTGGCATTCAGTAAATAGATTTGTTCCACTTCATTTCTCCGTGCAGTTTGCTCTTGTTTAGTGTCTGAATTTTGGGGCGGCAGTAGCTTAGTCCGTAGGGACTTCGCCGGTTCAAGTCCCGATGCAGACCAAAAATATGGAAGTCGGTCTGGTAGCTGGTAGTTGCTCTGTGGGCTGCCCCTGCACTCTGACATCTCTCCATTAATGCATGTCAACAGGTCGTGTTTGTGCATGTGTGTGATTCAGGCCTGTGTGTGAGAAGCATGTCTCTAGAATAACAGAGTGTAAAATCCGAATTTCCGCCCGGGGATTAATAAAGAAAAAGAATGTGAAGGAAGCTATCCTCATCTTTACTCTCTGCGTAGCTGCGCTCTCATGCTGACAGAGCACAGGTTTGTTCATATGATTGATTGATTGAATTTATTTTCGTGTCACGCACACAAAGTGCCCAACCCTCATGGGCTTATAACACCAGAAAATTCAGTTGCAGTGGTTTACATTAACATTTCATAACATTACAAAGTTGCAGGCTCCTGTCACAGTTCTGTCTTTTCTCCCAGGCTTTACAAATAAAATCTGAAACAACAAAGGTTCCTTTTTTAAGACACAACTCAAGTTTTTCATAATCATCTAACCAAAAGAAATCAACGTAAATTGAGGACTTTAAAACAAAAAGAAGAACATCCCTTATGTCATCATACATCGGACAGTAAAAAAGAAAGTGAATCTCATTTTCAATTTCACCTAACTCACACAACAAACAAACTCGGTCTTTCTCTGGGATGGCATTAAACCCCCCGGTCTCTGAAGCTAAAGGTAATGTTCCTGAACGTAACTGTGCGCAGAGGGATCTCTGTATGTTGGTTAAATTAAACTTAACATAGGCTTCAACACTGTAGCAATCCTTTATGAGACAATACGTTCTTAGTTCAGGTTTACACCTTATATCAACAGACCATTTCTCTCTGTATTTAAGAAACATATTACTCTTAATCTCCTGACTATCACAGGGTAACTTATTAAGATAAATAAAGGACATATTATTCATCTGACATACATATTTTAACTCATTAGCCCAAGGATAACAATGACAGGTATCCCAAATAAAGATCTTTTTAGTGAGTCTCTGATCCGACATCTTAACAAGTCTATTCCAAAGCCGAAGCATTTCACATTTATGTATGATGGCTCCCATCCCATATCTCCATTCACAGCGAGAACGGGCGTAAATTTATGGACTCCCATGAAGGACCTCAGAGCTCTTTGATGTACAGAATCGCAACTTGGATGTTATATAAAAATGATGAGCTAGGAAGAGAGGGGAACTTATTTCAAGTTTTTTTATGAGGCCAAACTTTAAAAATATGATGAGTTTCACTTTCCTTCCTGAATGAAGAAGAGAGCACAACTCCCAAAGAAAGACAAAAACAACAACAGCATTCTCATCATGTGTAACGATTCCAAACCGTCTCCACATGTGGATGAAGTGTCGAGCCGCTGGCAGTCCCGGACTGATTTAAGAACTGGTTGTATTAATAATTGTTACGCAAGTGTGATCTTTACAGACTTTATTCACACGTGATTCGTTTGAAGTCATACTATGGCGAAGTCGTTTCCCGTTCACTGGAGAGTGTTCGCTTGTCATTTCTGATAAATTCCACAGCGCAGTTACTGTAGTCTGGACAGATGGTCATTTTTTCACTCTAACTGTGCATGACTGTTAGCGCTGGTGTTGTTGAATTAGACACTTTTTGCAATGAGCTGATTTGTATAGAAATGGGCCCCCAAATGATGGCTCATTTAAATGTATTCACAAAGAGCACAAACACACAGAGATGATGTTTGCTCTTCAGTGCAGTTAGGGTGACATTTAACCCTTTGCAAGTTTTCTTTTAGACTCATTTGAACAGGTTTAGTGAGCACAAAAGTGAGGCACCCCTCGTGTTAATCAAGAGCGTGATGGAAATCCAGCATGTGTGGCAAATTTCCAAGTTACAAAATTAGCAAAAAATATGAATTTTCTGTGATGATGTTTCAAAAAGAAGTTAAATTCATGTTTTAGTCTCTTTGTATTTGTATTTCACTTTGCTCAGCAAATCTCCCTCCTCTGTGTTTTACACTAGATGTCAACAAGAGGAGTACACATGCATGCAGAGGTGTATCTCCACTGCAGGAGAGTGAGACAGATGGATGAAGTTTATTAAGCATGTGACAGCTAACACCCCCAGTAGGGAAAAAAACCCTGCAGCAGATAAATAAATGTTGGCTTAAGCAGCCCCTACCTCTTCTTATTTACACATCCACATTTCTATTAGCGTGAATTATGGCAACAAATGATCTTGGCTGCTACGATCATTATGAATGCCATCCTCTCCCTGTGTATGAAGCTGTATTTTACCAAATGAAGGAAGGAAAGCTGCTTTGTAATCAAAGACAGATTCCTCTCCCTGCTCGGAGTTTCAATGAAGAATCACAGAACTTGATTTTAGGTTTATTTTTTTTAAAACATTTGTTAGGATCAGGTTTAACTAACGTTATCATCAAAAATAGAACAAACAGACTCAAAAAAAAACTTGAAAAATAAGCTTTGAGGATTATCAAAGCACAGCCAAAGCTGCGAAATCCCTGAATGATTTTTTGATTCTACGGATTATGTTGAGGAAAATATTTTGTCTTTGCAGGCAGGACCTGGAAACCTTGATCTGCCCGAAAGCATCGTGAAGGATATGTGCAAAAACCAGCTCTGATCCCTGAGAATTTTTTTTTCAAATGGATGAACATAAACCTTACGTGGAATGTTTATACTTTGATCCTGCATCGCATAGGGAACCTTTTTCTTCTCCCTTTCACCACGGCATCAGTCTTTACATGTACAGTAGGAATCTCAATCTGTGGATCCTTGACCTTTCCCCGGGCGGGATAGTGAGTTTTTGATGGATCTGGTGTTTGAGCGTGAGGGTGCATATGATTATGATTTTAAGCTTGTATACAGTGAATCTGATGGTTCAAGCCTCTGCTGGTTTATTATAAGAACTTTCCTACAGTAACATCAAGCTTTGTAAAATGTGTTAGCTTTTACTGTGTGGATTAATTTAGCCACTTTTACTCTTTTCCAGTATTTACCTGTCAGATAGATTCTCAGGCATTCACAGAGTTGAAGTAAGTACAGTTTATTTATGAAGCACTTTTCACAGAGAAAGGTCACAAAGTGCTTTACATTAACCAAAAACAACATCCATATAATAAAAACAAGAACAAATGAGTAGTTCATGGACCGACATAGTAAAATCCTGCTCTGACCAGGAACAATAATTGGCACAGTAAAACAGATCAGACTGGGTGGACATGATTACATCATAGGCCTGTTTAAATATCGAGGTTTTAGCTGCTTTTTAAAAGACTCGACAGAGTCAGAAGAACGTAACGAGATGGGCAGGGAACTCCAAAAGATTGGTGCCATGGCCTCAGATGCACGATCATCACCAGTCTTAAAATGTGTCTGTGGGAGAGACAGCAGGTGTAGCTGGTTCGACCTCTACTGTGTATGTGTCATTCCTAAGGCTGCCACTGTGTGACTGTTGTCCTAAAGTGTTCATAGCTTCAGTTTCTTTGTGCATAAACTGTTTTCATCTGTCTAACCTTTTTAACCTTGGTAGTACCTTCTTCATATCTCCTTGACGTGTTCCTCTGCAGAAATCACTGCACAACTTGTTTTTTCAATTTTCTGTTTTTTTATTTTATTTATGCAAGATGCACAAGTCTATCCTTCGTAAATGTCTATTCATATCTTTTTTTGACTCTGTGTCCCTGTTAATTGATCTTCCAGACACTACCAACCACGACATATGAATTGGAGATTGTGGCCAAGGACATGTCGGGAAGAGAAGTGGGCCTGACGGGAACCGCCACAGCAACCATTACCATCACAGACAAGAACGATCATGCTCCTGAGTTCACACATCCACTGGTGAGAATCATCCTCTTTCTTTCTTCTCCTCTGCTTTTTAAAGGGGGGTTTTCTTTTTCAATCCCCTTCCTGTTTACATGTAAGCTTCTACAGACATTACCAGAGAAAACCGTGTTTGTGAACCCCTCCAGGGAAGTCAGGGTCACTTCAAGCTGACTTCTTCAGACACACAGGACGCTTCAACATCGTGTCCTGTTAAAGATTGTTTGATGAAGATGAAGAACTCCCTCTTTACATAGACTGGTTATTGAAGCATATTTCTTGCCCTATGGGGACTGTAACTCCTGCTCAGATAACTAGATGATGTCTTTACTCTCGGTCCAGGGCTCTTACATTTAATCACAAATAGCGCCCTGACAGACAAAAGGTCAGTAACAAGATTAAAGCCATTTCACTGAAGACGACCAAATAAAAAGCTTGAATTAAAATTTAAAAAAACTGTGCGACAGACTAGAGGGAACACGTCTGTACTGATATAAGTAGGACATCACTACAGTGTTATGCTCACTGATCTGTTGCTGTGAGTGTTTTAAGGCTATTTAAAAGTTACGCTGTTTTCTAGGGCTGCCACCAAGGTCGCTTACACGTATGAAGTCTGCTGGACTCGGTGCGATTCAGGGGGGAAGTTCGAACACTGTTGCATTTTTTATTTGGTCCGGTTTGCTTTCACACTGCACTTTGTCAAGATCAACAAGCATGTTAAATGATGTGTACTGTAGCCACCGGCCACTAGTTGGGGCTGTAACTCAGGTCAGTGGCTACTGTCATCCGGCCTAATGCTGCACTATGGCCTGAAGGTAAATAACAGGACAGTGGAAGTATTTTGATCTATTAAATAGAGATAAAGTAACGTCTGCTGTGTCAGGTTCAGCTGGCATATCGACCGCAGCAATGTGTAACCACACTAAGTACAGGCATGTGGATGCTAACCTGCATTGCACCGTTTATAGTTTGTTATTTATAACTAAAAGATTTGATTGGTACTCTTTTCTTCACTTTGCTAAGTGTTAATTCAAATATTACTCCAACACACACCTGCACATCTGCACACAGCTGCTTATCCGTCCCTTCTCTCTGACTCTCTCACTCTGTAACAGCACAGTGTTAAATTAAGAACCTCTTTTCCAAGGGAGCAGCACAAACACAAAGTTACAGACAGAGACACAAAGGGAGACAGAGCTAAGTTACAAAACACTAAAAAATATTTTTTTGTGGGCTTTTTTTGAGACACAGGACAGTGGATAGAGTTTGATATCAGGGAGAGAGAGATTGGGGAGTAACATGTGACAAAGGAGTTACAGGTCAGATTCGAACCCGGGCTGCACGTTGTAACCAACGACTGTAGCCTAGGTACATGAGGCACTTGAACTAACCACTAAGCAACCAGCCACCCCTCAGTGACATATTTTATAATCTTCAAAACCGAGACAGTCATTGATTTGTTTAAAATGACAAGGATGAGACGTCTATGGTTTAGATTTTGGACCTACCTGAGCATGTCGGCGTGTGTGTTACCTGCCAGAGCGTGTTTAGACCCTCTTCACAACGGGTACCGTCGGGGCAGAGATCGATGGGGAAAGGTAAACTTTATTATCGATAATGGATGGTGATTTTCTCTTGGATGGATGAAATAATAGAACGTAGAAGCTAATCAAATGTATTGCAAGCTGGGTCATTGTGTGTACAAAGCTGGATGTACACACAGTTGTATAATCAGTGACGTCAAAGTGCGATTAATCCGTGCCAATTTTCCTGCATGTTTTTTCTGACACAATCGCAATGAACGTGACTTAAGGCCTTTGCACACTGAGTCCGTTTTGTCCTGGATGCATTTATTGGATCCATAATCCGAACCCAGTCACCCTTGCACACTGAGTTCGCTGCGTTTATTTTTGGTATTATTACGATAATTTGCAGTATGAGACAAAATGTCTCGTACTCATCACGCAGAGTGATCAACCAGTGAAGATGATTTTGTGGTTCTTTTGCTCCTTGAAAAAATAAAACAACAGGGACCGCCCACATGAAAGCAACACAAGAGCGAGAAGAGTTTCACCTGTGAATAAAGGACAGTTCTGTCTTGTTGGTAAGGAGCTTCAGAATTATCCCAAGCTGTCAGATGTGTTGCATCACAGCAATCATTTAAAAAATGTTAACGTTTTAATTTGAGGTTTGGTGTGAAGAAAAAGAAATGGTTACGTGAACAGTAAAAACAGTTCACATTTAATTAATGCGACCTTTGATTTGAGGCCATGCCAAATGAAAGATGCAGACAGATACTGTATATGGATACACTCTGGTCATCATCGACACTCTAACAGAAAGATTTAGCCATTAATCTGAGCATTAGTTCATTCATGTTTCCTGACTAACAGCTTGTGGTAAGGACACTACAGACACACACGCACACACACACACACTCACACGCACACACACACGCACGCACGCACACACATACACATACACACACACAGGGATGGAGGCGAAAAAACGCAGAAAATCGAACCTGTTCTGAAAGAAATAATGACGGATGAAAGTTTCAGAGTCAGTGTGCAAACATGATTCACATAACATGAGATCGTATTTCTGCGTCAATTTCGGACAGAAAAAAACGGACTCAGTGCAATGACCTTTACTCCACCATAACCACAAAACAACATAAAGATTAGTAGCTTTAACTTACATCTTCTCATCGAGACAGAAAACCTTTATATCAGAGGTAGCCAAACTGTTTTCATTCACTTATTCAGCTTTCTTTCATCAATATTTAGCTGCTGTGAATATCTATCTACACTCTCTAACGAGATGCTGGATTTCCTTTCATGTGAAACACAAGTGCTTCGTGTTCTACTTGTACTTAAAACTACTTAAAAGGAAACACCAATCACACATTATGAATGCAGTTTGTGTTAAAAGGAGAGAAAGGACAGTCTTTGTGTATACGAGCGACAGGAAGGTGGATATGACCCTGCATGTTCTAAAAAGTGGTGGGTGATGTGAGTCAGTACAAACACATTTAGGAGGTCACACGACCACTCCGGCACCTCTCTGAAATACTTAGACGCAGATTTATTCTTTTTGTTCACACGCTTAATTAACTGCCTTTGGTTCGGGCTTCTTTAGCTACTTTTTAGGGTTAATTATTAAAAAGAATGATAAAAGGAAAAATCTCCATTTGAATCTCAAGAATGTTTTTAATGTTAAACACTGGTCCAAACATTCGACACAAAAGACACCAATGACTCTGAGTTTTCTGTTTTTCTGTTAGAAGAGGAACACATTGAAGCTGACTGATGAAACATGACTTTGTTCTTTGATTATGGCAACTTATCGCAAAGGAAAACATATTTTATTGTATCTATAAGACTCACTAAGAAAAGAATGAAGCCGCTAATAGCTCCAAAAAGTGTGCAGCATTTTCTCCGGTCGTCTGCTCCTCCTTATGATCTGATTCACAAATCATATAGCACTAATGACGTCGATGAACAAACAGGCTCCTCCGTGCAATTAGCTCTTGTTTTGCTTCTGAATGTGGAGAGAAGCTATCTTCATCTTTAGTCAGCGTGGAGCTGCGCTCTCATGCTTAACATACATGACGGGGCAAAGTTTAGTCCACATAAAGATGTTGATGGGAATGAAGGGGACGAGTTCACTTTGAGGTCAGCTTAAAAAAATGTGGGGTTTGACCATTCACAGCCAAACATCCTCCCTTAATGGAGAAAGCAAGGAACAAAACAAAAAGCACTCTTATCTTTGTCATGCATAATGACTCCAGACCGTCTCCACGTTTGGACGAAGTGTTGTTCAGCTCATTGCCCGGACTGAGTTAACCTCTGGTTATATTAATAATAGTAATTAAGCTTACAAGCTTTATTTACTGATTTTTTTATTTAAAGTTATACAGGGGCGGAATTGTTTTCCTGTTCACTTGAACGTTTGTGCATGACGACATCTCCTATAAATACAGCAGCGCAGTAACCATCTAGACTCATGAGACTATGATTGTGTCACTGTGACTGCGTCTGTCTGTTGGCAGAGGTGTTATGTATTAGACTCTTTTTGCAGTGACTTTGATATGTATAGAAATGACTGCATTATACGCATTTAAAGACGCACAAACAGCTCCGGCACACAGAGACGCTCTTTGCTCTCAGCACAGTTAGGGTTGCATTTAACCCTCTGCGTGTGTTTTGTTAACCAGATGGCGTTCTTCTGACTTATTTGTACAGGTTTAGTGCGTGCAAAAGCTGTGCGATCCTTTGGTGAATCAGGCCCTTGGTATATAATCCAAATAAACTTGTAAGCTTGCATCATTCAGAGCAAATAGAAAGGTCAGCAGTTCTGAAATCAGGAGTCTTTATAGTTGTTATTTTTATTTTATTTTATTGATTTGTTTAGCAGGGGCACGTTCAATGAGCATAGCTTCATGTGTAGATGCCATGCATACAGGTTTCTAGCTGTGGCTAATTAGCAAACCCTCAACCTGGTTAGGCTTTTAGGATTCAAACAGAACCATTAGACTTAAGAAATAGTGATATATTAAAATCTGATTCAAATAAGAGACTGAAATAAAGAAAAACACCACAATAAGTATTCTAAGAGGAAGAACAGTCAATGCTCACAGACTTCAGCTTCAGACACTGATTTAATTTTGTCTTAAAAACCTTGAACTCTGTCAGTTTATATTTGATGTATAGTACAGGTTAAATTTGTTAAGATGCCTTTACTTTAATAGACACATCTCTTAAACTGTTAAAGGTGCTCAATCACTGAAGAAGAAATGTCAATCATTTGATGGTAAATGGTAAAAGGACTTGAGCTTGTAGAGCGCTTTTCTAGTCTTCTGACTACTCAAAGCGCTTTGACACCGCAGGTCACACCTACACATTCACACACTGATGGTAGAAGCTGCTATGTGATGTGACCATAACAAGTAACTAATCCCATTCATACACATTCATACGCCGCTGACGAAGCAGTGGGAGCAACTAGGGGTTAAGTGTCTTGCCAAAGGACACATCGGACATGTGGCTGCAGGGGCTGGGGATCGAACCCTTGACCTTCCGGTTGAGAGACAACCGACTCTACCAACTGAGCCACAGCCGCCCCAAATTAGCCTTTTATTTGACAGAATTTGATTCTTATTACAAAAATGTAGGCACCTTCCACAGGGATGTACAGTCTGCATGTTTCAATGAGCCTCACTTAAAGGAGACTTTTATTTTATTTTTTTATTAATTTGATTAAAAAAGGCATCAGTGTTTCTACTCCAGCAATGACTGATCCTACTGTACTGTTAGACTGATGACATGGCCTTTCAAATCCTCAGCAAACATCAGCTAACCTTCTTAGAAAGGAGTCACCTGCACAAAGCTTTGTTGCTCCTGCAGCTCACCCCACCTCCACATTTCATGTGCATGTGTGTTTTCTCCCACTCAATGACTCTGCAACTCAGTGTGACCTTTAGCTTTCTTATATAAAAATGATTCTGTCCTTGTTTGCTGAAGGTAAAGCAGGAAATGGCCAGCACACATCACAGGGTGTGTATGTGTGTTTGTGCAGAGAACACATGTGACTTGTGGTAACAGATCAGTGTAACTGGGTGACATGGGTGCAGCAGCAAGATAAGGGAGACTGTGAGCAGGAGTGGGAGGAGACGTGTTGGGGTTCAGTGATGGTTTGTTTAGTCAGCAGTGCCTCGAGGCGTTAGTGAAAAGCTAACAGACTAAACCACGGCCTGTCAGTCACGCTGGGGGAAAAAAACATAGCATACATATTCATTATATATAGAAAATAGCCAAAAATAACTTGCACCTTGTACCACGGATGATGAATGTGTCAGAAACTGCTACCAAGACCGTTTTTTTGTCGTGTTTTCTCACCTCTGTAGGTGAGAAGACAAAATATGAGGTCCTGTTTAAAAAGAGCTTGCCACCGCTTCAAGGTGCAGTTGTAACACTGAGTTGTGTTGTTCTTAATGGAAGGGCCTGCAGCTGTTGTCAGGTTTTGAGAAACATCACGTTTTCCCCAACAACCCCCCCTGCAGCCCTCCCATGATGCATCGGGGTGTCAGGGGAGCTTGTAAGGAGTGCTGCTCAGATGTAAAATGTTACAGCTCAGAGGGCTCGGCAGGGCCGTGTAGAGTGCACCATGACCATGTCCCAGTTAATGTTCTCATTTCTCACTGGGAAGAGATCCGTTTAACGGCATGGAGAAATGGAGCTTTTAAAAAACAAGTGTTTGAAGGCACTAAGCTGCCCTTATAAATCCTCTATCCTCCACTCTCCCTGACCGCTTGCAATCTGCCCATGAATCATCCATGACCTCTCAGATGACCACATCATATTGTGAGTACTTGCAAGTGCCCATGGTTTGTGTCATCGTCAGCTCTCAGGCTTTCTCAGTCTAAATTATTCATCACAAATATTCAAGTCTTTCATGGAACTTTTGAAAACTTTCCCCTCAGAAGATGTCTTTTCTGAAGACAGCACCTCCTACAGATCCGATGTGAGCTTTAAAGGCATGTTTTCCATGTTGTGAGCAGAATTCAAGCTGAGGAAGATAGAGAGAAGGATAAAAGAAGAGTATAAAGTCTGAGATGGAAGGAGAGTGGAAGAAAAAGAAGAGAGCAAATTAATCTGCACAAGATGTATTCCTTTTTGGACTGTATATTAATTCTTAAAAAACAGTTTAGTTGGGTTTTATGAGTTGACATTGTGTTTGAGTTCAGCAAACATAACACCACCATAGGGTGCCGCAGTTTTTTCTTAGACCTACCTACACGGCTCTTTGCATGGAGACATCTATTCATAGCCTGTGAAGTCTTTGCTTCCGACCATCTCTCTGCTCACGCATATCCTCAGATCAACCAGCAGGGAATCTCTTCTTCTCTCCTCCATTATTCAGCCGTCTGCAGCGGAGTTGTTCAAGTTACACTTCCTGTAACTCTAAAATCAAGTCAGCATCAGTGTTGTGATGGAATAATTATCCGCTCCTGAATATGGTTTTATAGCATGCATGCTGACTTTATTTTGTTTGTTTAGTTATGTGAAGGAAACAGTAACATGGAGATAAAGTCCGTGTGTAGAACATTCACATTCCCTTTGTTTCTTTTCTGTTATATTCAAATCAAACGATAGAATCAAATCCTTCCAAATAGCTCTGAAAGAAAGTGTTATTTGAATTTGAATTTCAACTATTTTTTTAACATATATGTGGCGGCAATTTCCGCCTATTACTGTAGGCTTCTGGATGAGTTTTTCCCCAGCACTGGTTGACTTACACTGAGTCAGTGGCCCGTTGCAGCAGCTATGTATAACTTCTGTCTTAAAGGCAGGGTTGGTAAGTTTCAAAAACTAGCATGATTTTGAAAGTAGCATTCCCTCAGTGCTCCATCTACACCAATCCCCTTCCCCTCAATAGCCACGCCCCTCACTTACATGCACGAGCGACGTTGCTCCAGAAGCAGGAGGCTCGATTGGTTCATCAGATTGGTACCTCGTGGCAGACATTGGTTGAAGTTTTTACAGGCTTACAACTGCTACAGATGACGGATTTTCTTCGTTCCTTTTTCAGAGCACATGAGTTATTAATTTCTGTCAGGACCTAAAGACAATTTCAGACAAAATCTTAAAAAGTGGGTTTGGAGAAAATTACCTTTAGGTTTCAGTGCAAAATCCACATTTACCAGATGTTGAAACTAGTTTATTTGTCAGTCATGACGTGTCAGTGTTTGGTTGAACCACAGAGATGTATAAGCTTCATCTGAACCCGGAGGGGTTAATGTCCAAACTAACCAAAATACTGTTGCAGAAATGGTGTTTTAAGTTCATGTGACCAATCAGTGTTTTGGTGCATTCACAGATGCACACAACTCCTTCAAACCTTCTGAAATGTTTGGGTTGAGCTTCATTTGTGAACACAAGAACGCGCATTTTCACCCCGACTTTACCCGGAGTATTTCCTTCCACCCCTCCCTAGTCATTTCTCAGTGTGAAAGTGTGAAGTCAGAGTGAGTTGATGCTGGAAAGCAGCTGGAAATAGGCGACAGGTGTGATCTCTGTGCACGTAAAGCAACAGTTCCATTATGTTTTCATCTCTTCTCTTTTGTTGATACTGTGAATCTGTCAAACTACACATAGTATGTTATAAAAGCAAAATGTTTCATTACAGACTCAGACTTAGACTCTGTGGCTTTGTCCGCCACTTTGGCCTCGTTCCTTTAACATCATGACAAGCTAGGTTTTCTAGCTGGAAAACTACGAGCGGAGCTCAGAAAGAGAGGGAATGGATCGGCCAAAGATTAACAAAAAGTCAAGATAATAATTGAGCTTTTTAATGTTTTCTATAAGCATCAACTCCATTCCTGCATTTAAAGTTTCTAGCCCGAGTGTTACTGTAACAATGAATAGGATACAAACAGAAAAAAATGCTGATAAGAAAATAGTAAAACCTAAGGAAAAAGTAATTAAGGTGGCAAAACTGGTGTTTATGTGATAAATGAATATTTATTAACAAAAAATATTTGACCATTCAAACAAACTACTATAATTTTACACACACATTGAGAAAGACAATGTTGGTGTCAATTTCATGGCAGAAAAACAGTTTAAATTCTTCTTTTTGGTCCAAACCAGTAATAACAATAATCTCTCCTGCTGCTCTGAAAACTGAAACCTTTCATTAAAAAGGCGGGAATACGCTCAACAGCATGTCAAACTACCATTACTTTTCCCTTAGTAAGGTCTTTGAATGGATGGATGGGTCTTTGTAATTTATCTTCCATTTTAAAAGTCATAAGCTGAGCTATCCTCTCCTGCAGTGCTGGGAAATTTATGAGATTTTTCTTCTGTAGGGAGACTGGGCTCTGACCTGATTAATTTTTATAGTGAGGTTCTAATCCTGTTTTCATGAGGAGGGGAAGCACGGAAAAATGATATGGAATCCCCTGGCTGATCCGTCAAAGGTGAGATACGTATGCTTCTGTAGCTAATGAAGATATTTCTCATGAGTTTTATCTGCCGATTGCAGCGGGGGTTATAAGGGATGTAATGTTAGCTCACAATACAAATAAAAATCTAAACAAAGTAGGTCAAGTTAACTTAATGAGACACTTTTTTTCCTGCTTTACTTTTTCATTTGTTCAGCAGAGGGCGCTATCCGTTTTTGGCTTCTCTTGTTTGATATGAATACCTGAAGAAGAGAGGCGTAGACACATGGCAGAGGCAAGTGAGGATTCTGCTGCGGTGAAAGAGAACGCAAAACAGACAAGACAGACACAGTGCATATAAACTAATAAACCACAGAGGTAGCACGACATTACAACCAACATACTGCAGCTCGTAAAAAGGCTCCATATTGAGAAGCTGGAGACATCATTTATATCATTCATTCTCAAACTGTGGTACGAGTACCACTGGTGGTACGCGGGATCCCCATTGTGGTATACTGGGAGTCACTTATATAGGGGCTTAATTTTGAGACAAGACATACTCAGAAGGGAGCCGGCTGGTCGAACTGCAGAACTGTGACCACGTCCCTTCTGCTAATGGCAGCACACATTAGACCTTTCTATAAAACGTCTAAGATCCCTCAGAGCGGTGAAGTCCACAGCAGAACGGATAATTGTGTCGGGTTTGGAGCAGACTCTCACAGTTATGGAAATATTTACGGCTGTATTCTTAGTTTCTCCCTCGCCTTTCCTCTACTCTGCTAATCCCATCTAGCATACTGTAAGGAGCCACATGTCAACAGAGCTGTGGATCATGACATCACATCCCGTCTTTTTTATATAAAATAACTACGTTTTAAAAAACGTCCAGAGCTCGGCACACGTCTGTTAATCTGTTAATCGTTTATAATCGGCACTAATTCTTTAATACATTTTGAACGTGGACGTTAATTTGATAAATGATTACCCAAACCTTTAACTTCTGGTGAATAACATGGTAACATGGATCAGGAAACAACCTGAGCAGGAGTATACCGCCTCCTGTACTTTAGAGAGATTATTGAATAAAGAGCCAACATGCCTGTCTCTGTTCCGGGCGCTTTCATTGTGAAATGTTGCTTAACCTAAAAGAAGGTACTTCCAGGGATTCTCCGGTGAAGATGTTGATATAGCGTAAAAAGTCTTTAATATTTGTAGATTTTCCACATGGACAGGTGTCTAATTTTATGTTATCTAAGTCATCACGGCCTTTTAAGAACTCAAATATTTTGACTTTGCAGAAAGCTGATGTTTCTTTTGTTTTTTGATAATACCGCTTAAACGTTAATCTGAACTACAGTTAAAGATACAATATGAAGATTCTGCCACCAGGGGGCTCTCAATCAAAACTACAGTAACAAAAGATGCTGGCTGGAAATCATGGGAGTTCTCTCTGCTACAAGACACGTCTCGTTACGTATATAAAATTACAGATTTCTCTGGCTTTGATGAATGTTGGAAATATTGGAGGTAATGTAAGTAGTCAACAAACAAAAATAAATATATAACATAGGTTTATTCTTTTTTTAAATTAATTTAGATCTTTTAATGTAAACATTGTCAAAACATTCTACATATAGTACGTTTAAGTATCAATGGAAGTAAAGGCAGGGTCGGTAATTTTCTCCAGATACACTTTTTAAGATTTTGGTTGAAACTGTCTTTACGTCCTGACAGACATTAATAACTCATGTGCTCTGAAAAAGAAACAAAGAAAATCCATCATCTGTAGCAGTTGTAAACTCGTAAAAACTTCGACGAATGTCTGCACCCGGTTCGAGTTTTATAAACCAATCACGCCTCCCTGTCTCCCCGCTCGTTCTCTACCCCATGCATGCACGAGCCCACACTCAAAGCATGAGCTGAAATCCGCTTCTGGACCAATGGCGCTAGTGCAGGTAAGTGAGGGGCGCGGCTTTTGAGGGAGCACAGAGGAGAGGGGGTGGGTGAAGACGGCGCACGGAGAGAATCCTACTTTCAAAATCATGCTAGTTTTTGAAAATTACCTAGCTTAGCTTTAACTGCTATAGAGGTGAACAACTTTGTTAACAGATTAACGGTTAACAGAGTTACATTTTTGATTATCTTGGCCAACCTCTGAGACAAGCTGTCACCACAGAATTGTGGTTTGAAACATATTTTAACTTTGTAGTTTGAACCATGTCTGGTCGGTTATTATTAAGGAGGCGGGGTTTCTGTGATATACTGCAGGCAGTCAAAAGGGGGAGCTCTAAATATTCGGACTTTACTCCCAGTTTTGTTGTTGCTCTGTCCATCTTACTTTACAGTTTATGGGTGATATGTGTAGCATTGTGAGTTCAGTGTATTGTTTCATCCCTTGGAGTTATATCACTGTCATTAAATTGCTCTTCATCGTACAGCGTCTCTGGGAATTTGTGTTGAGTTGAATTTAATCTCACAATAAATGAATTATTAGGGATTTTTACCTCTGTGCTTGCTCACCTCATCTCACCTCCTGTCCTCTCTTATGTCTGACTATTCCTCTCCTGCTCCTCATAACAAGACCATGATGGACCTTATCTCTCTTAGCCACCCCCCCCCCCCCCCCCCACCACCACCACCACCCTTCAAAAGCTTCTTCATGTATTTTTTCTCACTCAATTTTATGCTCTTTTTCCGAGCCTGTCTGTTTTTCTCTGTCTCCTCTCTCCCTCACTCTTTTTTTCATCCCATCTCTCCACCACGATGACCAGGAGAATGTGCTCACCTGCAATCCATCTGTCCCGCTGATAAAGACATTAGTGGTGATGGGTGTAGCAGCAGGCACAGGGCAGCAGGGCCCTGTCAGTGCTGGTTTGTCTCGGGGGATGACTAACGGGTGTCACGGATTAGTCTGAGCTTTGCATGATTGCTTCAGTAGCACTGAGATACACACTGGGCTTACCTCGGGTGATTCTGTGGCGAAGTTGGCCAGAAATCTCAATCACAAAAGGGGAGGGGATGGGAAAGGATTTGTGCACTGTATGTAGGAGTAGAAAGGATGCAGAAAAATAGGGATGTTTAGGAACTCAATTGTGTAATTTGACACAGACACATAAATACACAAAGGGATCAGGTTACAGCAGGGCGGGCTGGGATAGTTTGTCCTTGAAACTTCTGCAGGTTGACTTTTAACTCTGTTGGTCAGCTTTTCAGTTTCCTCAAGATAAAAATCCATAACATGTATAAAACATGGATGTAGACTCAGTGACATCACCCATTGGTTTCTTTAGAGGCATTTTGAAGCCTGACATTAGTAATTGCCATCTTATAAATGCTTACTCTACCTGTCTTTTTGTCGATCTTACAGAAAACAAGGTGGAGATGAGACAAGCCTTACGGTGCGGACACACTGCACAAAGCCTTTGCTCCTCCCTTTTTGTCTTGAAATGATGAGTCTTTTCAATAAGAACTGCCCTCCATGAGATTTATTTAAACCGTATACCACTGTCTTTTTTGCATGGATGATTTTGACACTATGAGGGAGAAAAGCTGTTCAAAAAGCGAAGCTGCCAAGCTGGTTTGCGCTGCAAGCTTTGCGCAAAGCATTCTGGGAGAGCTCGCAGCGCAGACCAGGCAGGAGGCGCCATTTTCTCCCTCTTTATGTCAAAACCATGCATTGAATGAAAACAATGATATATTCATAAGTAAATGAACCTTGTGAGGGACTGTTTTGTTAATATAACTCCTCAATTCAAGACAAGAAATGAGCAGCAGTGCATCTCTGCGCAATTTGGAGTTGTACAGTGTGTCCAAAGCCTCAAGCCTCAAGCCTCCTGTAGCAAACAGCTACAACACCAGCCAGCCAGACAACTCAGTCGTGCTCTAAATTATGCACATTTATTGATAACACTCCAGCACTCTCTCTCTCGGCCCACATTTTCTGTCTCTCCGAAGCTGTCCTATCTAATAAATGAAATATATAAAAAAGAAAATGAGTCGTAAAAAATATCACCCCCTTACAGTTTGTTCCAATAAAGACGTGAGCTTTTCAAACTAAATGTGTATTTCTAACCAGGCTGTAAACCTGTTTATTTATGCTATTAAAGGCCCATTTTAATAAGGGGTGTGTAAGGATATTCCATGGTTTTTGGAGCCGCCCGCCTCAAGTGGACACTCAAGGTGCTACACTTTTTTGCACTTTTGCATTGGCTACCTTTCAGCACCTTAGGTTGCCGCTTTGAATTTCAAAAGTTAGGAATATAAAAGAAAACCCAGTTCAAGGTCAAACGATCATTGTACTGTAGATCACATTTGCAATTATATGTACAATTGCTTAGTTCTTCCATATTCCTGTATGCAGTCGCTGTGCATATGTGAAGTCATTGTATAACTTTTATTCAGTTAAGCCTACTTCATGAGACAGCTGACCCATGAAGGGTTTCCTGGGTAATTGTATTCATGTGGGGGATCGAGTGGTGTCTCTTGACATCCTCAGTGCGTCCAATAAGGAGTGAAGAAGTACTAGAAAGAAGTGAGAAAAACCACTTGAAATAGCAACAAAAAAAGCATACTGTCTCTCAATTGTGAAGTTAGCTCTGAAGAATGATAATGTGAAATCACAAGGCCAGCTGTTTGTCTCCACACAGGTAACAAAAGGCTTATAAAAAGAGACAGCTTCAAGCTTTCACAGTCTTTGGTTTCCTCAGAGGAACAGGCCACAGATTTAAGGTGCAACAACACGGTATGTTGCAGAAGCTCTTAAGAACGTTATGTTATGTTTCATTGTGGCATATATATTAAACATTATAGATCACCTGTTTATTCCTTCGTCTTCCAGAAGAGTGGGACCCCTCAGTGAGAGTAGACAGATGCCCCTTCATGCAATCATACAACCTGTGATGTGACAGACTTAAGCTAAAGTTTGATTTGAGTCTGCTTAATGAATGATTTGAACGAGGTATAACTGCTCTCTCTTCAACAAATGTAAACAAAAAAAGATGTGTAAGTAATCTGTATGGCCTTTGTTCTTATACGTCACCGTTCAGTAATAAATCCATGGCTGCTGTCGTGAATATCTTTATCATCCAGTTTCGTATTCTGTAAATCAAAGGATGGTCTGTGGCTTAGCTGGATGTCTCTTTTTTATAAGTAGGGTTGTCATGGGACCAGAGTTTGTTTGTGTGTGAGTAAGGTGAAACTGAAAATGAGATACATTTTCTGTTTTACTGTCCGATCTTAACACATAAGGGATGTTCGTTTTACAAAAATGTCTTCCTTTCTTTTGGTTAGACGATTATGAAAAACTTGAGCTGTGTTTTGTAGCAGATTTTATCTGTAAAGCCTGGGAGAAAAGACAGAACACATTGTTTAAGACTGAACTGTGACAGGAACTTGCAACTCTGTAATGTTATGAAATGTTACTGTAAACCACTGCAACTGAACTTCTGGTGTCTTATAAACCTGTGAGGGTTTGGCACTTTGGTGCATGACAAGTAAATAAATAGAATCTATCAATCATAAACCTAGACATAATACTTGTAAAAATCGAATGGATACCTGTTTCGTTACAACAGCAACAAAAAGAGAAGTCCTAGGCACCGAGTATGAGGGTAAAAAATGCCAGCAAAGTCCTGCACGCTGTCTTAGTTGCACAAAAACATTGGTTACGTTTTGGTCCTGAAGCCTCGCCAATATAACGGAGAATGTGATGTGCACGCCCCATGTTCAATTCCCACCTGTGGCTCCTTTTCAGCATGTCATTCCCCACCCTCTCTGTCCCTGATTTCCGACTTTATCCACGCTCCTATCTTGCAAAATAAATCTTGCAGATGCAGATACAGATCCCAAATGAGTAAGAGAAGAGGGAAATGCAGTGATGTTAGTTTTTGGGAAAGATGCAAATTTAGACCTTTAATGAGGGACTGTCCAAGGCTTCAGCTGTAGCCCTCGAATGGCTGTGTTTAGTCATCAACGACTTGGTTACTAAATATACTGTGTGTCTACCTTGAAGATGTCTCTGTCTCTCTTTTTTAAACTCAGCAGCATTGACAAATATGAGGGCTGTCATGCTCTGAAAAAGTAGAAAAGCAGCTTTGCTTAATGTCAGATTAATCTCAAATCTATCTTTGGAAACAGCCCGAGCAAGAGCTGTTCAAATTTAATAAAGACACAGGTAAGCTCATTAACTCTCCAGACACACTTACTGTATGCAGCACTAAAGCTAGGAGGAAGGCTAAAAAGCGAGTAGGGGGTTAGACGGAGAGTAAGTTGCCAATCCCATACACAGACACTGTGTTTAGGATTGTGTGGGAAGATGTGTTATCATGTGGACTTGCTGGCACAATGAGAGTGAGGCCTTTTTACAGATTTGCAGTCTTTCTACACCTCGTTGTGCCTCGGAGTTAAGCTGCTTTAGAAAGCAGATAAAGGGAAAACAAGCGGCTGCTAAAAAATGTTCTTGATTCCTGTTGAAACCGGGGATTTTGTTTTCAATTCCACTTTTACCTCCATCACATCTACCTTTGCTTTGTGGGCCTACAAAGCGGCCCATAAATTCTTAATCCAGGCTCCATCCTGTAACGTATTAAAACTTTTAAACACTCACATCACAACCCTTTAAACCTTGTGTGTGTTTTCTACTGTGGGTTGGAATTCATACCACCTACAATATTACAGATATAACTCTTAGTTTTCCAGGAGCCCTCTTAGCATAATCAAAAACACAGCCCATAAGAAGAGATGGAGGGTGAAGACTTTAATGTGTATAGATGCTCAGGAGGAAACTCTGGGAAAGTAACCAATAATGCCAGAAAGACAAACTTCAAATACTTCCCACATGCTGCTGTATCATACTGTAGCAATGCAGTAAAATCTACTTGGAGGCAAAGCAGTGTCGTCACTGGAGGTTTAATGTGATAGGCCACTGTAATGTGTGTTCCCGCTCAGAGAAAATCTTTTTAGGGCAGTGGGGACGTGTCACACAATACTCTCCTTTAGGACAAATGAACAGCTGCTCAGCTGTCTGTCCGACTGCCTGTCACCGCAGCCCCCAGTGCCATCTGTATTCATAACACATCCTGACAGACATCCAGGAATAAAATAAGTTGATTCAACAGCTGTCCATTCATCCACGGTGGATGCTGGGGTCTATCTTTGAGAAAATGTTGAGCATATGTTTGTTTACTTGGCTATAATTGAATAGATGTCTGTGTGTATTTGTGTTTGTTGGAGAATGGGTGAGCACAAAGAAAAAGTCAGATTGCTGTAAAAGCTTAGTGCAAACTGTTATCACGGTCAAAACTTTTTTTTTTAAGTACCTGACAAATTCTTTTCAGTCTTTCCACCTAATTCCCCGTCTATTACTCTGTACATTAGCGCCAAAGTTCCATTACTCAGACTAAAAGAAAGAAAAGGTCTTGAGCGCTGGTTTGTAACAAGCAAACAAAGCCAGCTGGCAGTGAAAGACAAATTAAAAGCCTGTATAAGAAATAGGAGGTAATTTCCATAGTGCTGTTAATGAGGCAGAGAGCATTTAGTGTTACTCCGTAAAGCAGACAGATGTGTATGCTTCTCCAAGGTTTCACATCTCTTTCTCCGGCCACGTGCCAGAATGTTAGGCTTCCTCTGCACCTCCATCTGCTTTAGAAGTGGTGCACTGAGTGATCCCGACAACGTGGAGATGGAGATTTTGTCGAGTCATGCTGGTTTCACATAGCATGATTTGATTTGTCTTGCAGATGTTATTTTAAAATTTGAAAACAAAGCAAAAATGTAGGTTGAGCTTTGGAGCCCAGCGCCTACTTAACATGCCAGGGGAAGCTGGAAAGGATCCAGGGATCCACATTTGTCGATTGTGCGGCCATGCTCCTGCTGTTTCTAAGCTTGTTGTTATCTACTTGCCTTTTTCATTTACTTTGTTTGTTAATCTGGAAAGAGTTTGAGGCTCAATAAGAGGTTTATGGGAAATAACTGGGGTTTGAGGCTTTACATAAACAAGTAAGTGTTACGGACTCAAAAAGGTGTCTCTTATATTTTGTGTTTTAGGCTGAAGCAAGATGTTGTTTTCTTTCAGAATTTTAAAGGTGGTTGAGAATTGTGTGAAAGCAAGAAAGTTCAGGGTTCAAGGCCCCATGAAAAATAAAGGCTCAAGGTCCCCTATAACAGAAAGTGCAGAGTTTGAGGCTCAGTTAGAGGATTTTTCAGAAAAAAAGCTACAGGGTTAGAGGCCCTACATAACAAAATAAGTGCAACTAACAAGTTTCTATTATTCTGCGGATTAGAGAGCGGCCTTGGGGAAGGCCTAAACAGGGGTGGTGTTTGCCTTTAACAATTGAAATTAAAAACGTAAAGGTTTCAATGACCCAGGGGTTCAAGGACCCAGGGGTTCAAGGACCCATGACTTATAAAGTCTTTGAAATATAATTTCAAATGCATGCTAAATGTGTACCTTGTCCTAAATGTTTATGTTACAGATGAAGTTGCTGTGATGCAAATTGAAAACTGAGGAATTTCAGGCTTTGTCTGGAAATAGTCATTTTATGTAAATCAATCAATCAATAATAAATTCACTCAATGTTATATCTAACCAATAACTAGTTGTCAAGACATTTCACTTAAAATCGCAACTAAAGGTAAAAAGAAAAAAGTAGGAAAAAGCTCCAAAGTTGTGAGTGTTGATGTAAATTAGCATTAAATGTTCTGTTAATGAAGCCAGTGCTTGCATGGATCAAAGTGGAAGATCACAGACAAACCTGTAGTTAGAAGCTGGGACTCCTGGATAGATAGAGATAGATAGATACTTTATTGATCCCGAGGGAAATTCAAGGCATCCAGTAGCAGTATACAAACATGCAAGACACATAGCAATTGTTACATAAACAAGGAGTCGTGCCATTAGCCTGGACAGAAATACCCTCAGTCATATTCAAACCTCATAGGCTTCATAAACGTATACATTCCCATTTACTGTATAATGACACTAACACCTGGTTAGAAACTGAACTCTTTCTTATTATGATTTGAAAATCATGACGATCCAAGATAATTACTGGCATACCCAGCTCAAATGACTAGTTCCTACTTAACAGTTGCCATTATGTTAAGACAAATACTGCAATGGCCGGAAGCCATTGTTTGTTTGTTTTTTAATTATTATTATTTTTTGTTAAAATCCAACTTGTAGCAGTAAAACTGAACCCTCTAAGGATCCGTTCACACAGTTCTCTACCAGAACATTTAGGTAATTCATTTTCAATAAGAGATGAGAGTCAAGACTCGCGGTTTCACATTAGTCTATCGTAACAATGTCAGCCATATTGCCATTGGCCATGTGCTTCTGGGTGTTTTTATTGCACAGAAACTCATGTGAACAAAGGGGCTAGCTCCAGTGTTAAAAACTGAAGCCAATGCTAAAGTGAAAGAACTGTAGTTCCTTGAGTGTGCACTAGGCTGGCTGTTAAAGCCAAGAAATCCCCATTAGTTCCAATATTTAAGTGTCAACTTTTACAGCAGAAGTAAACATTTTTGGCAGGTAAAAAACTGAATGGGGTGATTGTTTTTCATAACTCATCCATTTTCATTTTGTTAAGCCTGAAAGATATATTTATAAACTCGCATGGGCTTGCAGGCGTGTTGTTGAGCTGACTGACAGGTGGTAGCTGTTTACTCGGCTTAAAACCCGCCTCAGCTCTACCTCTGAGCCCTTTCTTACATGGATCTAAAGTTAGGCTGAGGGCATTTTCAGTATGGAGATCGCCATTGTTTGGCCTCATAGTCCGTCTTCAGATATCAATGGGTGAAATCACTGAGACTATGTCCCTGTTTATTCAGTTGGCACAATATTCAAATGTATCAACATTTCCTAACCATCTCATCATGGGTTGCAGGTTTGTTGAATCGTTTGTACATGATTTGTATCACATCAACAGAACTAATAGGCCTTTGCCAAGAAATGTATTTTATGAAATCTTTATTTTTAAGAACAGGAGACTTAAAGGAGCAGCAGAGCAAGCAAGCATCATCTGCCTTAAGCAGGGTCGTATGAAAAAAAGTAGTTTGGCATGTTTGACATGAACACACTGTAGAGAAAAACAAACAAAAAGCCAGCATCACAATCATAGGTATAAATAGCACAATCACAAATTACAGTGCTCAAACTGTCATCTGAAACTTGACATTATCCTTTTATTTATTTTTGCTTTTAAGTTGTTGTGACTCAAATGACGACCCACAATTACCTCCTGGCAGCATGACATTACCTTGAAGATTTATGAGACAGATTATTGAAAAAGTCTGGAATAAAAGAAGTTTTGAAATAGAAAATCAACCTCAACCTGAAGTTACTCCGAGGATTCTTTAAAGGCTAAAGTGTAGGGCTTTGACATATGGCCCCTGCTTACCCTTTCTATCTATCTATCCATCTATTCATCTGTCCGTCTGCCGCTCATCCATCCATCCATCAATCCATCCATCAAATAATCCATCCATCCGTCTGCCGTCCATCCATCCATCCATCCATCTGCCGTCCATCCATCCATCCATCTGCTGTCCATCCATCCATCCATCTGCTGTCCATCCATCCATCTGCCGTCCATCCATCCATCCATCCGTCTGCCGTCCATCCATCCATCCATCTGCTGTCCATCCATCCATCTGCCGTCCATCCATCCATCCATCCATCTGCCGTCCATCCACCCATCCATCTGCCGTCCATCCATCCATCTGTCGTCTATCCATCCATCCATCTGCCGTCCATCCATCCATCCATCTGCCGTCTATCCATCCATCCATCTGCCGTCTATCCATCCATCTGCTGTCCATCCATCTGCTGTCCATCCATCCATCTGCCGTCTATCCATCCATCCATCGGCCGTCCATCCATCCATCTGCCGTCTATCCATCCATCCATCTGCCGTCCATCCATCCATCTGCCGTTTATCCATCCATCCATCTGCCGTTTATCCATCCATCCATCTGCCGTCCATCCATCCATCCATCTGCTGTCCATCCATCCATCCATCCATCCATGTATCCATCCATGCGAGTGTTGTTTATGGTGCTTAAGTTTGTGTTCACTCTTTAAGCTCCCCTCTACAGAGTGTGTGCACGGTGTTTGTCTTTTTGTGTGCGTGCCTTTATTGCGTTCTTGGCCTGCACTTTTCTGGTCATGTGGTCATCTTTTTCCTGAGAGTGGAGGGGAACAAGAGCCAGTACTGTAATTGGCCCTCTGTCTTTGGCTGGTAGTTTCAGATAGAAAAAGCCAGCGCACACAAACACACACACAAACAAACACACCCCCGCTCACACACTTGGATTACAGCAAACTTGAAGGCAGACTTTTTTTTTTCCTCTTTCGCCATCCCTCTACTCTCTCTTTAATGTGTTTAAGCCATTTGAGGCCAGAAGCTGTGCCTCGTACTTAGTCATTTCCTTCTAGTCTTTCAGGTGACTGGCTGCTTTGTGCTCAAGGTGGAATTGGGGCCTTATCAGCAGCAAGGCAGGAGCCCGGTGGCCACATCACATGGAATACAGCGCTTTCTCCAACCGCATGACTGCCCCACATGATTAAACCCAATCTGACTGGCTGTTGTCTGCGGGTCTGCACTGTATGTGTGCGTCTGTGTGTGTTTGTGGGAGGTCAGGGGAAAGAGAGAAGGCTTGCAAATGTTTTATTTGTGCCTTATCTTCAGTTTGGAGTCCAGAGGAGGATGAGAATGGGAATGTCAATGACGTGCTGTTTTTATGATCACAGTGCTTGTGTCTTTGAGTATGTGTAGGTTGTGCTTGTAAAATGTCTTAACTGCTCTGGGGCTCTACACTAAAGCTACGGCAATTGCTGTTTAAATTCCAGTGTATCCCACTTGTTTAAAAAACGATTACTGGACTTTTTTTATGTTTCTAGCCTTTAATTTTCACTTGATGCTTTTGTACCGAACTGCCGCAGGCTTGCAGGACAAAAAGGCCAACAATGCCCATGCGGGTACAAACATCTTTAAAGAACATTGTGTTTCTATCCGCCGTGCTCTAAATGACAGAGAATTGTTCAAAGTGTTTTCTTTTTAAAGAAAAAAACAAGCTTTGGTTGAATAAAAAAGGAGAAAAAGAAAGCAAAGAGAAGAGAAGAAATCAATGTTTGTCTCTCTTCAGATAAATGCATGGAGCCCGGCAGTGTAAGGCGGTAAAAAGGTAATCTGTGAAACAACAATACCGTGGGCTGACAGGAGACGCGGTAATCTAGGCTGGACCAGCGCTATCCTTAAACAGAGTGTTCTGTGTCTAAAAGATTACACTATAAGCTCTGACACCATAATGGTCTTGACGCACACACACACACACACACACACTCACACAATCACTTCTGCCTGCTTGGTGCTTCTTGCAAGGGTACCCCTGTTCACAATGTGGTCCTTAGTGGGCGCCTTGCTGGCAGAATGCATTGATAGGACTCTGATTGAGGCCTGCTGCCAACAATGAGCAGAGAGCCGGGGAGTGATTGACAGTGAAAATAAACGAAATGCACTGTGAGGAGACGACGACAGAGAACACAAAAAGTGTTTATTCTGTTATGCGTGCTGTTTGTCCATGCATTCTCATGTATATTAGTCTCTTGTATTGTTGTTCAGTCAAAGGCGATTCGACAGCAGAGTATCTACCGGACAGTATATTCATTTCTCTACATACTTTTCCACCTTTCGCTTCACCTGTAGCTTCTGGGTGTAACAATAGTGCTGGCGTTTTAACAACTATACTGAGAGCAGAAACTAAAGGACCAACAAGGAGATGAAAAAATCGTCAAACATAGGAAGCTGTGCAATGAATGATGATAATGCATCTTCTGTCACAGGAGAGCAGGGGTGGCCAAACAGTCAGAGCCACATTTTCTACTGTGTTACTTTGAAGAGCCACATCATACACACAGGCACACACGAACCTCCCCCTGTCCCTTCCCCTCTCTTTTGCTCTCTGCCTTTCCCTGTCCCTCCTGCACTCTCGTCCTCCTCCACTTTCCTCTCTATTTCTCTCACACACAGATTTCAAATCTAAAAATTAACAATAGCCTTGACACTCACACACACACCCTCACACAGACACACACACACACACACACACACACTTACGCAGACAGACACACACACACAAAGACAGACACACACACACACACACCCTCACACAAACAGACAGACACACACACACACACACACACACACACACACACACCCTCACACAGACAGACACACAGACACATACCTCTGCTCAGCCACATTTACTGTAAATGTCACACACCAACATATTGACAAAAAATGGACTTAAAACTAACTAAGTCCACAGGCATTGTCAACAATGAATATTGTGTGCACTGTCTAACACACACAAACTCTCAGTTCAATCAAGTCCTCAAACAAAAATATACAATTTACAATAGCGTCCACTCCACACGAACAAAATGGGTGAAAATCCTCGCGATTCCGTATATTGTGTTTTATTTTGAACTGACCGGATGTTCTGTGCGTTTCCTTGTCTGACTTCCTGTCCGGGTTGTGATATTCTGTCTAGCTTGACGCGTGTCTGCAGCGTACTCCGTCGAAAATAGACTCGCAGCGTATTTGAAACGGAGCAGGGCGCAGTGGCACGCTCCGGAGACGGACCGCAGCGCTTGCTGTTTGAATACAATGATTGACTAGAGTGGCAGCTAATACAGCGTAGTGCGGAGCACTGACGGACCACTTCGCGCACGGAGTATGTGTGAATTACTGACGCGCACAGGCAATGTTAAACACAAACACAAAAAAATAACACACAAAATTCGATATGAACTGAGGAGCCGCATGAGACCAGGCAAAGAGCCGCGGGTTGGCCACCCCTGCAGTAGAGGATCAGGTGCTCGATATGGCTGCAGACAGCAGGGGTGGTTTGTTAGGTTTCACACCTGTTTCTACAAATCACCTTTTTCAGGTTCATCATCTCCTTGTCAAGTTCTGCAAACTCTTTTGCCTTATTTGATTTCTTCATCCACTTGCTTGTCATTGTTGACAGTTTTCTATTGTGCTGCCTCTTAAATCCACTTCATATTCATCTCATGTTGATTTGTCTGTCTCTCTTCTTTGACAGTTTGAGGCGTATGTCTATGAGGGCTCGACAGGTGTGGTGGTCAACCTGACAGTAGACGACAGAGACGACCCAGCCACAGGGGCGTGGAGAGCGACCTACTCCATCATTAACGGAGATCCCGAGCAGAGCTTCGAGATCCAAACCAACCCAGACAACAACGAGGGCATGCTCTCTGTTGTCAAGGTAAGGATATGAAGTAGTATCCGATAAGCAGTTTTCACACATGCACAACATCATCATCTCCCCCTCCCCCTCTTACCTGACCAATCATTTTCTCCCATCAGCCTCTAGACTACGAGGCCACAGCTTTCCACACACTACTCATCAAAGTAGAGAATGAGGATCCTCTGGTTCCAGATGTTGGCTACGGCCTCAGCTCTACAGCCACGGTCCACGTCACAGTCCAGGACATCAACGAGGGCCCTGTCTTCTTCCCAGACCCCCTGATAGTCACCAGGATGGAAAACATCCCCGTGGGAAGCTTTGTGGCTTCACTCAACGCTACAGATCCAGATATACTACACATTCAGAGCATCAGGTAAGGAAGGAGCTATTGGGTAATTTCCTTGGAAAAGTTGTTGAAATGGGACATTTTTAGTTGAGCTTTTTATTTGGAAATGATCCATTTGAAAGAATGGAAGAGAACTTGTTTATGTGTAGAATTTCTGCTGCAGCTCACGGCTTAGTTTTGTCAGAAATGACATTTCAGAATTTTACTCTGCTCAGTTGAGCAACATAATAAAGTATATTTTTTGCTAATAAAACCCTTTGAGCAGCACTTAAAGTTTACTTTCACATATACTCACTTTTTCTTGTGTCTGAGTGTTTGGGGTGATTTTGAAAATGAGATATCCCAGATAATGAGCTTTCATTTTAGCCTGCTACTGGTCATCACCAGAGCCGGCCCTAACCCACTTGGTGCCCTATGCCAGATTTTAGCTGGCGCCCCTTGTATTGCAACCAATTCTACCACCAATCACAATGTTCATACACTTAAAGAAAACTGCCATACAGCTTTATGTTTTACAGATTTCCTCATTTAAACCTGATATTTATCGATACGGTCAGTATAACTCACTCCTGCCCTCGTCTGAATTCCCCCCTAAAAAGAGCCGGTAACGAGCAGCAGTGTTGTGATGCTGCAGGTCGAGCAGGGAGAAAGAAAATAAATATGTGATGTAGTTATTTTTTCTCTGCTTCTTTTTTTATGTTACTGAATAATAGCGTGAAAATAAATAACATTTAGTGATAGTTAAACACACGTTTCCTTCTTTTTCTTCTTATTATCTTCAACTTTTCTTCCTCACTCATTTTGGGTGCCAGGGCGCCCCCATTTACTTACCTCCAACTCACATGTAATCTTCACAGACCAACACAAACAACATATGGCAAATTGCATATTTCTCATATTGCACAAGAACAACATAAAATACGACATAATCGGTGAAAAAGAGAAGAACACCTTGACACTACTTCACACAACCTGAAGAAAGATTATTTAAAATGTTTATCGCAGTAAGCACAAACAGTTCCAGGGGTTGACATTAAGCTCCATTTGCCACTGGCCCTCTGTGGCTTTTTAGCACCACTGGCCCAACCATTGTAAATTATTGCCCAGAAACATTACTTTTGATTCAGAAATAACAGTCATGAATTTGGCATAAACTACATTTTTTAGCTGCATTGGGCTGCAGCCAACTCCAGCGGTCTTGCCAGTGTGGGTGGAACTTTCTCTCCTTCCTGTTTGATACTCTTTGTCAATCTCCATCGACTTTTCCAGTGATTTTCTCATCTTCAAATATTGATTTGTGCCTGAATTTTTGTTGGTAAGTTGGTGGTTTTGAAATTATGAGACCTGTGTTACAATCTGTGTCTAAGTGTAGAATCCACGTGTAGTGAGCGTTCTTGCAGGTGAGACAGCAGTGAAGCAGTCAGCAGCTTCTCTAAGACACGCTCACATGGCACTTATGTAATGTTGATGTTGTAGCAGTAATAAACGACGGGAATCTCACAAAAATCACTGACAAAACACCAGAATCACAGGACACCATGTGACTGATTTTATTTTAGTTTGTAAGGCAGCATGTTAACTGGCCTGAGTAGGCTGGTGGAGTCTCCATCGTGCGTACGGGCCAGTGGGCAAGTTATAATGTCAAGCGCTGGGTTCAGTTTGCATTTGGGGACTCTGTAGCGTCTCTGTATGCAAAATGGTAATAACTCATACTCAGAGTGCAAGATGTAGGATGGGTTGGACACAACTCTCTTTACTTGACTGAGAACAGACTGCTCAAATGTTGACTGTAGGGAGAGGTTGTCAGTCCTTCCCATAACCTTCATGGCAGTCTGTATCAGACGAGCAAGCTTAGTTTCCAACCTAACAGAGAGACGATTGTACCATGATGCTCTTCATCACAGCCTGGTTAATTCAAAACATTATCCCCTGATACAGTCTGCACACCCTGAGCCTGCACACAGTATCTGCTGTAAACAAAAATCAGACCAAATTATCCACATGTGTTTCCCAGCTAATTAAGTTACCTAAGTGTACGCCAAAATACTGTAGGAAGTACGATGAAGCCTCTGTGTCCTCTCTCATGTGTCTGTGCCTTTGTTACTTCATCTTCTAATCCATCTCCTCTCATTCACATCTCCTCCATCGCTCTGTTCCCTTTCTCAAATGTGTTCATGTTAGGCTGCTTTATTATTAGATTGTGTTCTGCAAGCCGATGAGAGATATTGCACAGACAACCAATATTTAACTGGCACAGGTCAAAGCATCAACCCCAGTCAACTGAAGTGTACCCGAGTTGGCCAGCTCATTAAGTTTAATTCTGTTACAGAAAATACCCTCTGTCAAATATCGCCATCATCATAACAGGAAAGCTATTAGTTTCACTATGTGCTACAATAAAAAGGATTCCTCTTGCTGCCAGCGGGAGCTCCGTGGCGTGTGCTGCACTTCCTTTTACAAGATGGAAAACTCATCATTACATTTATTGGCTTTCAGGCTTAATTTATACTCAATTTAGATAGCTCTTTTTCTGCACCCCTGCAGTTATATATCATGTAAAAAGAGCGCTAAGTAAACACATGGGGATAATAATGACTCAGGGAAATAAAAGTCACCAGATCGTGACTTAACTGCTCAAATTATTGATGCTGCTTTATGTGTTGTAAAATGCAATCACTGTGTCAGTATCAAATGCTACATAACACTGAGTTGTTCCTCTGGATGTTGTCGAGGACTCAGGACCTGACTGTGTCCATTAAGCTTTGATTAGTGACTGTCTGAGTTCACCGCTCAGGTCACAAGAACATATCAATGTAAGATGTTTGGGAGCACAAACTAGTCTCTGAATACAAATACTGCTCAGTAGGACCAGCATGCTACCACATTACATATTTATTTATTAATTGTAAGAAAGGTCAGGAAAGAAGACCAAGATATGGAAAAGAGGCAGAAAGAAAAAACAATGGAAGCATAGATTAGAGCCAAATAAAGGTCACCAAAATGCAACAGTATGTTGGATTTGGGTTTGGTGCTTTTGGCAAACAATGAATGTGTCTGCGTGTAACTGTGATGTTGTAAAACACACATAAGGCTGTAACGCCTACACCTTTTAGACAATGTGTCCTTTAATGACAAACAGAGGGGGCCAAGCCGGCAAAGATGAGAGACGCCGTAGAACCACATCGACTGAGAGGATACAGCAATATTAGAGGATTTTGCACATACCCTTTGTTTGCAAACTGATTGCAGATGAAGTATGTGCATGATTCAACTGTTGCCACGATGTCTATAGGCCGTGGCTAAAAGTGGCTACATAGGAGAGCGTAATTTATGACATGCTAATTAAGAGGTTCAAAACTTTTAAAGCTAACTTGAAGTTTGAAAAGGAGAGGACAACTGTTAACACAAGATTTTGATTTATTCATTTTTTTGTTTGCAAACCTGAGTGAGATGACTTTCTGCACACGGTAAAGCTGCTAAACATAAGACAATGATGACGCTGATGCTAATACAGCCTAACATTACGACGCTGTTATGAATAATATCTACAGGGATGTACACTCTGCTGTCAGATTGTTTTTTTTATGTCCGGCTTCTTGTCACTCTCTGTTTTTCTCTTCCTAGCTTCATCTGTCACCGTCCTCTTTCGTCTCTTAGCCTCAGTCTTTGTATCAAACAGTGCAGAGACGGGCTGACTGGCTTCCTTAAAGCTGGGGGCTGGTGTGTGAATTAGTGTTGTAAATCTGTACACACTTGTGCGATGGCCGCGGCCTGCTGGGAAAGGTGGAGAAGGGAAAGGGCAGGACAACTTCTAGTGCCAACTGAATGTTTTATTTTAAAAGAGTTTGCACAACTGCATGCACAGTTTAAAAAACGATGCACACAGTTTACAAATCTGAAAGTCTGAAAACCGTGTCCATAGATTCTGTGTGCAGGGATGTATGCACATAGGAAACGGATAGTTTTTTATGTTTTATTCTTACGTGAGCCTTTGGGGGCACCTTATCAGTGAAGGTCTGACGTTCTTCTTGTGAGGACTGGTTGGGCGATGATCGACCACCCTATATGTTGATCAGCTGCAGCTGGTTTTCACCCAACCAAACCTAAAGTAACAAATAGTTTTGGAATCATTTTCTTAACTCTTCATTTAGTCTTTATAAAACCTTTTAACTTCTCTCCCTGCAGCACCTGTTCTCAGTAACCTTTTATTTACAACATCCACTGCTTACCTGAGTTGCAATCAAAATGAAAAACTTCACACTGACACAAGACTCCAGTTTCAGTGATATGTTTTCATTGAACAACAGAATAACACGGAGAATATTCACGAGTCACTCCAGTTAGAGGAGGGTGAACAGTTGTTGTCAGTTTGTGTTTTCTTTCTTTGACAGATACTCAATTTGAAAGTTCCTTTTTGTTTTGTTTTTAACTGATATTGATTGCCTAAAAGCCTTCTCCAAAATGTGTTGATGCTTCATCTATCTATAGCTGCGAAGGGGCTCTGAGTTTTTGACATCTTCTTTGCATCTCCGACTGATATTTCAAGTCCTATATCTGCATCTTTCTATCTTTATCCTTCCTGCTCTGCCCCTCTCATCTTCGGTTTACATTTCTCTATTTATTGCATGGCGTCTGCCTTTGTTGCTGTTGCATCCTCTGACATTTTCCAGCAACAGTGACTTTGAATTGTCAGAACTGTGACCTGCAGACGGGTGGAGGACACTGTGAAAGACAGACATTTGCAGAGCTAGAAATAGGTAGAGAGCCGGCACAGAAAGTATATGAGAAAAAAAAAGATCTGTTTACCTTCCTCTCTCCTTTCCTGTTTCTGCATATCTGCGTGTGTGTGTGTGTGTGTGTGTGTGTGTGTGTGTGTGTGTGTGTGTACGTGCCCGGTGTGTGATTGCATGCATGTGTGTCCGCGATTGTGTGTGTGTCTCAGCAGGTCTCAGTGTGTCTGCCCCTAGGGATACGTAGGTCAAATGCATTTGACATGGAACACAATGCCCCACTGGAGGAGTAGCACACACTGCAAAGCACACACACACACACACAAACACAAACACATGCATGGTTTTTTTGGATATTTGTGAGGACAACCTTAATCTTTTTACCCTTAACATTTGGAGGAATGAGGTACACTAACAGTTTACTTTTTTACATAAATGTGCATGTAGA
The DNA here is from genome assembly GCA_020745685.1 of Tautogolabrus adspersus. Taxonomy (NCBI): domain Eukaryota; kingdom Metazoa; phylum Chordata; class Actinopteri; order Labriformes; family Labridae; genus Tautogolabrus; species Tautogolabrus adspersus. The sequence goes on from CM036539.1 coordinate 4,460,116, forward strand.
GAAACAAGGGGTGCAAAGAGTATCCAACTGATAATCTGTGTATAGAACTCCATTTATGAAACCTTTGCATTACAGTGGGCAGCTTAGCCCTATGTGCACAGGTCTATTGTCCTTGTGGTCTCTCTGCGATTCACAATAATTGCAGTGGTCACTCGTGTTCCCAAACCTGTGCAAATCGTCCTCTTGTGACATTTCTGGAGAGCCGCTCGACCCAAAAATAAACAGAAGCAGCACGAGGGCAGGATTAAAATTCCAGGAGGAAATGAATAATAACAAAGTTTAATCCAAAAACTATGCAGTGCTACTTCACCTCTACTCACTGGTACAAGTAGCATTTCAGCCAATGCTCTATTACAGGAGGTGGTTCAAGTGTTTCATGTTAAAAAAAAACACCAGCGGAGCTAATTAAATACGGGAAAAAGAAAACGTTACGGGTTCATCTTAATGATCTCAGACTTTTTTACAGATGAATTGCATTGAAAGGTATGTGTTTAAATAGTAAATTTAAAAAGCGTAATTAAAGTGAACAGAAGTTAGAGCATATTAACCCCCTGACATGTGAGCTATTTCTGATTAACACTGTTTAAAATGCAACATAGATAATCCTTTTGTTAAAATCATTGAGCTGTTTAAATGACGTACAGTGCTGGCTTACAGAGCTGCATTACCTCAGGATGAGAACAGTACGCACGTATTCGTAACTCGTTGGTTAAAAATGAAAAAAATGATTTTGCTTCTTCAAACTCCTGTGAGGAGTTGTTAGCTGACTGAAGGTCGTTCTAATTCTCTCCTTATCCTACAACAGCTAACCAGAAATGATATTTTTCTCGCCTGTAATGACTGCCAGGGGGTCAGTTTCAGACAAATCAATTTTCAGCACACAGATAAGAAAATCATTTATTTACATTTCCTGTGAAAAGGATTCCCAGTGAGTGATTTGCTGATTGGTTAAAAGACAGCAAAAGGATTGTTTCCCCCCATATTCCACTAAATACCATTTAATTTGTAAAGGGAAAGAGCAGAAAGGGGCAGAGATGGAAAGTTCCTCTCAGCAGCTTCAAGCTAAAACTTTGTATTGATGATATATGCACCTGCTACAACCAACAAGCTAACAAGGCGGTCCTTATATAGTTTATATATTTACCTATTGAACAACTTCATATTTGATTGTATTAGCCGTTTTTAATAAATCCACCCCCGTACAGTGTGTGGCCATGAGGACAATAACTAATCAGACCTATTTTGTTTTTTGTACCAGGCTGTAAAAATCTTTATTTCTGCTGTACAAACGGACTTTTTCGGCTGTGGTGTGTATGTGACTTCCGTAGTTCCTGGAGCCAGTCTCTATTAGCGCTCGATGAACTGCAGGATTTTGCACTTCAGCATTGGCTTCATTTTTCAAGACCAGAGGTTGCCACTTGGTCTGAACAGAGTAATTGTTTTGATCTAGAAATCTGCTTTGAAAGTGGTATAGTAAGCCTTTAATGGAGCAGCGCCTCACGTTCACCTTCACTTTTCCTGCTCTGACTTTAAACTGTCTGCAAGGTAAAAGCCTATTTGTCAAGACAGTAATTTCACAACAGCCAAAATATAACAGGGTTACACAAAATGAGAGAGCTAATTTCATTTAAATGCTCAGGAAAAACTCTTGATGCATAAATGATAAGAAGTAAATTTGCGTTGTTTAGTGAAACCCTCGTGAAACAGGCTTGCAGACCAGTGTGTGTTGAGGCCGCTGTGACTCAGTGGTAAAGTCGTCGTCTCTCATGTTGGGGGTTCGATCCCAAGCTGCTGCAGCAACATGTCCGATGTGTCCTTGGGCAAGACACTTAACCTCGAATTGCTCCTGCTGCTTGGTCTGCGGCGTATGAATACGTATGAATGGGATTAGTTATCTGATGGTCTCACTAAATAGCGAACACTTCCATCAGTGTGTGAATGTGTAGGTGTGACCTGCAGTGTAAAAGCGCTTTGAGTAGTCAGAAGACTAGAAGAGCGCTATATAAGCTCAAGTCCATTTACCATTTAGTCAGAGCAGTCAGATGGGCCGCAGCCTCTGCAGGTTTACTGAGAATACCTGCAGGAAGGTGCAGAAACATGAGAGGAGAGCAGTGTTAATACGATCTAATGAGGTATTACTCAGTTCACATAATAAGTATCAGCCCTCTTACAGAACTATCCACCTCTACAGACATTAATGGAAATGGATTGGAGTAGTTTATCACTCACTTCACAACAATAATTGATTTTCATTGAAGATTGGGACTGCAGGAACGCGCTTCACAGAGCGAGATGTGCTAGGAAGCTTCTCATTAGCCTGGCTTCGAGCCCACAGCTGAGCTGAGGGGCTATCTCACCATCCAGGTCATGAAAGGAGCTTTCTTCACCCTTTTCTTGATGTTGCTTAGAAACAGCTTATTTGCCTTTGAGGCTGCAACATTAAAGTCAATAAATAAATGAATGTATGTAACTCTCTGATAAGACCTGCATGGACGTGCAGTGTCCAACAATCTCAATGCATGTCTCCTTTCATTTCACATCGTGGGTGATGTGAAGTGGTCCCTGGAAGAGATGTTATTAAATCCTAATGATAAAAGGTTTTTAAATCGACTTTTACATAAATAACATGACGCAACTATTAATAGATATTTTCACATTTTAAACATCATTAATTAAAACACTGCCTCAGGCTAAAAGAGTTACAATCATGCCTCGTCTTATTTGGAAGTGATGGAAAATAATTATTTAAACTAAATCAGAGCAGGGTTTTTTTCTTCCTTGATTTCTCCGTGCAGCAGTAACACTCACCTGACCTCAGATACTCTTCACTGTCCCTGTAAAATCACATCAACATGAAAACTACGAGTCGTTTCAATCCTGCCACAAGTATTTAGGCCACACGATCAGGCTCTGGGGGGATTTTTACCATGTTTCTGCTGAAGAAGTCTTAAGCCCTCTTCTCTGGTTTAGGTTTAGGCTGAATATTTTAATGAAAGTGCTGAATAAGAAAGTCACAGCAGACAGAAGGAACGACAGCTGGGATGGGAGACTGGAGACATTTCCACATACGCACTCTTTAACATTTCTAGAAAAAATGTCAGGCAAGCATGCTGCTAAAATCTTGTTCACACATGCACCTCACAGCGGGGCACTACACCTGACATGTAGGAGACAGAGGGGGGAGGGGTTTCAGGAGGTAAAGCATGACGTAAAACGAAAGGATGCAAACTTGGTAGACAAAGCAACACAGTCCGACACTTATATCAACGCTATGTGTAGTTGTTACATTTGAAACATCAACAAAAGAGCGGAAAAGAGCAAACGTGCAAACATAATGAGGCAGTTGTGGCGCCCATACACTGTATGGTCGTCTGCTGGTTGCAGGATATAAACATCTCTCACTGTGAATATTTCTTGTTCGCACATGCAGCTCACGCCTTAAATATCAGGATGTTCTCAGGAGGTTTTTGAAAGCGTGAAAGCATCATTGGAGAGTTTCACTTTGACAAACGTTTAAGTCTGTAAACCTGTGAATACACAAGTGTTTTTTTCTTCCTGCGTGGGCACTTGACATTTAGGGAACCTCAGGCTGGTGTTGTACCCTGAACTTTGAAAGAAAGTTTCCTCATCAAGTTTCCTCTTAAAACCGATATGATACGCCACTATTTGTACTGCTCTGGTGCCAATCCTGCAGGATGTGAAGAGGGGAGCAAATAATCTGAAGTGTCATTAAGAAAGTTTGGCTAATCTAATGAGGTCTCATTTCAAGTGACAGGACTCTCATCATTTCAACAAGAACTATTTACACTGCAGTAATTGGTGCTTGATGGGAAAAGGAGACTGTGTTTTCAACAGAAAAAGTAAAGAAAAGGACGATAATTTGAACTCAGTGCGGAAGCTCAACCAGAGGTGCTGCTTGTTAACAGGCAAGGCAGGCAACTGCTTGGAGCCCCAGATCAGTAGGGGGCCCCTGGGGGCTGAAAAACTTAAACCAAAGCAGTGGCCCAAAACGTGGACATTTTGGAATGACAGTAGGAAACCTCCCGAAGGGGGCCCCATGTGACAGCATTCACCCTCATCGCCCTGCTAACAATAATGCATGCAGCATTATTGCTGTGAAAACCAAAGCTTGTCAATGAAAGTCAACTTTAAAGATGTAGAGGAATTATCCGTCTATAGCAAAGAAAAAATGAAACAGGAAAAAAAGACGAAGAGGAGTAAGCGTCGGGACACTGGCAGACATAATGATGATGAACGCTGGTCAGAAGGGGCCCCCAAATTATTTTTGCCTAGTGCCCCAACAGACTAGAATCGCCACTGTGCGCTACACAGAACCACAAAGCATAATATCTCTGCAGATATGATGCAGAGAGATAGATAATAACAGAGTGGCGACACTCCCATAGACCTTCGTTGTAAAAAATGGCGGCGCTTTGTACCGCCTACTTCCGGGGTATGGAGCTCGGATTAGTTCCAAACTTTGTCATTTCGGCGTTGGACCTCGTTCACTTACATTGCAGCGCGTCGAATAGTTCCAGAGGTAAGTTGCTGAAATATCGACCTCTTTTGAATTGTCAACTGTCTATATTGCACCAGAGGCCCTTTGTGATGCTTACACTGGTCTTCATTTGTATATGCACAGCGTAATTATCTATATTTTATCTTGGTTGTTGCAACCAATTTTCAAGCATTGTGTGCTAGCTAGTTAGCTAGCGCGATTTCGCTAGCTGTGAAGGTAAAGTAAGAGTCCGGTAATGAATCGCTAGCAACTTTTATATTAATGATGTTGGGTAACTAACAAGCAGGATTTAGATGTATTGTCAAGGAGTTTTAATTTATTGTGGCTTTTATCCGCTGAACCTGACCGTGTTAGCCATCGTTCGTTAGTCGATTTTGTGTGTGATATATATTCATCTGTTTAATGAGCTCGTGATCAGGGCATGTCAAGGCATTGTCTGTGACTCGTGATTTGAGCGAGGGTTATATAATTAGGAATGGCAGGAATTTCAATTAGTGAAGCATTGCTTTGCAGAAACGGATGATTTATCATTGGTAGGTAACCAGAGAAATAACACTAGTGAAATTAACATTCCTGCCTCTCTCTCTTTCTGTCATTAGTCCTGTTATAATGCAACTCTTTCTCTTTAAGGCTGCCCTGTCCCCCAGGGATGTGCCTTTAATTGGTGTGGACTTCACAGGCTTTCTTCACATTTGTAAGTTTACTATACTGTATACTGTTGTTATGTGTTTTTGCTGACATCCACCTGGATGGTCATAAAACCTACTACTTCTACAGAGTGACTGTAATGAATGCAACTATCTATTATTGCATTATTTTAAAGACACCAATACTGTCAATGTACAGTTTTTGAAACACTCATTCTCACTGTTCTCTTGACCCACCTGGCCTCTCTGGAGTGAAGGTTTGCCTTTCCCTGATGTGGAGTTTACATGTGTTCGCTTTCTTTCATTGTGAGTTTACTAGCTCTTATTTTAATTCTAGAAGAGCCAGTATCAGATAAATCTAGCATATCTGACCTCACCTCTGCTTTCTGTCTCCCTCAGAGCACCAAGGTCCATGCAGCCTTTGTCTCAGCATATCAAACACCTCCCCCAACACTCCTGGCTCCATTTTGACATGCTGCATCCTCCTCTGAATGGTCCTGATGTCGGGCAGAGGCATATTCATGGCTTGGAGGGTTTTATATCCTGTAGTGCCACAACAGAACCTAATTCCAATTGCTTTTTTCACGGTTTCTTTGCCCCTCCATATCCCCCCTTTTTTTGAATGCCCAAGTGCTCGAATTTTGTCTGTGTTGAAGATTTTTTTAAACTTTTGATGAATCAAATTGTGTTTTTTTCTTAATGCCAAATAAATCCTTTTCTGTTTCACTCTCTCTGTCTGTTATGTCCCTTTCATTCCCTTCGATCTCCACCTCAATTTCTCCCTCAATCTCTGTAACAATAACAAGGTATTCTTGCTGTCATATGTGTATGCTGCCTTAGATTTGCACCCATTGTCATTTAAGGGAACACTACACTCCTATAGTGACATTCATCTATTGGAAATGGATATTCCCCCGTCTATTTTTGTTCTCATAATTGTTCTTCTTTCTCAAACACACGCACAAACACAAGCACACATTCTTGTTGTCTGTCATTGTTTAATAAAAAATACTTCATTTGCAAACCTTCATTTGTATCAGCCATCCTTACATTGATGTCTCAATAGCTGTAACAGAAGTTACAAGTGTTTTGTTAGAATAGAATGACTTTATTGATCCCAGACTGGGAAATGATTTTGTCACAGCAGCAGTGGGTCCACAAAAAAAAGAAGAAAGAGAAACACTCTGAACATAAATAGAAAGCAAAATATATACAATGTGTATATACACAGTGCAAACTATAAACAATAATAATCTATACAACTATACAAGAAATAACAGGACCAACATATACTTCTGAATGTGAAATAGTAGTTATTAAATAATAGTTAATTGCTGAAGTTACTTGGGTTAAGTTAAATCTTAATAGCACTGCACTTACCTATAGACCCAAACATACAAGCCTCAATGAGTTTTCATTCTGTAATAGTTTTGATAATGTGTGTATGGTTTAATCTTAAAATGATATTCTTAGTCTTAACATGATCATGTTTCACGTTGTGGTCCTGGGGGTGGCCGCTTTCATCAGAAGAAGTATGCTAGCTGCTAGACGAATGCTGAACGGACCACGGCAGACCTCTTAGCGCTACCACGGAGGTAAGCTAACGGCTGAATCGGAATTTATGAGCAAAATCAGGGGAATCAATAATACAGCCCAGTTGCGCTAAAATGAAAATCACGAGGCGTCTATCATCAGATGAATGATATGGAAAAGAAAAGTTAAACGTGAACACTAAGCTTTTCCCTCTAAAAATGTAAAACTTATCTAAGTAATACACAGCTTTTCGTTGTCACCCTGACTCTCCAAATGCAAAACTGACATTTGCAATAATGCAATAACAGCTGAAAAAGTACTTGGGTGTGTGTTTTTATAATATATACCGTTCAATAACGCAATCGCTGCTGTCTGTCCTATAGAAGAACATGACAGCCAGCGTGTGTTTGGAACTATTAGGGCTTACATGAACCACGTGACTGCCCCGGCGGCGACATCATAGAGTGTCGCAACTCTTAGTATCTCTATAGCTCTGATATGATGCTGACATTTTCTCCTCTTCCTTGCATACTGTATTAATTATTTTTTATGAAGTGTATGGTTAGTTTTTTGTTTTTTCAAGAGATCAGAGTAACAATTTCCCACTTCTCTCCTCTGAAATTATAGAGCAGGTGGAAGTTAACCTGACATTTCTATAGATTACCAACCACACCACGGGAAGCTGTGAGCAAGATAGAGGGTCTAAAAGTCCAAAAGAGGAAAAGATGCTACCAGCCCATATAAATCAAACATTGACGTGTTTCTGATCGTAAACGTGGTCGTCTTGCACACACATCGCAGTGAAGCCACAGTCTTAAGACCTCTTTTCTCTGTTTGTTTTTCTCCCTGCTTTTGAAAATAAGGAGACTTCCAAACAGTTTTGCCATGTTTTATTCAGTATCTACTTGTCGACTTTCACTCCTCACTTTGGTCATATAAAACTTCAAAGGATCGAGACTTAAAAAATAAGGCGAGGCGCTGGCATGTCTTTGAGAACTGGCAGGTTGCTTTGACGAGCCAGGAAAAGGGAAGAGAAGAGGAAGGAGAGAGTGAGGATGACAGAGAGCATGTGAGGACGAGAGGTGTTTGATGCTTACAAAGCTGACCTTTGAGAGGTCAGACAGTCTGATCACCTTCAGATCTACCTGAAATTGTCCCTGGATGTGCAGGATTTGAGGAGAGATGACAGCAAGACATAAACCACATGAGGGAGGTTGTAATGTTGGGAAGCAGCCAGCAAAGAGTGATTCACCAACTGATGGTTTTAAAAAAATATATAAAACCACTGTCATTAATGATGATTTGATTGGCTGAGATCGGTCTGCAAATGAGTCACGGCAGATTTGCTGGGTCAGTTAAACATTGCAGTTTTTGCAAAGTGCACAAAGCACAACGTAATGGGACTGGAACAGGGAAGTAAAGAGGAAATCAATACAACTCCTGCAGAACTTTGGCTAACTAATTCCAAAAGTTATCCCAAAGTTCAAAGTGGTCATGCACACACACCAGTAGAGCACAATTTTGTTTGAACAGACTTTGGCTGCAAAAGAGTGGCAGCTAAATGGATTTTGCCTACAACCACTCTGTCTCCCTCTCCCCTCCTCTCTCCTTCTCTCTCCTTTTACATCACATTAGAAATTAATCCTGCAAAAGAAGCCAAAACAGCAGAGTCAGTAACAAGGTCAGTCATACAAGCTACACATGTTTAGGGCGTGTCCAACCCCTTTTTTTGCACGTTAAACCAAAAGGTGACAGGAGTTTTGTTAGAGATCAAAAAAATGACGATAGACTTTGATGGCTCAGGGTATGTTAGTTTTTTTTTTCTTCTAGTGTACCTGTTTTTTTAAAGGGATACTTCACCCGTTGAAACATGAATCTGTAGTGACATTGGGTCATATATGTAGTAGAAATGTGAAATAAATTTTGAAATTGGTGCCTTCTTGACCGAGAAAAGGGCAAAAAGTGTATTTTTGCCTTTTCTCTGCAAAGACACATCTCCCAGAATGCACAGCACCGCAGGACACTCCCGCTGAAGGAGAGGTGCATTCATGTGGTATCGGAAAAATGAGATTCCAAGTTGTAAAATGCAAATGAAATACCTGCTCAAGTCGGTTTTGTGTTTTGTTAACATACTTTTTATTCAGGAACGTATTGCACATCAACTTTTTGCTTAAATATAACTTGACTATAAGATTTCTCCGAGTTGGGAAGTCGGAAGAATGACTTCCCAACTCGGAAACTTAAACCACCCGAGCAGCACCTGAATGCAGCATTACTCGCGGACATTTAATAATAATAATACGGCAGTTTCCACAACTGATTCAGAGATTTCTTCCATAAGGAATTGGCATCTTGGAAATTCCTGGAAGAAAACAGACTATATGTCTGTGTGCATAGGCAAACAGTGACAGCACCGACAACACAAGTCTGCCCAGGCTCCTTCTTTTCTCTCACAGCCGCGGACCTAGCATGCTAGGCTAGCTAGCCTAACTGTCGGCACTCAGCAGCCAGCTCGCCGCTATATTGCGGCTTGTAGAAAGAACCACAAACATCCGATTCGAGCACAAGACCTTCAAAATCCCCTTCAGTCATATCAGTTTGAAGTTGAAACATACGTTTTTCTTCATTCTCGGACCTTCAGCGTTATCCATAGAGACACCCAGCTTGAGCCGGGTCCCTGTTTAGCCGCTGTCTGTATGCAGAAGGCACCTGGCAGCAATATTGCGGGCGGCTCGTAGGAAGAGCCACGAACATCCGATTCAAGCACAAGACCTTCAAAATCCCCTTCATCCATATCAGTTTGAAGTTGAAACATACTTTTTTAACCATTGTCGGCAGATATTAGATTTCTAAATAGAGCCTGGTAGCATAGCCTTCAAGCAAGATGGCGGATGTTAAGTTTCGATTCTGGCAGTGAAGCCCCGCCCACTGATCTGTGATAGGTCTGTAGCTTCAGTGGTTGAAAACATGAGGAACTAGCAATGTAGTTTTACCCTGCTAACAACGACCTCCGCGAGTGACGATTTTTGCGTCTATTGCGGAGGCATCTCAGAAAAGAAAATACAGATTTTTCCCGTCTCAGGGGGAAATGAGGGCTGGATGCAAGACCATTCAATAAAAACACAAGTTTACTACTGATACAAAGCTTAATGCAAATGGGTGAAGTATCCCTTTAATTGATGCTCCAACACGCTCACTGGTTCTCAGATGTTACAAGTACATTTGCTGCTTACACAACATGGGGGCCTGGTAATGACAACTGCTTCAGTATGAAGCTGTCATTGACAGTTCAGACAACTGATGTTTGAATTGTTTGTTGTAGCAGCAGAACATTATAGGTGTCTGGGCTCCAACCTCGTCTCTCCTTGCAGTTTTATTTTACATGCAGACATTGAGGATTGATGAGATAATTACTTAAACCCCCTGCCGGAGCCTGCAGGTGGATGCTGGAATGGTGGAAATATACATGATGGTGCAGTGGTTAGAGCTTTTGCCTCACAGCGAGGAGGTTCCAGGTTCGAATCCCTGTCGGACAGGGGCCTCTCTGTGAAGTTTGCATGTTCTCCACGTGCATGCGTGGGTTCTCTCCGGGTACTCCAGCGTCCTCCCACAGTCCAAAGACATGCTCGTTAGGTAATTGGCGATTCTAAATTGTCCCTAGGTGTGAATGTGAGTGTGGCTGGTTGTCTATCTCTGTATGTCTGGTGAACAGTCCAGGGTGTAACTTTTGCCCGCTTCTCTCCCAATGACATGGGATTGGCTCCAGCTCCCGAACTGGAAAAAGCGGTAAAGATAATGGATGGATGGATGGATGGATGGATGAAATAAACCAGAAGAAGTAAATGCTGCTTGTGTAATAGAAGCCAAAAACAGGAAAGTTGGAAATTTGACAAATGACCCAAAGAAATCAGAAATCAATACAGAGAAAACAGTGTCAACTTGATCAATGTGTGAATGTAAATCACACTTTGCAAAAACGGCAATGTTTAACTGACCCAGCAAATCTGCAGGGACTCATTTGCAGACCGGTCTCAGCCAATCAAATCATCATTAATGACAGTCGTATTTACATGTAATGTAATGTAAATCTTGATTTTAATCGTTTATTAGTTTCATTGTGTTCTATTGATTCCTTTTTTTTTTAACGGAATCAAACTTGTTTTTCCCCACAGTGTAAAGCAGGGCCCAGACTAAATATGGATTATGTAATATATCATAGTCCTGACTCGTGTGATACAATTATCCAATCACTTCCGCCAAATACTGACATAATAAAAAGTGGGGGTGCTAATGACATGAATGAAGGGAACGAGAACAGAAGTTACTTGGCCAAAGAAGAAGTTGACAGCTGCATAAAGGAAGATGAAGAAGTGGGATCATGTTAGACAGCGGTGAAGACGTTAAAGGATGAAGCGTGATGAGAGGTGACTCTGACACCACAGTGAATACATATTAATCATGCACTTTACCTTTTAGGGTCATTTTGTATTCCTGAGTGAATCGGATATTGTGATGTATCATCATTTGATTGTCGAGCAATATATCAATAATCGTAGTATCATTATATCCTATAATCATTTCCGTAGGCCATAAATTATTGTTTTGTGCCATAAGTTGCCCTTCAATTCTCCTGTATAAGGCTACTCCATTACTTCTTCTTCAAACGTGTCATTATAGGAGATGGACACATAGATACTGTTTTAGGCAGCACTGCATCATCTAAAAGCTTTAAGTGAGACATCATGAAGAACTTCAAGTTGCACTTTTTCTTTCGATGGCTCTTTGTAGAGTCATGAGACTTCCTCCATATCGTCTCTCTTTCTTCTGTCCCTCCGGTATGTGGATGTGGTTGATCACAGGTTAATCAGATTTTTAGATGTGACTGTCCTTTCTAGCAGCTCAGTAAAGGCACGCCAAACGCGTGGCACAGGAGGGGAGAGACAGTGAGTGTGTGGGAGAGAAAGAGAGAGAGAGAGACGCGGATACAGAGTAGAGAGAGAGAGAGAGAGAGAGAGAGGCGGATACAGAGTGGGAGCAGGAAGAGGCTTTAGTCATACAGTCGGTTTGCCAGGAAATAATTAAAACAACCCAAAAGGTGCCAAGAGGAACAGGGAGAGCGAGAGTGCTGTGAAGCAAAAGTAAATTGCTTTCCTCCTGTTAATTACAGGGTTATGGTTTTCAACTGATGCAAAGAGGTGCTATTTTGCACCTTATTATGATAATAACTTTTGTTCTGTTTGGTGTTACTCAAGCTTGCTAATTTATGAAAATGATGCTGGTCTCATTGTGGAGGACACGCTGGTGTGGCTGTGTGTATGTGCAGATACAGTTGTGTACATAACTAGTGCACCTTCGCTGTGCACTCATGTGTCAAAGGAGTGTCCTCACATACCCCCCTCTCTTCCTGCCAAATATTGACAATCAAAAGCTTTCATTTTCATCTTTGATTTTCAGCCCACTGTCTCTGTGCTCACTGTAGCTCTTCAGTCGACACAGTGGGTCTTTGTTCAGTGTACTCAGCGGAGCGCCTGCGGTTGCCGAGGGGAGCTGGCAGCAGGTCTCCTTCTAGACTTTACCTGGCTCACAGTACACAACAGTCAACAGACTGAGAAAAAGTGAGTCGAGCCTCTTAGCCTTTTTGAGGTTGAGTAAATGATAAAAGAAGGGATTGAGTCCATTGTCATGATTCAAAATATGCTGACACAGCGGATCAGTAAGTGTAAAGAGAAGACAGGCAGAGCAAAGAGACTGTCTTCTCTCCTGTGCCACATACTGAGATGTGCTAGAAGGAAATCAGAGTGCATAGACTGAAGCACTCATAACATTCAGAGAGAACTACTGAAAGAGTTTGAGACTTTCTTTTTTCTTGTGATCCTACAAGCTGTTCCCTGCCTACATGAAGGTTATGCTTTGGCAGGCGTGCGCTCAGTGAGGTGTGTGTTCAAGACTTAAAAAAAAAACCCAGGAAAGAGTTTTGATGGTGTGAATAGATTTCTTTTTCTGAGCCGACATGCCATTCTAATGCTAATTAAACTGCTCAAACTTTGCATGACCATGGATATGCAAACACAAAAAGACGGCACATTCCTTAAGTGAAATGACTCGCTCCAGGTCGTTCCTTTTTTTAAAAACTCATAGTTGGCTAACACACACACAAAGACAAACCTTGACTCATTCTCTTGGGCGGATGATTGATGTGTCATGCTCCAGTGTTTGCTCTCCCCCTTTTTCAGCGCTGTCACATTTATTTGCCGTGTACAGACCAGCTGTACGGTGCTGATACAAAGCAGAAATACGAAAAGGTGTGACATGGGTGATTTCTCCACATGGCCCCGAGCCGTGGTTAGCCAGGACCTGGCTCCTCAGCTCAGTTTAAAGTTGAAATCTGACCCATCGGCTGACCAAGGTCTTTGTGGGCGACCCCAAAGGACCACTTTGCACAACAGCTCCAAACTCTGCCTTCCATCTGTGTTTCTTAGAAGACAATATATATATACATTATTAAAGGAAACAAGCCTCATGTCAAGTAGCTTTGACATCTCTTTGGGTTAATGCCCCACTTTGAAATGCAGTTTTTATTTCTTGCTCACCCTGTTAGAGTGATGGCTCTTTCCTACTAAACAACAAGCACCACAGTCCCTCATGTATTTGGCTAATGGCACTTTGTAGAGCAGAAAAATAGATGCGGTAAATCTTTGGGTATAATAAACACAAAAAAGGAACAAAATAAGAAGTCCTGTGGTTCTCATCTCAACTAACGTATTAAGAGTCTAACAGTGTGTAATTATCTTGACATTTTAAACGTCCATAAGGAGCCAAGATGTAAATAACAGACGGCAAGTGTACTCCAAAATACCTCGTTGTGCAAATTCAGGATTCTTTTGATACAGTTCAGAGTGAAGAAAAGCACAAAGGTTCAATATCATGTAGCACATGTTTCCATGTCAGAGGACTGAGGCCGTCAGTATTGTCAAAGTAAATCCAACAATAACTCTTCTTTCAGCTCTGACTTTGGTCTCCTTCACCCTGAGACAAATATCAGACTCTTTGGTAAGTAAATGCTAAACATAGAGCACCAGCCAGTTTAATAAGTGAGGTAGTAGGTAGCGTACAGTTGATTTAACGGCTCATCCCGACTCCTTGTCAATGACAGCCTTGACTGGAGGGACTTTTTGAACCCGTTTCTGGTGGTTGGAGGTTAAACAGTAACATGATATCTTAGCAACGCCTGTAAATGTTTTCACATTGGCACAAAATACTTGTATTTAAAAGTTAACTGTGTAAAATGTGAAGGTCAAAGGTCACTGTACTCTCTCATAGCACAGCTTTCGGCTTGAGAATACATTTGCTTTTTTAAAACACATTTGACATTTCACACATTCGCACAAATGATTTTTTATGAAAGGGTCAACATTCAACTTTAACTCTGACATTTATAAAAAACAACACTTCTCTGGATGATATTCCTGTCCCCATCGGACATGACATGTCATGACACCGGTATAGGATTTCTTTAAATTTGGCACAAATATCAACTTGGACTGAGGGATGAAGTGATCAGATTTTGATGGACAGATGCTAACATTATGCCGTCTGCAACCACTACTTAAATATAAGCTTCTTATTCCATTGTTTTTTTTGTGAAATGTATATATTTCTCTAATATTTCTCTTTCACTTGTGTCTTTCCAGTCTTTGTCCCGGCCTCAGTTACGCTGGTCTTCGGTGGGAAACAGAGAGATATATGCTGTAATAATTGGCAGATGCATACGACCACAATGTAGTGACTCTAGTCTTCAACTCTTTTTTTGAGTTGGTGAGAGCAAACTAAGAACAGAACTGGATGATAATTTGACAAAAGGAGTGACTCTTGTAACATATAAGTGGTAAGGTGACTCATTGTTGACCACGGCAGTACCCATAATTCCCTTGGACTTCGGGTCACTTGTCATTTATTATTGGCTCAGGTTTGGTTCCAAATGGATGTAGAGATTGTAGGTGTAGCAGACCCGGCTGGAGCAATGGATGACTCTTTTTTCATTGACTGATGGTTTATGATACCTTTTATTTCATTAAGCAGTGCAATGATCACAAACACACCGTAAGAGCTGTATAAAGAAAAACAAAAGAGGAAAACAACTATTAAACATAAACCATATACCAAATATACAAACAAAACAAATATAGCATAAATATTTACAATATAACCACGTGTCAAATATACAAACAAAACAAATATAGCATAAATATTTACAATATAACCACGTGTCAACAAATGAAGATATATAAATAGAAAATTCATGAGGTTCCCTTCAAAGTTAAAATTTTGTCACATATATCTGATAAAAACAACAGTGAAATTGATCGTTCACAATACCAAACCCAAAGTTACAACCCATAACCTTAAATCAAAATTGTGCGTCGAAGGCCCATATAAACAGCTGGTGGCGAGGAAACAGCTGATCGCCCAAACAAAACGACTTCATGTTTGGCATGACAACTGAGCTCCACACGAGCACACAACAAACAAAACATCGGAAACAAATCAAACATGCTGGGTAAAGAATTAAACTAAGCAGGATCATACCTTGTGCACCTTTCCAGCGAGTCGCTAAATGGAAAATTGAGTGGACGACCGTGATTTCCCTTTGATTAGCGTTTGTGCCTACCTGTCGGCATTTCTCTTATATCCGGTTTCTTAGGCCGGTAGGTAGCAAACCCTGCCTTCAAAATAAAAGCCCCAAAACAAATAACAAAAAAAAAACACCCTAATAACAAAAATTGAAATACAAAAATGAACATTTTACCCCCCCTTTTTTTTAAACATTTTTTACTTTTTCAAAATGGTCTTTTACACTCCCACCAAATTATTAGTGTTTCAATGAGCAGGAAGGTAAATGAAACACAGATGATTTAAACTAAAATGACAATCTTATGTCACAATAGAAAAGGTGTCACTGTGAATTTTCTCATTACCTAGTCTCAAGCATGTACTTTTCCTACAAGTGTACGTTTAATTATTCTCCAAGAGCAAGACTAGTTTCTGAACAGGACGTACAACATTGGACTGCTTATGTAAACGCTCTCCTCGCCTTCCAAGCTTCCTGTCGCCAAGGCATAGTTTGACCTTTCTCACAAGCCCATCCTTATCAACAGTGGTCTCTGCTACTCTACCCAGACGCCACTCATTCCTGGGTAGCCCATCATCCCTTTCCATCACAATGTCACCAATGTGCAGGTTTCTCCTGGGAGTGTGCCATCGTTGCCTCAGAGCAATGTTGGTTAGATATTCCTTCCGCCAACGGCTCCAAAATTGCTCTGCCAGGTACTGAATGTGGCGCCATCTTTTCCGAGCATACATATCCTCCTTTACAAACTTGCCAGGTGGAGGGAGAGCTGCGACTGATTTTATGGTCAGTAAATGATTGGGGGTGAGGGGTTCCAAGCTCTGTGGATCGTTGAGATTTTCAACAGTAAGCGGGCGACTGTTAACTATTGCCATTACCTCATAGAAAAAGGTCCGAAGTGAAGCGTCATCCAGCCTCCCAGGAGAGAGAGACAGTGTGGAGCTTAGAACACTTCTAACTGTCCTGATTTGTCGTTCCCATGCGCCACCAACATGGCTTGAATGAGGCGAAATGAAGCTGAAGTCACACTGCTTTGTTGCAAGAAAGGCAGCTAGTCTTTCCTCGTCAAGTTCTTTGAGAGCTTTCTTCATTTCATTTTTGGCTCCGACAAAGTTGCTTCCTTGGTCACAAGTGATCTGTCTAACTGCACCACGTATGGCAATGAAGCAGCGCAGACCGTTGATGAAGGCATCAGTAGACATATCGTCAAGCATTTCGATATGAATGGCCCGAGAGCAAAAGCAAGTGAGAATAAGACCATATCTTTTGAGCACCTTCCTTCCTTGCTTGACTAGGAACGGGCCAAAGCAGTCTATACCACAGTATGTGAATGGTGGTGATGGATCCACACGTTCCACAGGAAGATCAGCCATCCGCTGCTCTTCTGAGGGTCTCCTGAGCTTCCTGCAGATGACACATTGGTGAATGTACGATGCTACTGCTCGATTGATTCCAGGGATCCAAAAACCATTTGCTCTGATTTCATTTATTGTGAGCCCCTTTCCTTGATGCTTGACCCTTCCATGAAAATGAGCCATTAGCATTTTGGTTATGTGGTGTCCTTTAGGAATAATTGCCGGGTGCTTAACTATGCTGGGAAGCGTTGAGTCCTTAAGTCTTCCTCCCACCCTGAGCAACCCATTTTGGTCCAAGAAGGGATCAAGATTGTACAGTTTACTACGAGGAGAGAGTTGAGTTCTCTTGCGTAATACTTGAAGCTCTTCCCGATAAACTTCTTCTTGCAGATCTTTGATGATGACACATTCGGCCCGTTCTCGTTCCAACACTGTGGTCTGATCGTTGGATTTGTCCCCTTTGACTCGTCGAAGTATCCGTGCAACAGCTCTTGTGGCACAGGACCATGATGAATGATTAGACAGACGGTCTACCAAGCTTACTTGCTCTGTGGTTTTTGTATTTAGTACCTGAACCTTCCTGACTTCGGGATCTCCCAGGGGTAACTCGGGAACCACTTCTACAAAAGGAAATATCTCCCTCTCCCACAGAAACTTGGGTCCTGTAAACCAACTAGACG
Source organism: Tautogolabrus adspersus (assembly GCA_020745685.1). NCBI lineage: Eukaryota > Metazoa > Chordata > Actinopteri > Labriformes > Labridae > Tautogolabrus > Tautogolabrus adspersus. The sequence continues at coordinate 4,477,476 of CM036539.1, forward strand.
ACAACAGTTCGTTGACAGTAAGACCCCTGGAGGCATAGTCTGCAGGATTCTCATTGGTTGGAACATATCTCCATTGCTGGGGCTTTGTGCCAAGATGTATTTTTTGCACCCGGTTAGCCACAAATGTGTGAAAACGTCTCACTTCATTGTTAATGTACCCTAAAACTACCTTGGAGTCGGTCCAGAAGAATTCTTCAGCACCAGAGAGTCCCAACTCGTCCTTCAGAATGTTGCCCACCTTGACTGAAACAACTGCAGCTGTCAGTTCCAACCTGGGTATAGTGGTGACCTTTGTTGGGGCAACACGAGACTTTCCAAGGACGAGAGAACAATAAACATTTTCCTGCTCATTCTTCATTCTCAGATATGAACATTGACCATAACCAGTTGTACTGGCATCAGAAAAATGATGCAACTCCCTTTTGATGACCTTTCCAAATTCAGAAGGTGCGTAGCATCGGGAAATGGTGACTTTCTCCAGATTTTTTAGGTCATCCTTCCAATTCTCCCACCGTGGGCGGAGCACCTCCGATAAAGGGTCATCCCAACCTGAGCCATGCCTGCACATTTCTTGGAGCACTCTTTTACCATTCAGCAGAAATGGAGCCACAAAGCCAAGAGGATCATACAAGGAGGCGACAGTAGAAAGTATGCCACGTCGAGTTGCAGGTTGTTCCTTAAGGTTGGTACTGAAACTGAAGCAGTCGTTAGCTATGTTCCATTGGATACCCAGAGCTCTTTCCACTGGCAGATCATCAAATGCAAGGTCAAGGTTCTGGATATCATTTGCGCGCTCTGAGGGTGGTATACTTTCCAAAACAGTTTTGTCATTTGAGATGAACTTATGCAGTCGTAGACCTCCCACAGCACATATTTCCTGGGCCTCTTGTGCAAGCTGAATGGCTTCCTCATTGCATTCTAAGCTTGTGACCCCATCATCCACATAGAAATTTGTCATGATGAACTTTGAACCCAAGGGGTATTGCTGCTCGTTCTGCTCAGCAAGATACTTTAAACCGTAACTGGCACAACCAGGAGATGATGCCGCACCAAATAGATGCACATTCATTCTGAACTCCTGAGGTGGAACGCTAAAGTCTCCATTCTCCCACCATAAGAAGCGCAGATAGTTTCGGTCAGCTTCGTACACATGAAACTGATGAAACATCTTTTCAATGTCACACATCAATGCCACAGGATGAAGCCGGAATCTCAGGAGGACCCCTGTCAAATTGTTTGTTAAATCTGGCCCTTGGAGAAGATGATCGTTGAGGCTGGTGCCCTTATATTTGGCTGAAGCGTCAAAAACCACACGTAGTTTATCAGGCTTTTTAGCGTGATAAACACCATGATGAGGAATGTACCATTTTTCTCCTGCCTTTGCATCCTCCTCAACCTTTTCTGCATCTCCCTTGTTAATGACTTCGTCCATAAATTTGATGTAATGTTCCTTGTAGCTTTCATCCCTCATCATTTTCCTTTTGAGGTGGTTGAGCCTAACCATGGCGAGCTGTTTGTTGTCGGGAAAAAGGGGTCTTTTCTTGAAGGGCAAAGGCATTTCATAATGGCCATGATGGTTTTTCCTTATGCCATCATTTAGTTTGTTCAAAAACAAGATATCATCTTGAGACACAGCTGGTTTATCATCTTCAGTGGCATCCTTGAAGTCAGTTTCGAGAACACGAATCGCGTCTGCTGGGGTTATGAGGGGAAGCTCCTTAACAGTCACCCTGTGGCACAGGCTAGAGAGGTTTGGACTCTCCAGATGTAGTGATGTGCCACCAACTATGCTCCATCCTAGGTCAGTCCGGACAGCATATGGTTCATTGTCTCCTCCTATGATTACCTGCCTTGGAGCTAATGCCCTGGAACAGTCGTATCCAATCAGAAGTCCTATCTCACAGTCCTGTAGTGGAGGAATCTCGTTTGCTATAACAAGAAGATGATTCCATTGCTTTGCAGTTTCACTGGTGGGAATGTGATCGCGATTGACAGGTATGCAGTTTTTGGTGTAGACGGGAGGAAGATCAATATGGGTGGCAGAGCTGTAACCTCTAATACGAAGCCCAGAGACTCTTTCACTATTCAAAGCTGTTTCAGATGTGATCATTGTTGTTAGCTTCAGTTTCACTGGACACTTGTCCGCTTGTAAAGCATCACTCACTACTTCATCAATGAATGTGGTGTCACTTTGAGTGTCAAGCAGGGCATAGACTAGTCGTTCCAAGCTTGTATTTTCCTTTGAAGACACCCACACTGGCACAATCATGGAGGTGTTAGCAGACAATCCGTCTCTTGCTACGTTCAGTGACAATGCAGTAGTAGTTTCAGTTATCTCTTCTTGAGCAAACTTTGGTGAGAGAGCAGAGTTAGTTTTATTAAGGAAATCATTATCGTGAAGACATGTAGGATGTTTTCCTTTGCAGCTATCACAGGAGTGGGGGTAACGACAGTCCCTTTTATTGTGACCAGGCTTCATACAACCATAGCAAAGCCCTTTTTCTTTTGCAAAGGTTTTCCTCTCATCCAGAGACTTGGACATGAACTTTGAACAAGCATGGAGCTGATGCCTGGAGTCATAGCAAAACAAACATGGAGGCCTTGTATATACTTTGTTTATCTCTTTGCTCTCGTTATCTGCAGCTACTTGTGTGCTGAGAACATTAGCTCTGTCCCTGTTAACATCCTTGTAACTTCGTTTATTCACGGTGGGTTCTGAAGGATGAAGGGCATTAAAGGAAGTTATGGGATTGCAAGCGATTTCGGCTTCCATAGACATGAAGTTAGCAAAGTCATGAAAACTGGGGAAATCTTCATTACGGTGCAGGGCTTCAGTGACCTTTCTATTCCATCGGGAAGCTACCCAATCAGGCAGTTTTTGGACTAGCCTTTGATTCTCCTCGCAATCATTCAGGATTTGGAGACCCTTTACCTGTGGCATGGCTTCTTGACAAGCATTCAAAAAATCTGAGAAGTCTCTTAGTCCTTCAGCTTCTCTTGGATGTATTTTTGGCCACTTTGCGAGTCTCTCTCTGAAAGCTCTCTGTATGACAAAAGGCTGTCCATATCGGTGGTTTAGTTTGCGCCAAGCTTGTTTGTATGCTTCGTCATCATTTCTGTAGAAGAAGCCCTCGAGTGACTTACGAGCTTGGCCACCCACGTATCTCTTGAGGTAGAATAGTTTCTCAGCCGAAGCTATCCCCTTTTGGTCAATGAGTGACACAAATGAAGCTTTCCATTCGATGAAGTGTATTGGGTCACCATTGAATACTGAAGGCTCTGGCATTGGAAGTCGATTTAAAGAAATGCTCTCTTGAAAGGCCTGAGTTAGCTGGGACATGTCCATGTATGAAGATAAAGCTGTGGGGGGAGGTTGATAGACAGCAGGTGGTGACAGATTCTCTCTTTGAACACCATCAGTTACAGATTGGAAAATAGCTTCACGTGCTGCCTCCTGATTATAGATGTTAAACCTCGCTTGAGCAGCCCTTAGTTCCTTTTTTGCTTTAAGATTCTCCAGCTTAGCCTTCTGTTCTTCCAGCTCTCTCCTCTGTTGATCTTCTAAATTCTGAATCACCTTTCTTTGTTTCTCTTCTTCTTGTCGCAATTCATATTCAGCTTCTTTAAATGCCAGCTCGGCAGCAGCATCCACGCGTTTAGCTGCCAATCTTGAGGCTGATGATGTGCAACTTATGGAGGAAATTGAGGACCCATATATGGAGCGAGAGTAATCATGGTATAGGAGCTCATGGAGACGTTCCTTCGCTTGGTGTGCGTCAAGATCTCCATCAACACCTGTAATTCTTTCATTCATGATTTTAACAATGTCCTTGGTTACTGCCTCGCATGCATCTGTTCTGCGTCTTACCTCTGTCGAGGGACTGGTGTGATTTCGAATTTCTGCATAGATGCACATTACATTCTCCCTTTCCTTTTCCAGTTTGACAACAAGGGGTTCTAACTCGCTTCCTGCAATGTCCGTTTTTAGTTTTTGTCTTGTATTGCGTGCTTGGATTTTCCATTGGTCATACACACGATTAAATCTCTTTTCCCTTTTCTTAGCTTCATCTTCCTGAGAGGCAAGCATTTTCTCTGTGGGTTTTCGTGGTCGTTCAGAGCGTCTTAACGTTTGAATCTTGTCCTTGAGTTCCAAGAGTTGACTCTGAAGATCAGTCAGAGTTTTTTCCTTGTCCTTAATTGCATCCTTTAAACATTTATGTTCCCCAGATCCTGAAACGTTTGGAAGTGAATCCTTAAGGTTTTTAATTTCATCTTGCAAACCCTCAATTTGTTTCTCTAATTCCCCTTTGTTTAAGGACAAGTCGTTTGACTCAAGCATGTTTGCAAATGTCAAAAACATATTAGTATGGAGAGACAAGTTGAACACATGCAAAACACTTGAATCAACCAAAAAGGCCTTTGTTCTGTTTTAAGCAGGCAGTGTAATCAAGGGTTATGATAATCATGAAACCTGTATTCATTCAAAACACACCAAAGGACCCCTTTTGCCACCTTAAAGGGGCAATGAGAACATAAAAAACATTAAAGAAGAAAACATAGACACATTCAAACGTAAACCACAAAAAACTTTCTTTTAGCACGTAAAGGCAGTCTTTTATTGTTCCTTTCCTGATGAGGGCCCTTTTGTTTCGTTTTAAACAAGAACTTGGAAATCTGAATTCAAAGTCACTTATCAGTCTTTATTCGTTAGATCGTTAAAGGTGAGACCTTGCTTTTCCATTCCTTTCAGTTTTGACTGGAATAATACTGAAAAAGTTACTCACAGAAGCCACTCTGTATGACCGACCGGTTACTGTCTTGAACCATTGCACCAATCCATGCGTCCTCTGCCCGTACCGACCAATGCCCCGTAAAGACCGAGTGTTGACCATCCAGGAGGAGAATGCAGAGTTGCTCGAACACGTCCGGTTGAGACACCAGGCTGATTTGAAGAGGATCATCAAGGGCTCCTCAGCATGGACACCAGACTTAATTGCAGCAGGATAGCAGGATTGATGAGGGTGAAGCTCTTACTGTAGCAGACCCGGCTGGAGCAATGGATGACTCTTTTTTCATTGACTGATGGTTTATGATACCTTTTATTTCATTAAGCAGTGCAATGATCACAAACACACCGTAAGAGCTGTATAAAGAAAAACAAAAGAGGAAAACAACTATTAAACATAAACCATATACCAAATATACAAACAAAACAAATATAGCATAAATATTTACAATATAACCACGTGTCAAATATACAAACAAAACAAATATAGCATAAATATTTACAATATAACCACGTGTCAACAAATGAAGATATATAAATAGAAAATTCATGAGGTTCCCTTCAAAGTTAAAATTTTGTCACATATATCTGATAAAAACAACAGTGAAATTGATCGTTCACAATACCAAACCCAAAGTTACAACCCATAACCTTAAATCAAAATTGTGCGTCGAAGGCCCATATAAACAGCTGGTGGCGAGGAAACAGCTGATCGCCCAAACAAAACGACTTCATGTTTGGCATGACAACTGAGCTCCACACGAGCACACAACAAACAAAACATCGGAAACAAATCAAACATGCTGGGTAAAGAATTAAACTAAGCAGGATCATACCTTGTGCACCTTTCCAGCGAGTCGCTAAATGGAAAATTGAGTGGACGACCGTGATTTCCCTTTGATTAGCGTTTGTGCCTACCTGTCGGCATTTCTCTTATATCCGGTTTCTTAGGCCGGTAGGTAGCAAACCCTGCCTTCAAAATAAAAGCCCCAAAACAAATAACAAAAAAAAAACACCCTAATAACAAAAATTGAAATACAAAAATGAACATTTTACCCCCCCTTTTTTTTAAACATTTTTTACTTTTTCAAAATGGTCTTTTACAGTAGGCAGTGGCTCAGTTCTTGCATTGAGCTTTTTGGGTGAAGGTTTGATGTACTGGAGCCATACAGGACTCTGGCTGGCACCTCAGATGACACCACTATAAAAGGAGTACTTCTAAGAAGGGACCAGTGGAGTGGGTGATGGAGAGAGGGGGGAATTGGTTTTCATTACACACTTATTCACAGTTCCAGTTTCATGCGTCCCATTCTTATCTTCATTTTTCGATCCCATTTCTTATCTCCCTGGCCCTGCTCTGCCTGATTCTCTCCTCCTCCTCTTGCTTTACCAGTCGAGGGTTTGGATTAAGAGTACAGTCGTTACAGCCAAACACACGTCGACACAACCCATGTGCTTCTGCTGTGTGTCTCTTGATTGATGTTTTCGTATCTTTTGCTCACATACACAGGGCTGCTTTCAGATAGAAACACACCATTAACATTGGCTCTGTGCTGTCTGTGTTCTCTCACTAAGTCAGACTCCAATCACTGGAAGATCTCACTGGCAGGAAAGAGAGAAGAGAGTGATAGAGGGACAGATAAAGACACTGAGATAAAGTAAGCCAGCTGAGACTGAAGACCGAAAGAACCATGGAGAAAGTTAAAGAAGCGGGTGAGAGATTGGAGGGAATTGCATAATAGGTTTCCCTGTTGTATCCTGCTATTGCCATGCAAGTTTATAAGTACACTTGTCTAAGTTGCAGAGCACTGCAGAAAGCCAAAAATGGGAACACTAACACTTAAAATAGCAAGGCTAAGCTCTTGTGTAGCGCTGGCGGTGTGAGCGTGTAAAGAAGGGCATAAGTGAGAGAAAACAGATTTTGCATTAAAGTGTTGCGTAAATGGAATTCAGCGTTATAATGGAGTTTCCTGAAATGCTTATCTAATAAAATGACTAAATGCAGCAGCAGCATATGACCTTCCCCTCTCTGGATACACACGTATACTTGTAACTATTTAGCTATTCAAATTGGATGCTTTCCCTCTGCGTCAGACAGCCTGAAACATTATGCTTTAAAGCTGTGCACAAACACCTGGGAGTCACATGTTGCACCAGTGTTGTTTGACACTGATCTCTGTCTCATTATGCATCGCTATCTCTGACTTACTTCTGGGCATTTTAATCAGCCAAACAGTAGTGTAGCACTTTCATCCCTCCTACCTGTTTGTATTATCTTTGAACGACTCACAACCACCTGAAAATAAAGTGATGCCTGCAACACCTTGATATATTGAGATAGGAGTGTTGTCACTAAATTAACACCTTTCTACGTTGTCATTAAGAAAAATACTGAAAATATTTAAAAACTCAATGGTAAGGAGCGCTGTGTGGGTCCTGGATCAAGCTGAACAGCTAACATTTGCTCACTGAGGAGGGGGGAAAAGGAACGATGAAAACACTTGATGTGTTTGTCGCTTGAGTGAAACAAGATATCTGACAAGTAAAGTAGGCAAACTCTAAAAGATATCCAAGGCCACTCCTTTGTGTTACTAAAATAAAAAGCCTAATAGTTCATGACACACATTCTTCACTTTATAGGTAAAGTTAATTATAACCTGTTTCTTTGTGGCATATAATGTGCATACATGTTTATATAACTAAATTTGGCTCCTTAAAAACCTCCGCTGCCTGACCCTGAGGTTGGAGACAAATGCTTCACTACACCAAACCTTTTTACCTGTCAAAGTCAGTTTATTAATGACGTGACCATGCAGCCAGCCTACGCTTTTTTAGGTGATAATGTGCAACTTCATGATTCACATTCAGAGAGCGAGGTGAGGGCACAAATATCCATCACCCCCCTGGAAATCTGCACAGACTCAGCAGAAAAACAGGCTCAGCTTTACGGGGAGAGATGGATGAATTCAGGGAATGCTTTGGGAGTTTATGTGGGCTTTAACCTGATCCGTCGTGTCTGTGAATATTTGACTGAGCGCTGAACAATTGATGCATGCATGTCAGCGTGTGGGTTTGTGACTACCACTGTGCAGTGCGGCCTGAACTGAAGAGAAATTTAAAAAGGGAATATCTAATCGTCAAACACTTGAGGCTACAGGCAGTCTATAATTATTTTAAAAACCCACGATTGCATGTCTTACTGATGCCGCTTAAACAGATTAAAATTAATGTTTAACTCTGAGAAACAGCATTGTCCTACATTTTCAAATTAAAAAGGGGTGAAGTCAAAGTCATCTTTATTGTTCTCTCTGAACCTCGGTGCAAACTGCAATAGTATAAAAAACTGAAATAAATTAAATTACAGATAAATATAATGTACTTAAAGATGTGCAATCAAAACAACAGCAACAACAACACATGTGCATGGACTAAATCTAAATATATATATGACACTGACTCAGTGAAAAAGATAGTCGTCCAGTGTATTTTTAAAGATCTTTGTCTTTTAAATAGCAGATGTTTCTGTGGTGCTGAGAAGATATTGTTTGTGTTTCTCATTGATCCATTTGTCTAAGATCTTTTCAGAGCTACACTCATCAGTTTTTTTAAACCTCTTCAGCATCGTGTAAAATTGTCCTTAAAAATCCTTTTCCAGACAAACGGTGGAAAAAGTTCATGCTGTTCTCGAGCGGTATGGACCACAAGCACAAATCATGTCTCTTTTGATAGCTAACAATCTGTTCTTTCGGGATGTGTTGAAGTTCTTACTAAAATGATTAAAATGTGCGAACTGCAGCTGATGTAATGCGGGGCTTTGTCACAGACTGAAGTCTGATTGGCTTTGAAAACAGTCTTCCTGCTTTCAAGAATAATTTAACTGAAAATCTTGGTAACAAAAGAAAACAGGGAAACAATCAGTCTCTCATCAACTCAAACACTTTCTCAGGAGGTAACTCACAGTCCTACTACTGTCCTCTTGCACACCTGCCCTACTCCCCTCAGAAAATCAAAAAAGACAGTGTTTCTCTAGCCATTGGCCTTGCGACCAGAAATGCTCTCTCTCGCTCTCTCTCTGTAGCTTGCAATACAACATATCAGGGAGGTGCTGCCATAATAGTTTTGTGTCTCTAGCTCTGTGCCACATCTTCACTACCAGTCAAAAGTTTCGACACACAACAGTATTTATATCTATTATCAATACTACAGTATTAATATTGTATTGTATTGTATTGATACATGCATTTCAATCAGGTGTGTCAAAACATTTGACTGGTAGTGTAATTAGCCACCTCAAGAGTCAGACAGATGCATTCAACCCCTGCCTACTACAAACAGGCTCCTCTCTATCCACTTTCAGCGCACATAAAACCCTCTTGGTTACGCACATGCAGAAACAATTCCTGTGTAGACTCTGATGGCAGCTATAAGAGCTCAGATTAGCCTGTAAGGTCATTGCCTAGCAGTCCAGCGGCCTTGTCTAACATTGGGTCACAGCTTGTGCCTGATGACATGCACTCTCTGCCACTCAAGATTAATTCATGAGAAATCACTCTAGTATATTGGGAACCATTTTAGAGTACAGGCAGAAGTGACAGGGCACTTATGTGTTCACTTGTGTGCTATACTTTAAGCTAGCTTTTGCAGGTTTAAAGTGGATGTGTGTGCGTGTAGCTTCATAAGGATGTGTGTGTGATCGTTGTGTTTGTGGGCTGTCTCATTTGATGACTGATTAGTTTGTCCCTTCTCTGCTTTTGGAGATAAACACGTATAACCAGATATGAATATTCCTAATGGCTTTTTAATGTCTTTCTAATTTGCCCTTTAAAAGGCTCTAATGGACTGTCCCCATGTTTGCACTGAGAGGAGGAACAGTGGAGCTGACTCATACAGCGGTTACCTTTGAGCCTGAAGTAAAGCAAACAGAAGCACTACACTCCTTCTGATCTATGAAAAAAATACACATACCCAGATATGTAACGCTACAGTCTGCAGAGCTCCATTGTACTCAGGTGTCAGCTATAAAATATCCCACGTCTGAAATTAAGTTCCCAAGGTTTAAGCTTAAGACTGTTTCTGTAAGTTTATGAAGTATAATACTGAATATTTAAGGGAACATTTTAGAGATTAACAAAGGCTGCTCAAAACTTCAATTCCTGGTTGAAATGTAGATAGTTTAATTCCACTGTTAAAGATGTAGTAAGTAATCAAATGTCAAAATGTGACATTAAAATGTTTCATTGAGCTTGTAGTTGCTGTTGATGACTCTCAGCGTGCATTCACACCTGAGCAGTTTGAAATGAACACTGGTGCGCTTTGTCGGATAGTTGTCACAGCCTGGCTCAACAGGATGCGACAAAACAGGGAGACCACACATAGTCGACAACATTATGCAATATATATTTCATTAAATGACTTAGAGACATAGTTTCATGCCTGTGCAGAAGTCAATGTGTATGCAGTGTTGAGTGTGTGTGTGTGTGTGTGTGTGTGTGTGTGTGTGTGTGTGTGTGTGTGTGTGTGTGTGTGTGTGTGTGTGTGTGTGTGTGTGTGTGTGGATGAATGAGTATACGTCTACAACACAATACAATACAAACAAATGCTGACGGCAGTCTGCAGGGAAGAGAGGGAGAAGACTGAGCAGGTCTGCTTTATACAGTAGCCTCCTGAAACTAGCCTGCTCAGGTGTGCTGCATTACAGAGTCTTCTCAGACTCCACCCTCATGTACCTGCAACAAGCAGAACAAAGCCAAGAAAGTGAGAGCAAAGAGTTAGAGAGGCCAACCCTGAGGCTGTCACATAGTTTGTTTGGTTTCAGCTGGTGTGAATGCTCAAGCTAACTCTGGTGCGGATCAAAGAACTGAACTCATGGTCTGCTTCAAAACGGGGGTCTCGGTTTGCTTCCAGGTGCACCAGAGTTTGGTTCCGAACCAAACAAGTGAAGTGAACCAAAAAGAAGTGCATTGTGGGTTAAATTTGGCCATCTGTAAACACTGTCAAATAGATTTGCAAAGCGTGGCTAATGTTAGCATTGCTAACAACACCAGCCTTCAGTCCTCCTGGCAGGTTAATGTCCACATGCCTGTGCTAAATGTGGTTACACATTGCTCCGGTGGATAAGCCAGTTTAACCTGACGCAGCCGAGATAAAACTTGATCTCCGTTTTATAGATCAAAAGACTGCCAAACGGCGCTGCGCTATAGGATGCCATTCTTCCACTGTCCTTTTGTTTACCTTCTGGTCTTAGTGCAGCATTAGGCCGGAGCATGTAGGTTACAATGATATATCGTCTGTGATATTATGAATAGTGCATTTAACCTCTCTGCAGGGCCTATTTTGTTACTTTAAAACATACCTATGTGTTTGTTAACAGTGGTTATTACTGGAAGGGAAAGTGGGTGTGTGTGTGTGGGCGCAGAGGGGAAAGGTGTTAGCCGAGGTAGATTGCTAAGTCATTTCCCAAGGCTCTGTCGCGCTCCGTCAGCCGAAGAGGCCCATTTCAAAGACAGTTTGTGTACTGCTGAGCACTCCGGCAGACAACGGCCTTGTGGTGAAGGAACTCTGTCATGATGTGTGTGTGTGTGTGTGTGTGTGTGTGCGTGTGTGTGTGTGTGTGTGTGTGTGTGTGTGTGTGTGTGTGTGTGTGTGTGTGTGTGTGTGTGTGTGAGAAGCTTCCTATGTGTGTTACTTTTATGAGTCACATTTCACGGAACAACAGCTTATATCGATACCTTCGTCAAATGTGCTATATGTGTATATTAGATAGATACTGTAGATAGATAGATAGATAGATAGATAGATAGATAGATAGATAGATAGATAGATAGATAGATAGATAGATAGATAGATAGATAGATAGATAGATAGATAGATAGATAGATACACTGAAAACATTTTTGTTTTGAATTTACTTAATTTTTATATGTCAAGTGGTTGCACGAAATAAATTCATCTAAACACAGATATATTTTTTAAGTTTTGTTTATATAAAATTTATTTATTTAGTTTATTAAAAATATTACATTGATTTTACTAAACTATTTTGAATAGAGTTTACTTATATTTTTTGGTTAGAAATACTAATAATTATTATCTTCTATTTACTAAACTGATTTATGTTAATACAGATAAACTTAATTGTTTAATTTCTACATAATACAATTACGTTCAATTAAATTAAACATTTTAAGCTATTTTAGCTGGACCAAATACATTTAATAATCAGACAAAGCAAAGAAAACATTTTCAACACTTTATTTTGTGACGCTAAGTACAACTTGTTGAAAACCATTCCTTGACTTGTACTAGCACCAAACACTGAGAAAGTGAAATGGCAGTTCTGAAGTTCACATTTCACATAAATGTTCTCGTTTGCCCTCTAACACGCGAGCCCGCACAATGCAGCTTAAACACAAAACACATTTACAGAGCTCAGGTTCAGAAACAGAATAAAAAACAGTCAGGGGGACATCAGTAAAATTGGGATCAGCCAACAATCTTAATAGTATAGATGAAGTTGAAGCCTTGGATAAATGAGTCACACAGTTTACATTGTAGGTATTTCAGGCTAAACCTCCGGCCAGATTAACCAGTTGCAGATTGCTGTTTCAAACAGGGGTAGAGCCAGTTTCTCTGAAGCTCTCATTTCCACGTTGAAGCTGCAACTACATTTTATCGAAAGCGAGGAATCGAGAACCTTTCTTACTGTATTAACATAAACATACTTATAAAACATAAAAATTAAACAATTGTACCAGCCCACCCACAGCTGGAAGATAGTAAATTCTCAAAAACTGAAAGAGCAGCACCAAAGTTCTTCTTCACTTGAAGGTACATTTCACATAAATGTTCTCTTTTGCCCCCAAACACTCAAGCCCAAACAATGCAGATTAAACACAAAACAGATGTCCAGAGCTCAGGTTCAGAAAAAAGGAACATCAGTCAGGGGGACATCGGTCTTGATACGTATGTCCTCATAGGCTGTAAAATTGGTATCAGCCACCAAAAAATAAAAAATAAAGATCAAGTCAAAAACAAACTCTTTTAGACAAGTAAAAAGGTGCAGAAGCGTGAACTCTCGTTGGACTCTTAATAAACTAAAACCCCCAAAGGATGTGCCAGATTTTCCAACTTTATACTTCTGCTCTCTGCCAGAGAAGCCTAACGTAGGTCATTAGACTACAGCACACAGACAGTTTACATTGTAGGGGAGCCAGGAAAGAGCAGACAATAAAACAATCAAATAGAAAAACAATGTTTGTTTAGTTTCAGCTTAAGTGCTGATCAGCATTTTCTTCAGTGCCATAGCTCGAACAGGTTCTGCTGAGAACAACAGGCTATGCAGGGAACAACAAAATCCAGGGGTTCACAAAAGCAGCTGGAAAAAAATCCTACTGTCCAGCCCCAATCTTGTTCTTTAGTCCAAGGACTTTGGGGGAAAGCTTTTCCCCATCCATTCTGAAGAGCACTTTCTGAATGAATTCATAGTAGTGTCTCAGCTCTTTGGGGTAAGCCAAGTTCAGTGCATAGATGACTCCCAGCATCATTGCACAAGCTCGGGCTACAGATCCAATGTTTTCCAGAATGACGACTCCTTCAACAAAAATGCCAATCTCATCATAATGTCCATTTTCTTCACCCTCCTTGTTGATGACAAAGATGCCCATGGAGTGTGTCTGCATGTCTCTCGGGATATCATCTCCTTGGATGTCCTGTATATTTTAAGAACATTTTGAAAATACAATTTAAAAAACCATGCATACACCATTTAATTTTAATGACACACTTTACATGAACATTTCTGCATTCCCAGCATGCCTTGCTATTCATTTTTTGAGGCAAATACATTTTTATAGTTGTTTATTTAATACATATTTTCAACCTCATGGTCTTTATAAAAAGGTATGTAAAATGTATGTTTTTAAACTGATACTTTAAAAAAATGGTGCTGCTCTTGTTATGTGGTCAAATCAGGTTTGAGGTCACATAATAAAGGCCATTTTATGCACCTTGTAATAACTAGTGTAGGAGTGACATTAGGATCTAAAAACCTTTTCTGTAATACAAGACAGCAATGTGACCACAATTACAATGGCTTACCATATACTCCCGAATGAGATGTCCATCATCCTCACCAAGATAGATGCAAAGTGCCTTGAGGACAGCTTCCCTTTTAAGGTTGGCATCACTTGTAGCCTGTGTGAAAGAATAACAATATACAGTAGCTTTGATTATTTGAGAAGGTGCAACACACGTTTCTTAGGAAATATGACTCCATTTATGGTATGTATAATGAAGTCATTGCATATATTTTTTAAAACTTACTACAGTTTATATTACAATTTCTATACAACAGTGTATACTTATATTTACCTCTTGCAAGATCACTAGGTGTTTGGCTAGTTTTTGGCCAGAAACACCTCCCTTCTTCTGGAAAACAGATGTCAGTGGAGCTAAGTGGCTGTCCAACTCCGCCATGAAGGTCGTTTCAAGAGGGATTGTTGTAATGCGCTGGAATTCAGCATGTATCTATAAAAAAAGAAAATAAAAAAAAGGCAAAAGGCACTGTGTTCAGTCATTGATGTAATGTTATTTTATAGCTACTATATCATTGAAGGTTACATTCTAATTGTTGATCTTTACATTAACAAAACAAAAACGTATCTGATAGGATGTGTAGTACAGTGTGGATTAGCCATAGGTATAACTATAAGGTAACGAGAAGAAATCAAATCTAGACCCTTAGGCTGTTTGGTTATTTAAACCTTGCTAGTATTTTTTGTTTTTTAATGTCTTTTCAATATCTGGATGTATCATTCTGCCCTCAAGTGGTCAAAATGAATTACTGCAGTAAGTGATCAAATACTACAGGGAATTTATTTACTTTAAAAAGTCTCCTAGCCTTCTTTGTGACTATTGAGGTTTCAGCAGTAATACACCAAAATGTGATATTAAGAATTACACTGTGGTAAAAAACAACAACCCTGTTCTTACCTCATCAGTACGGAAAAGTGCAGGCCACCTGGCTTTAATCTCTCCGGCACCTAGATTTCCCTGCACCACCTCTCTCCTTCTGTAGGAGAATGTTCTCGACATCTTCTCTCTTACACATTGTGCAGTGTCTCTTCGTCTTCTTGTTTCATTCAACAGTTCAACCCTCACATTTTCGAGGCTTTCATCTGTTTCACCAGCAGGGTTTGAAGGACAATAGTTCACTTCAGCCTTTTTAGGTTTCTTTACATTTTTGGCTGGGCG
This sequence comes from Tautogolabrus adspersus, assembly GCA_020745685.1. NCBI lineage: Eukaryota > Metazoa > Chordata > Actinopteri > Labriformes > Labridae > Tautogolabrus > Tautogolabrus adspersus. The sequence goes on from CM036539.1 coordinate 4,492,513, forward strand.
GCAGTCATCCCCCGATTTGTTTTTCAAAGCATTTATAGTCACTTCTGGACAACCAATGTTTCGCATCTTCGTCCTGTAATTAGCCATTTTATATTTCAGGCTAATCATCCAGCCATAATAACCAGTTGCAGATTGCTCTTTCAAACAGGGAAATTTTTTGATGAGTGCCCCTGCTACTTCATCCATTTGGTAATTTTGTGGATATGCGGTATACTGGAAAATTTCCTCAGCTAGCTTTTCCAAGATGTCAGACTTCAGCCCTGGAGTGATCTTCAGTAGAGAGCTAGTTTCTCTGAAGCTCTCATTTCCACGTTGAAGCTGCAACTCTACATCGTATGGAAAGCGAGGAATGGGGAATTCACGTGGCCATGCACGTGCTCTCAGTTCGCTGTCTGAATGTGACAGAATGATGGTGTTATCAGAATCTGTTGGGGACGATGAAGACAATGAGGACACACTGGGCAATGTTTGGCTGCTTACTGGTGACCAAGATGACAAGGAAGGGCTGCAAGCGTTCTGCATTGGAGAAGATGGACTCACTCCTACATCGTTTAGCATGTACACCAACTTGATTGTACTTCTGTCCTGTATGTCTTTTACTGACGTTACATTCATGAATTCATTATTGAAGTCAGGATCCATGAACTGAATACGAAAGTCTGCTTGAATTTGAAATGCTTGACGAATTGTATTGTGTAGGTCTGTCAAGGTCTCTGGCATTCCTGATCGGAGATCAAGTCTTCTATAGTCATCGTCGTCCACAATGACTCTCAACTTCAGTTGCTGTGCCATTCTTCAATCTAATTGTTAAAAGGAGAAAAAATAAAATGTTTTATCAATATTTGGTACTGATGTCATTTAAATATATTGACATTATGAACTGATTTGAGCAAGAACACACTGACACAATCTTTTTCAAACTTTAAAAATAAACTTGCATTTTTGTTAGTCACAAATGTTTTTCTTGACATGCAAACTTCTGTAATGGCATCATGAGGGTTATTTAATACAGAAAAATCTCAGAAGGATAATTGTTTTGAGTGCTAAAAACCACATGAGTCCTTCTGCAGGAAATATTAGGCAGCCCTTTTGTTACCATTTTTTGTGTGTTAGTATAAGTTAGTAATATTCATAATTGAACACAAATTGATTAACCACGATCTAACCTTCTATGTGTATGAATCTTTTAAGTGTCACCATTCGCCGTCCTCCAATCCTGTAATCTGCCAAGGGGTACTGGTCTACCAAGGCAGCAAGTTGAATGACAGATACTTGTGATGTGGGACATAACTCAAAAGCCCTAAAATGCTCCCTATACCAAGCGCTCAACTCTTTCACAATAAAGCTCAGGTTATTTTCCACCACAAACATCTGGATAACTTCTGCAAACTCTGGTAAGCCACCAACAGAGCCATGGACCACAACCATGCCTTCCCTGTAGTTCACGCCATTAACAGATGCATGCTTTGTGAGCTGAATGTGAGTAATATCAGGGTTTTTCTGCTTCAGAACTTTCTGTACAGCCTGATGCAAAATGTCAACAGAAACAGTTGAGACAGCTGCAACAGTCAAGATGGACTTTTCCACTGTAGTTGACTCCAAGTGATATGCCAACATGAACTGATGTTTCACTGCCAGGGACAAGAGTATGTTTTTAAAGCAATGTGTGTGACGAACAACCTGCTTAAAAAAACTGTGTTTTGCCTCGAACCTCATTGTCCACATCCCAACTAGTGGACCAAAAAATGTTATCATCTGTGGATAATGTTCGACAAAATGATGTTTTGGCAAAAGCTTTATATCTGGAAACACTTCTTGTAACCTATGTCTATGGTCACAAATCTTGGCTTCGAGGAAAGCAATGGATTGTGTTGTGTGCATTGGTGCAACAACTAGTTCTACGATCTCTTTAAGGTCCAAAATGACCTGCCATGCTGGCTCATCTGGTGGGACCAACTCTCCAACCAAAAATGGAAGCAACCGCAAAAGACCCCAATTTTCGTGAGCATTTCCCCCAATACTTTTCCTCAATGCGAATGTCTTTGGAATAGCATGAGGACGGTTAGTCTTGTCTGTCCACTTGTAAGGAAACTTCTGAATGGACTCGTTGAGTTTGTCTAGTGTGAAATATTTTTTGGCAATTAACAAGTTGAAGCAGTGTGCCAACTCAACCGGTAAAATCCCTTCAAAGATGTCATGTGCAATATCTGGAGGGTAGCCAGTGCAGACATTGAAATGAGAAAGATGTGCAGAGAAAACACACTTCCCTTTAACACCATAACAATGTTTTCCATTTTCCTGTGCTGATCTGACATGCATTTCATGCATCTCTTTGATTCGGAGGGTAAATGCACCTGAACACACTTCACTCTCCTGAATTTCACACTTGCGTGCCACACAAAACCTGCACATGTATTCACCTGCAAAACTCTCAATGAATCCAGCAACTCCATGTGCTCCCAAATTGTCTGCTATGACACACTGTATTGTGCCCTTAACAAAATCTCCAAGCTGTGCAATAAAAATTCCTTGATTTTCCAAAATGACAAGATCCCTTAACAATGGATCTAGGACCCTTTCATAGCCATATTTCCTCACGTCTTCAGACCTGCAGAGTAAGGCCAGATAAATAGAGGACAGCGAAGAATGGCTACCTGGTGGTAAATTGCTGAGATTCCAATAAACGCCACAGATCTTGTGCTTTTTACGAGATGTGCCAAGCGGATTACAAATCTCGAAATCGTCCACATACAAATTCAGTAGCACTCTCAACTCACCTCCTGATAAAAAATGGTTATCTTTGAAAAACAAACCGTCTCGAAAAGACTTGTACGTCACTTCTTCTCCCCTAGCCCCTGATATGAGATGACTATCTAATGCTTTGTTAAGAATGTGACCATCAGTGAAAAGCTGCTGCAAAAATTTTAATATCGGTACATACTGCAGCGTACTTTTATCTTTGTCATCCAAAATATATTCTATTGGTTCAACAACTTTAAAATTGTCCTTGTAGTATTTCTTGCGCTTAAAGGATGTGGCCAAAGGACAGCCTTTACCAATAGACCTATACACAGGATTAGATGTGCTCAGGGCAGATGCAAGTTCATCAATGACTGACTGGCCAACTTGCAGGTTGTAACTATTCAGTGTGTCATGTATCACATTTCTTGTACTATTCAAAGATGCTTCGCTCAACAAATATTGGAATTCTTCCAACAATTCATCAACTGCAGAACTTGGAACATGAAAAATATTTTCCAGCTTCAATAACACTGCGGCAACTTTTTTTTCTACTATCTCTGGCTGATCCTTTAAAGTATCTAATTCAACAACATCAGACTGACTGTCAACACAGTCATCATTGTTTGAAACACCAGGCTCCTCAGTGCCAGCTAGACAAGTTCCTTGTACTATACCATCCTTAAAATCTACCAGCGAATGAAAGCTGTGCTTCCGACTTTTGTGCGACTTGAAGGTGCTGTATACATTGGATTTGTATTCACAGCCTTTAAACACACAAGTGACTGTCTCGTTGTTTTTTAGATGATGCCGTATGTGCACAAAATAGTCACGTTCTGTTCCGATTTCACTAAAGCCACATAAATGACAGGAAAATGTTGTTAAGCTGTCAGAGTGCTTTGAGGTATTGTTGTGATTCCGCGACAAGTGTGTGGAAAGTGAATTCCAAGTCTTAAAAAGGCATGGACAATCAGGAAATATACACTTAATATGATGACCACGACCAAAATGACTATGTTTGAGTCTGTAATGTTTAAGAAGTTCTGACCGCCTAGACACTTCAGCACCACAGTCTTTACACTGCCACATAAACTAGACAAACAACAAAGAGAGAAAAAGGGGGAGGGATTTTACATTAGTGAATGTGTGCATCAATTGTGATTAAATAAAGCCAGCAACTGTAAAGCATACAAAAATCTATGTGTTTAATGTTACTTTGTTTAGGCCAAGGAATCTCATTCTAAAAACTACAAATCCCACTGTTGCATCAACCAAAGTGCTCTGAGGATGGAAAGTATAGCAGCAACTTGAGTTACTAGAACATCACATCAACTGAAGAGACAGCACACAGCTTAATCTAAACAGAACGATAATCCCCAAAGTATGCAAATGATGAAGTGTAAGGCTGGTTACACATTATCAGTGGCATATTTATGTTTTACTACCGTTAGTCATTATCGTACTATATAGAGAACAAAGACGCAAAATCAAACAAAGAAAATGCTAAATCATGAATGAGTCTTTGTAGTGGTATTTTTTCCCAGCATGAATATGAGCTCCACTCAATGATAGGTACCAGTGTTGAGCTCCTTATCCCTTATTTATTTTCTTAAAGCTGAGAACAGTTTGTTAAATGCACTTACCAAAACAATACGAGTTCCAAAAAGAGTTGGGTTCACATCACACCAACATCAGGGAGACCAGCAAAATCATCCACCTTTAAAAAAGGGACAAACAATGTATTTACATTTTTCTAACAATAGTCATTGTGGTGAACATGTTTGTAAAAGGTCAGCTCAGGTGGTAGGAGATTTCAGCATTTATTAAATGCACTTACCAAAACAATATGAGGTCGGAAAGAGTTGGGTTCACATCACGCCAACATCAGGGAGACCAGCAAAATAGCAGGAAAACCTGCAAAATTAGCAGTAATGAAAACATAAATGGTGAGCTTGTTAAGTGACAAAAAAATGTATTGACAGATAATAGGTAACTTGTGTCAACAGGCAGCAGGTAAGCCTATGATTCAAAGCTGATCACTAAAGTTATAAACACATTTTAACATTGCTATAAAAATCTGCACCAAATTGCACATTTGAAGAGGGTAGAACATGACAGACATGGATTTAATTTAATGTATTGTTTTAAATAATTGTGTAATTAACTTATTTATTTATTCACTGCTGGTCTATTTTCTGATAGGTGTGATATTTGTCTGATAAGCATTAAAAAACACTGTATAGCATTAATTAACCACATCAGAACTAAATACTATTAATCTAAGTACAGTAAAATCCGGTGTATATCGGGTGCAGCAGCCCCTAACTGCGACCTGGCGTGGTCCCCATTTATTGTGTATTGAAATCTGAGTGCACGCTATGCAAGGAAAGACAGCGACACAGACCAGTCTGGCTGCGTGACTTTTTCCACAGTTTTTCTCCCTCACGAGGTCATAATCATGCATTTACAGAAACAGTGGTATATTGTTCGGTAATTAAACCTTGTGGAGTGTTCTTTTGATTTAAAGACTCATATTAAATTTAAAGAATGACCAGCGGAGTCGGGCAGCGCAGCTCACAAGCTAGAAGTCTGCTACTCACAACTTTCCCTGCAGGCTGAGAGCTCAACTACCGTACTGTAGCTAGTAGGAGTGCAAACTCCTGAAAGTGAAAACAGACGGGACATTAAGAGCGACACAGCTGCACAGAAACTGCATGTTGTAGACATCGCTGAACACAATATAAATCGTCACACAGGAAGACAGTTTAAACTTTTTTTTCCTCTTAAAGAGACTTTCAAAACAGGGTGCGTCTTATATTCCGGACTTTACGGTAGATGTTACATGCAGAAAGATTTTTATTCTATGAAAAGTTTTGGAGAATAAGAATTATGGAAATTGTGCAAATTAAGAGGGAAGAATTAATTACAAAACACATTAGGTTTCTCAACTGTTATTTGTACAATACATTAAATCTCTGTCTTGTAGTGCTTCGAGATGGTCATCATGGGCACTGAGCAGAAAACTATCGTCGCGATACTGTGTAGCATCACTCGTTTTTATATGCGTCAGTATTGAGACTAATAGAACGCCTCAGCTTACCTCTCTGTTTGTCTGTCACTATTTTCGCCTGTGACAATTTATTAAGCTCATACTAGTCCATCACGTTACCTCACATTACCGGACTGTTCGTCTTCTTCTGTTTAATAAATGGCGGGTGGGGACTAACGGATAAAGTGTTCTACAGCGCCCCCTCCTCATCCGGTGGCTGTAAATATTACTTTTAACAGACTTTTAGCGAACATTTAAAAAATAAATAAAATGAAATAAAAGATACCGTTATAGTTTCCTTGTCCAGGCCTACTTGAGAGGATTTCAGAAAACGGGTTGTTGCCGTGTCTGAATCATGGTTTGAAAAGGCAGTCTGCACTTAACCTCAGTGGCAGGGCAGCCATTCACTTTACATTGGAAGTAGCGCCAACATTAACCCCGTGCTGTAAACAAGCACCATAAGCCCCCTTTACAACGTACTTTAACACGATTTCCATTCTCCAAATGTAATCACACTAACACGATTAGAAAACATATTTAAAACTAGTCTGCAAAATAGCCTATTAGGCTTGAAGCTAAGCTAGTTTAAATGTTTTTTTTTTTTTTTTTTTTTTTTTTTTTTTTTTTTTTTTTTTTATAATACTTTATTTATAAATCAAGTCTGGCTGTTACAATAATAACAATAAACAACATTACAAACTGAGCATGACTTAACATGAATTAAAGAATAATGAACAAAAAGGATATAAAAAAACAAATAGAGAATATAACATAAAAAAGTCAGAGGTCTAATCTGGAATCAAAATCTTTAAACTTTGATTTATTTCTAAAGCTTGTTTAGTTCTAATCTTTTTAATTGTTTTTTTGAAATGTGTTAATTCATTCATGAAAATAAAAAAGCGTGGTTTGACTTTCAAAAATCTGCATTTATGTATATATTGTTTGGCCAAAATAATGACAGTATTATACATTTTCCCCTTTTTCCTATCTTCTATTAAAATACCAAGTTTTATACTGTTATATTCTAAATTTGGAGAATTTAAGTCTTTTGTTGATATCCAGTTTTGAAATGAACCCCAAAAAGTTTTTGTAAATTCACAATCATAAAATAAATGTTTTTGGGTTTCAATTTCACCATCACAAAACACACAATTATTTTTTTCAATATTAAATCTTTCTCTTAGGAATTCATTACATGGGTAAATTTCATTAATAATTTTAAAGTGCGTTTCCTTTGCTTTCGGAGAGACGGGGAGAGTGAGGTACTCAGTCCTAATTCTTGAAATATTTTCAACAGAATATTCTTTTAATAAATGTTTTCTTTTGAGTAAAATTGGAAAGAGTTGCGAAGTTAAAGTTCCTCTAATAATCTTATTTGTGCATTTCTTCTCCACAAATTCAATTTCATCTATATATAGTGAAGGCAACCGTGGTATTATTTTTTCATATATTAATGTCCCTTGCACCATATTTATGATTACTTGAGGGATCGCCTTAATAACAGTTGAATATTGTTTAATTGTGCATTCAATATTGTACTTTTCCATGAAATCATTGTGTTTAAGCAGATTCCCACCGGAATCCATTAAATGTAAAATGGACCAAATACCTCTCTCCACCCACTCACGACAACACAAAGACTTACGTTTAAACAAAATACATCTATTATTCCATATTGGGCAATTGTGTGGAGTAAAATTGTGCTTATAGGCCAGTTTCCAGTTAAGGAGGACTTGCTGATGGAATTTAGACAACTTAATGGGAAGTTTAGAAACACAATAGTCACATCTCAATAGAAATTCTATTCCACCACATTTTTCAAATATTTTAGAAGGAATATTAAACCAGAAGGTTTTGTTATTGCGTATGAATTGTTGTAACCATTTAAGTTTTATCATTCCATTCATTGACTCATAGTCAATCACATTTAAACCCCCTTCCTCTAAAGATTTGACCACATCACTTTTTCTAAGATAGTGATGTTTGTTTTTCCAGATGAAGTTGAAGTTGGACTGATTTACTGATTTAATTGAGTTGTCAGAAATATCTAATGAAAAAGCGGGGTACATTATTCTAGAGAGTATTTCACTTTTAGTGATCAAAATCCGTCCAAAGATCGATAAATCTCTCTGCAACCAGGAGTTAAGAATAGTCTTGCTTTTATTTATAACCGTCTCAAAATTGTGCTCTTCTCTAGCTTTGACATCTTTTGTTATAACCACACCTAAATATTTCACCTTATCTTTTACTGGAATTTCATATAAGTCTACCAAGGGGTGATCATGTATAGAGACTAATTCACATTTTTTTAAATTCAAGTGAAGTCCAGATGCTTTGGAGAATATCTCGATTTTCTTGAGAATAAAAGGAATCTGTTCTGATCTTTTAACAAAGACTGTGGTATCATCTGCCAGCTGAGTAACAGACAAATTATTACCTAACACATTTAAGGGCTCTATGTCTGGGCTGTTTTTTATAAAAATAGCTAACAGCTCTGCAGCTAAGATAAATAATAGGGGAGAGCAAGGACAACCTTGTCTTATACCTCGATTGACCTCAAATCTTTTAGTGGTACCTTGAGGGAGGGAGACAGAACTATTAATGTCACTATAGATCATAGAGATAACCTTGATAAAACTAGAACCAAAACCAAAATACTCTAAAGTTTTCAATATAAATGGATGTTCGACAGAATCAAAGGCTTTATAAAAATCTAAGAATAAAATAAAACCTTTGTCATCAATCAGATCATTATAATCCAGAAGGTCAAGAACCAACCTAATGTTGTTGTGTATAGACCTGTCTTTAAGAAAACCAGATTGAGTTTCACTAATTATTTGGTCCATCCCGATTTTCAATCTGTTAGCAAGAACAAGAGTAAATAATTTGTAATCTACATTCAATAAAGTTATTGGTCTCAAGTTTTCAATTTGCCTTTTGTCCTTACCAGGTTTGGGTAACAAGGTGATAATTCCTTGTTTCATAGTAGACATAAGGCTATTATTTTCCATACATTCTTTTAGAGCATTAAATAACAAATCTTTAATAGTCTCCCAAAATTGTTTATAAAAGTTGGAGGTCAGCCCATCTTGACCTGGAGCCTTGTTTATTGCTATATGTTTTAAAGCCGTCTCTAATTCCTTGATGTTCATCTCTGAATCACATATTTCCTTAAAGTCTAAATTAATTTGAGGAATGTGATGTTTAATACTTTCAAGAAAAGAAGTCGAGTCCTCAGCTGAATAAGATGAAGAGTATAATTTAGAATAAAAGTGATGAATTTCATCCGAAATTATTTTAGTGTCAGAGCATTCTTCATTATTTACCATTAAAACATTTATACTATTTCTTTCTTGTCGTCTTCTTTCTAGCCCAAAAAAATAAGATGTATTCTTTTCCCCCTGTTCTATCCATTTAGCTCTCGATCTAACATACGCACCTTGTGCTCTTTGGGTGAATAACTCATCTAGACTAGCTTGTAAACTCAACACCTTAGCTGTGTCTTCATCTGACAAATCAACCTTTTGGCAACATCTGTTAATTTCTTGAACCAGTTTATATTCTTTCTCCCTTTGTTGTTTGCATCTGGTCTTACTGAATTTAATGGATAAACTTCTAACCTGGTATTTAAAATACTCCCATTTCCTACAGTAAGTATTGATATCTGTATTATTCATGATATCAGCTAATAAAGCTTTAACTTTCTCCACATATTCCTCTGATTTTAAGAGTTCTGCATTAAACTTCCAGTAACTTTTTCTATACTTAGGGTGATTTTGTGGTTTTAGTGTTATATCAATCACACAATGGTCGGTTAAAGGAGCAGCTGATATCGAAACATCTGAAACTAAATCTTTGATTTCTGGAATAGTCAGCCAAAGATCAATTCTAGATCTTGATCTTCCGTTGGGTTTAAACCAAGAAAATTGTCTTGAATGTGGGTTTTTCTCTCTCCATACATCAATAAGGGAGTTGATGTCTATAAACTCCTTCATCACTTTGTTGTGGTGGAAATCATTATAATTAGATGGACATCTATCCAACCACTCATCTGGCACCATATTAAAATCTCCACCTATTAAAGTCAAGCCTATAATATACGTCTGCTTATATTCAGTAATAATTTCTGTAAGAGATTCCAATAATAATTTGTTTTGAGCAATATTATTGTAACCATAGATATTAATCAAGATTGCCAGTGAACCTTCTAAATTTACAACTAGTGCTATCCAGTGACCGTTGGTATCACATTTGGATGTTATTACCTTCCCAGGAAACCTGTTAAAAAATATTGCAACACCTCCAGATCGATTACTGCCATGAGAAAAAATAATGTCGTCTCCCCACTGCGTCTTCCAAAATATAGAATCCTCTTCACATGAATGAGTCTCTTGTAGAAATATGCACTGCGTTTTCAGTCCTTTACAAAATAAGAAAGTAGCCTTACGCTTTGTGTTGTCCTTTAGACCTCTGGCATTTAAAGAAGAAAAGGAAATCTCTGACTTTAACAAAAACATAAATTATATAACGTTCAGTTTTCTACAATAGTTTGTTTTGAACAATAAAGAACCAACCTCTTTATATGTGTGCTGAACTAAGAGGTTCCTCTGGAACAAAACTTTTCCCTCATCTTACTCATTTAGTGTCTAATATCAGGATTACATGTCAATGTTCATTTAGTTTCCTTCCACTTAGATCCGTTGTCCATTGATGAAACCCAAAGGACCTCGAAAGTATGCCTTCTTCCCAGCTTTCCTTGCATCCTGTATCCGTGGCCAGAGAGCTTCTCTTGCCTGTCTATCAGCCGTGGTCAAATCTTCAGTGAAACGGATACCTGCATCCTTGCATACATCAGACTCCTTTGTCATTCTCCAGATTCCATCTCGATGTTGGCGCATGACGAACTGAATGATTACCTGGCGCGTTCTCTTTTCCTCCTTTTTTCCCACCCGGTGAACTGTATCCACTATCTCGTCCATCTTTGAGGCCCACATTGGTGCAATCTTTTTAAGCAGGTTAATGACCTCCTCTCTTGTGTTTTCATTCATTTTCTCTTTCATGCCTTTTATCCTCAGGTTCCATCGCCTGCTGTATCTTTCATGGTCACCTGCTCTCTCTTTCAGGGCGCTGTTTTCTTTTTCAAGAACTGCCACCTTCCCTTCTAATTCAGAAACTTTACTTTTGCAATCTTTGAGTTCAGCTGCATTAAATTCCAGCGCTGTGGCCAGGCTGCAAATCATTGTACTGTTCTCCTTAATCTGAGAATTGATGTCTTCAAGCTTATTTTCTTGCTTATCAAATCTGGTGCACAATGTGTTTATGGCAACTAGTATGGAATCAACAGAGGATTCTTCATTTGGTCTTACCCACTTCCTCACATGAGAACCTTTTGTTGGTGTGTTTACCAGGGAATCATCGGTCTCTTCAATGTTTCTTTTATCGGGTCCCGCATTAGTAGCTTCCATCGCGTAGTCGTGTTGTAGAAGCGCATCAGGTGTAGCCATCTGATCGCTAGCTTTGATGTTAGCTTTGGTGTTCGTCGTCATTTCTTGGACTTTTGATCGGTTTTTTGGTTTATTACCTCTGCCAGACATTTAACTTCGTAATCCGAAATAAACTTGAGGGAAAACAAATCGCTCTAACAACTTTTGAGGAACTTTAGCGTGCGCTCTGAAAAGTACGTCCGCTCAGTCCGCCATCTTGCCCCAAGCTAGTTTAAATGTAGGTTAGCCATTGCAGGGCTGATTTAATCGAACAAAAACACAACAATGGTGTTAGCTAACTAATAACACGTTTGTGAGTGTTAACAGAACAATCTTCAAGTAGAAATATAAACCACACATGGTTATATATTGCTTACTTACCGAAATTGAAGAGCCTGCTGGATATGAGCATTGACGGAGACCGAAGAGAAGCGGGAGGAAAATAAATGGCGGAATTTCATTCTGCGTCAGTACAGTCTGCACATGCGCAGTACCTGCTAATTAAATTGCCCATATTTTTTTCTATTAACTTTTAACCGAGTAAATTACGATTGATTTAAAAAGTGGGAATACATGTAACTATTAATTAAAAAATATATGAAAGATTCAATAACACATTAAAATCAATAAAATAAGCTACATTAAAACATGCAAGATATACTAGGGGCCAGAATCAGTTTTTTCAGTGTAGATAGATAGATAGATAGATACCATTGTGGCACTTGGACTACAAAATCAGTCAGTTGGGACATTGAAAAAAAACAGATTCAAGCCCCATCCAATCACAATCCACTAGCCATCAGTGGCCGGCTAAGTGGACCACATCATCGGGGGCATGATCTGCTCTTTACAGCGTTTTTTTTTTTTTAAATGATGGCGAATCTCAAAAGATTTTTGGAGAGGTCCTTCATTATCTTCAAACCTTTGCCCTGCAGAGCTGTACAGTAGCTGCAGTCACCCACACAGACACACAAAGGGAAAACTCTGGGACTCATTTTAAATTCAGTTGTTCTCTTTTCTTTTTCTATCTAACTTTCTTTTAGTGAACAAGTCTTGGACAAACTCATTATTGCAATGATGGGTTTCAGCCATAACACTTTGTCCTGCTGTGGCAATCATAGCCGTACTATCATATATCTGAAGAGGATTATGGGTTATGTTTAATTTCAAGCCATATAGTGCACAAAAAGCCGTAAATTCATCCTCATAATACAGTAAAAATGTATTATAGTTATCCACAGTAGAATTACAAGTTCCATCTGTCAGTTCAGATTGGGACACACTCACACACACCTGTAAATACGAAGCTTGAACCAAAGGCACCTGGACTGGTTGAAGATCTTGAAGGCGTTTCACCTCTCCTCCGAAAGGCTTCTTCAGTTCCAAACTGTCTGGTGGACGGAGCTAGAAATGTACAGAGGCCTTTGGATCAAGCTTCGAATTTACCATGACCTGGATGACTGAGAACCTACACACACACACACACACACACACACACACACACACACACACACACACACACACACACACACACACCTGTAAATAGTCTTTAGCAATCTTAATGCACATGAATACAGTATCCTCATACATCTTGATTGTCTTGTTTCAGATTGTACAACCTAATCTGACAGTGTGTTGATTATAGCTTATCTTATTTTAGTCAGGTCTTTTAAAAGTAACATTGTAGATTCAGACGCAGAGGCCGAGTGCTTTCAGACATATTGTACTTGAAGGAGTCTCACCTAGACTCTTTGATTCATTTTCAAGGTAACTCAAAGAGCTGCTTCTCTTTGAAAGGACTGATCATGTTCTGTCTCACTGAAGTCTGTCTGATTGTGTGGGGAAAAAGCCACTTTTGTAGAGTGCTACAGAAAGCTGCTCTTGACATTAGAATCAAACTAAACACAGCAAAAGTACAACGTTACTTATTATTAGGAATGCAAAAACAGAGTCAGCACACAGTTCAACACGAACCTCAGTTTTTTTGGTCACGGTTTTCGGTTCTGACGGCCCGGGCCATTTTTGTATTCCATTCTTTGGAGTTTTAGGCCATTTATACAGGACCAGCAAAGGGCTAAGAATAACAGTGTTTTTATTCTTCTAAAACTATTTATCTATTTTACTTTTAAGCAACAAAACTTTTCCATTTCTACACATTCTTGGTGTATCATTGAAAGTCTCAGTGAAAAGAAGGTCAGCGTTTAAGTAGCACCATGTAGACCAGCTGTTCAAATAGGAAGACATTTATATTTAGGCTATATGTTTTTCACAGACACTTAGAAATGGGTGGTAAAGCGTTGATATTTCATTGTGTACTGCAACTTCCACCAAGCGGTCCGGTTTGGTTCAGTACAGTTTGGTTCAGTTCGATACGGTAAACCCCTGAACTTGGTAAGGGGAGTGTAAGCCAGATGGAGATAGCCGCGTCAGCTATGAAATAGTGTGACATCATAGCAGCCCAGGGACAAAGGAAAACGAAAGGGACCCTTTAGGGTCGGATGGGTACCCTTGGCACCCCAACAGAAGGGTACCAAAAAAGTAGGACGGTATGGATCAGTTATTTTGGTACCCTTCCTAACTTTTGACGGTGGAAACAGCAATAAATGGGTACTGTACCGAACTAAACTGAACCGGACTGCTTGGTGGAAACAGGGCTAGTTTGAAACGCTGCTTCGTCTTTTCTCCGTTCACTCTCGGGGGGAGAGTGAACGCATGATGCAGACGGGGGGTCTGTATCATGCAGGGATCAGCTGGTGTCTGTGTGTTAACATCAGCAGCTCCACGTTAGTAACGTTACAGCCTGCTGCAGTCTGTTGCTGTAAACTTAGCCAAAGTATTTCCATTTGAGTAGGCAACAGAGAGTCATTTTTATGTTTAACGTTTTCTCTTCCTTGTCATCATGCGCAACACTGAAACCAAAATGTCCCCAGAGCAATGGTTTGAAAGACGGCGGTGCTTCCTCATATTGCTGCCTCTCCTCACCGCTCATCATGTTAAAGTAATGTGTGTAATCTGACATTAGTGTTGTCAGCTTTCCCAAGCTTTAGTACATGGTTTATTGGATATTCATCGGGAGGAGGGTTTCCTTATCCCAGTGCATGGACTTACAGGCACACACTTGAACAGAGACAATTTGGAGAGAGATAAAATGCATGGAAGCTAGACCGAAGAACTGTAATTTACAAGAGCTTGTTGAACCGCGGCTGCCATACTGAACCGATCGATGTTTTATTGAGAATTGTTGCATCTCTACTTTTTATGTATGACTACTTTATAATTAATATTCTTAAAGATGTAGTTGGGAAGTTGATACATATGTGTATGTGAAAACCTTGGTGTATTGTCTGCTGATGTTTCTGCAGAGTTTCCCAGTATCTAAAAATATAGGACCAAAATAAACGTCCAACTTTTCTGCAAGATAAAGTGTTTATGTTCTGGTACGTGTATGATACAAACTTCTTACCTACTTTATCTACCCTCTCTCAGGTATGCTGTTCTGCGAGACCCAGCAGGCTGGTTGAGTGTGAACCCTGTCAGAGGAACTGTCAACACGTCGGCCTCGCTGGACCGCGAGTCTCCCCATGTCCATGATAACAAATACACAGCTGTCTTCATCGCCACAGACAACGGTATGTGTCAGATACCTCACTATACTGTACATGACATGATATAATTTCACTTTTCAAATCACACATCGCAAACAACACATAAAGCCTTCAGTTCAGTAAATGTCCTTTTTCTCCTTTTCTTAAACAGAAAAGTTCGGACTCTTTTTGAAAAGGCAATTAAAACTGAATTACTTTACAAAACCCTGAAAATGAATATTTAATTTATAAAAAAGCACAAAGATGGCATATCAAATGTTGAAACTGAGAAATGTCATAGTGTTTGGAAAATGATGTGCCCATGTTTAATTTGATGCCACCAACACATTTCATAGAGGTTGGGACAGTAGCAACAAAAGCAGAGAAAAGTATTGAATGCTTAAAGAAAAAACCTGATGGTCCAATCTGCAGGTGATGAGAAGAGCACACATTTGAAAGCCAGCATCCATGATGGTAAACTGGTGCATTAGTGCATGGGTAATTTGGTGGCAGTAGCTCAGTCCGTAGAGACTTGGGTTGGGAACCGGAGGGTCGTCGGTTCAAGTCCCGGTGCGGAACATAATATGGAAGTTGGTCTGATAGCTGGAGAGGTGCCCTTGAGCAAGGCACCGAACCCCCAACCGTGCACTCCCTACAGAGCAGTGTATAGCAGCCCCACTCTGACATCTCTCCTCTAATGCATGTCCACAGGTCCTGTTTGTGCATGTGTTTGATTCTATGTGTGTAAGAAGCATGTCTTTAAAAACAGTGTAAACCTGAATTTCCCTCAGGGGTTAATTAAGTATGTAAAATTCATAAAGTAATGAAGGCACCATTGAGGCTGAACCATACATACAGGTACTGGAGAAACATATGCAGCTAAATAGACAACTTGTTTTTCAGATAAGGCCTTGCTCATTTCAGCGAGACAATGCCAAACCATTTGACCCTCGTACTATTGGTCTCCTAAACAGCATCATGTGAATCCTTGAACTTCCTCTCTGATGTACGTCGCTTTGGATGAAAGTGTCTGCTTAGTGAATTGTACAATCCTTGCCCCCTTGATGTGTGTATTTAAGTATTCACTGTGTGTGTGTGTGTGTGTGTGTGTGTGTGTGTGTGTGTGTGTGTGTGTGTGTGTGTGTGTGTGTGTGTGTGTGTGTGTGTGTGTGTGTGTGTGTGTGAGTGTGTGTATCTCAGTGCTCCTTGTGTGTATCAGACCCTGAACTGTTATACAGCTAAAATCCTACATTCAGCCAGAATGGTCAAACATCCCATTTTAAAAATGACAGAAACATGTCTCCTAAGTTCCCAACACGCTCACAGCGTTGTGAAACGTGTTGCTGGCATCACATTCAGAATAAACGTTTCATTTTCCCAAAAGAAAGAACATTTCTCAGTTTCAGCATTTGGTATTTTGCCTTTGTGTAATTTACAACCTAAGCTTTGTTGTTTTAAAAACCATCACATTCTGTTTTTATTTCACAACGTCTCAGCTGTTTTGGAAATGAGTCATAAGATTAAAGTTTCAGGAAATTGGTTACAGCGTTCTAATCCTAGTCAGACTTAATTTACCACTTGTCAAATGTAACCACAAGAGCAAAACATTAAGTATATGTAACTTTACAAACTATTTCAGGGGTTAAACTTTATATGTTTGTCATAGATTTTATTTTATGAGCCAAATATGTCTGCTCTATTTACTGATATATGATACAAAAGTATATTTTGTAATAAACAAATCAGTTTCTCGGAGTGAAGACTGTTGGTGCACTTTCATGGCACCAAAAATGAAATAGTACAAAAATGTTCTTCCTCTGAACACACAAAGGACTGTCTGTTATTTTCACCTGCCCACATTGAAACTGTCATTATCCCTGGTGACAATAGGATGGCCTTAATTGGCGTTGCTTTCTGTCTGACCATATGGTCACTGGTTGGCAGTGTCAGTGGAGCTGCTGCTCTGAGACTTTCTGAGGCACAGATGAAAGTGTCACGATCCCCGACGTATCTCTCCTTTTTCTCTCTCCTTTTCCCTTTGTGTGGCTTTCTGTCTCTTTGTCCCTTTGTCCCCCTTCTCTCTCTGTCTCTCTCTTCCCATCAATCTATCTGGTCTCCTGTGCTCAGGGAGATTCTGACAGATCCATTAGAGGAACTGAGAGATTCTATTAGTAGGCAGCAGAATAGCACTGTTGTGCTGGGAAATTTGGCAGCCTCAGAAAGATGAGCACTGAAAGAGAAGTAATGATGGGGCAGGAGGGGAAGCTGGGAAAGTGGAAGGGTCAGGGGAAGAAGAGAAAGGAGGGGACATGAGAGTAGATAACAGGGAAAAGATATAGAGCAGGGGAAGTGTGTGGGGAAAGGTGGAGGCGATGAGACATGAGGAAGATTATGAGTGCAAGGCAGGATGTAAGATTAAAAAGTGGGCCAGTAGAGGATGCAGGACTAAAAGTTACTGGACAGATTTATGGTTCTGTGTCAACTTTTCCAGATACTGTTTGCATCACGTGTGTTTTACTTCTAGAAATTGTCTTACACTTTGCAAAAAAAAACATCTTGGTTTTCTTGCAGTGTTAGGTAACAAGACTGACGGGCCTCGTTCACGAAATGATTATGCGGCTTCTACACCGACTTGTGCAAATAAGTCAAAAAGACACCGTCTGATTCACAAAACACACTCAGGGCTGAAGGAACACTAAACCATGCTGCAGAGCAAACAGCGTCCCTGTGCACCGCTGCTGTTTGGCCGTATTGAAATGAATCATTATGCAGTCATTTGGGGGAAATTTGGTCCCTTTCTATGCAAATTGGCCTCATTGCAAAAAATGAGTCTAATTCACAAATTCTGGCGCGAACTGCCATCCACAGTTAGAGTTGAAAAATGACTGTCTGGTGAGAGTTGGTGGCTGCTGCGCTGCAGTATTAATAAGAGACGTGCAAACTTTTCAGTCATCAGGAAAACGATTCCCCCCCCGTGTGCAATATGAAAATAAAAGATCTATGAATAACGTCTGTAAATATTACATTGACATTACTTTTGTTTATTTAACCAGATGTTAAATCGGTCACAGGCTCGCAGTGGCTCGAGTCGTAACCCATGACAACCACGCCAGTGTTGTGTTTTCCTTGCTTACTCCATTGACGGAAGGAAGCTTTGTTTTAAACTGTGATACTCACATCACATCTTTGGAGGCCGGCTGCTCACAAAACTTATACAAGTTTCCCCTCCACTCCTAGTTCATTATCTTTATACAGACAAACGTGTCTTCTGTCAGCATGAGAGCTCATCTCTGTGCAGAGTAAACGTGCAGAGAGCCTCTCTCTACAAAAACAGACACATTCAATCTCCTTAATGTAGCGCCAAACTGTGCAAACATGAAAGCGATATATATCTTACTGCCTTATTCTTTTTATATTATATACTGTTATATGATTACATTTAAAACTACTCTTGTTGTTTCCAAGTTTTGTTAAACCTTAATTAGTCAGGATTAACTGGCTGACAGCCCAAGTTAACATCCATGTTGAAGTCAGCAGGGTAAAGGATATTTGCTAACTAAAGGAGGAGACATAAGGATACATTATGTTGTGTTCAAGGTATAGGGTGGGTAACCTAACGACAGCTCTCAGCCTGTCATGACAGAACTGACATTAAACTTAGAAAACAATCGTTTTTCTATTTGCTATCTATTGAGCCAAACTATAACTTTGAAATTGTTCAGCATGCCATGAGGCGAGATCGATTAGATGGAGTTGTGTTCATGCAGCTCCATGTCCACTTTTAATATAAGCAAGAACTATACAAATTCCTGCCCCCAGACCTTTAACTATCCACTGTATTGATGCTGGCATGTGCACGCTGTGTGTGGACGTGTTTGAAATGTGAGCAGAATACTGATATTTGCTCAGCCGCTGCCTTGCCTCAGTCGCTGCACGCTCTGTCATTGACAGGACAAATTTGTTCCTTCTCCACAGCGACCTGCGCAATGATTGTATGACAACCCACCTATGTAGACTACCAGCAGAATATCGATTGACCCTCACGTCTTCATCTTTATCTTTATGTGAAGACCTTAGATGAATATCTATCTACCCTGCAGGAGGGAGGAGGATGGTGAGAGTTATAGATTGTCTCACACAGAGAGTGAGGAGGTCAAAGGAGAACATATATGAGATATAAGACATCTGGGAAAAACATATATCTACTCTTAAATGTGAGAAACATTGATTAAAAGATGGTGAGGGGGGAAAGAAAGAAAATCATACCAGGAATTTTTTTTTCTCACTGAATATTCCTCCAAAAGAAAAAAGACTGCCAATAAACCTTATCTTATGACATGGGCCGAAAGAGTGTCTGATAACAGAGTTTTTTCCCCCATTGCAATCGGTGGTCCCATGGTTAGTTAAAGCTGATTTGACCTGGAAGTTATGATGGACAAGAGGTGGAGTACAGCAAAGAGGAGAACACAGGATGGGTTAAACAAGGTGGAGATGATGATAATGTTGATGTCAGTGGCCATCTCAGCAAGAGAACCTGCAACATTGAGTCTGTAGTTTGACGGTTCCACTCTGTTGCCATAGCAATCAAGTGCACTTGCAGGAGCAGCAGACAGAGCCATTTGTCTCTCCATGAGGTGTGAAGTTGTAGACTGAGATGACTTTGTGATTGTCACGCAGGTGCACATACATGTGTGACTGTAAATCTGTTTATTTGTATGGGCTGATGCTCACACTCATCCCTGCATCTGTATTTGTTCACATCGTCTCCTCTCACCATCATGTGCTTCTACTTCTGAGTTAATGACTGAAAAGCCACAACCTGGTGCTGCCTGGGCAGCAGCACCTGGCAGGCCAGCGGAGTGGTGCGATATTGTTTGAAGAGATATTGTTCAAACCTGAGCAGAGGGCTTGATGGGCTGTTTATATAAAGTCTCAGCAGTAGCTTCTGTTTTTGCACGCCAACAAATTCTCTTCTGCTCTCTGATTCCCCGCCGGGACGCCAGCTGTTCTCGTTTCTTACCCCTTTCTCTTTCCTTCACATTAGTTTTGGTATTCTGTGTTGGCAGATGTGTGTTTGTGTGTGGGTGGATTGAAGTTGTGAGTTCATCCTGGTTTTTAATGTCTTTGTCCTGGTGCATGCAGTGCCTCTCTTTCCTGCCCTTGCGTATCCACTAACTGTTGTGTGTTGCGGTTCAATGTTTTCTCCTGTTCCTCATTTAAATGTTAAACCGCCTCCTGGTGGGAGCCATTTGTCATTGGGAGGCATGAATACATTATCAAAGCCCCAGTCGTCTGAACAAGCCAGCACACACAAACTCTCTCAAACACACACACACATGCAATCTTCAGTGGCTGCCACCTCAGAACTTCCTATTAAAAAATCTTAAGTTATGCACGAGAGAACAGAGCAGTGTTTGCTTTGAGCACATGGACGTACTGAGGAGAGACCTTCTTTCAGACTCAGAACTGAGGTTGTGTGTGTGTGTCTGTATCACAATGAGACTCCCTCCACACAGGCAGAGAGAGCCATGTTAATTACAGGAGTATAAGGTGTTACATACACATACACATACACATACACACACTCAGTCGGAGCAGAGTGATACGTCTCGGCAGTCAAACAGTCAGATCAACTCCCCTCTGGTTTAAATCAAAAGCAGGAGCATAAGGAGAGAGGGGATGCTGAATTTTAATGGGTCACAGAGCAAATCTCTTAGGTGCTCACACGGAAGCTAAATTAAACAGCACCTCGTGTGTGTGTGTGTGTGTGTGTGTGTGTGTGTGTGTGTGTGTGTGTGTGTGTGTGTGTGTGTGTGTGTGTGTGTGTGTGTGTGTGTGTGTGTGTGTGTGTGTGTGTGGGTGTGTGTGTGTGTGTGTTTGTGTGTGTAACGTGTGTATCTGTCCATCTCTTTATGACAGGTCTGCATAATAGGTTCATCATCTCTTCTCTCAGAAGACACAGAAGACTGACAGTCCTATCTGGCTGTCAGCAGCAGAGATACCCTCTGTAGATGTGGATGTGCAGGTACACCTTTGTGTGTCCCTACATGTGTCCATCTCCGTGTGCACTGTGCTGCCTCATTGCCATACTAAGTGCGGGGAACCAGTGCGCTGCTCATTTCTGTAATGGGCTGAGTAATGTTTGAGTCCCTGTTCCAAACCAGCCCAGATACAATGGTTTTACTGCTAAGTGTCTGTCATGTCACCGGCACACATTGAGGCAGCCTGGCAGGTAAAATGCAGATAGATGGACTCATGTTGTGTTTTTGGCCAGCCATGATCAGACCAACTCCAACTGATATAATAAAGCCTGATGAGCCGGTGTTTCAGCCCAGAGCGCTGACATCTTTCGGCCTATGATAGTAAAGAAGAGAATGAATTGAATCAGTGGTCCTCTCCATTTGAACATGCCAGTGTTTACGCATTGATGAGTCTTTCAACTCTTCATCTCCGGCTTTGAAATGAATAATGAAACTCCACTAAAGCCTGTTTTAGTTATTTATGAATCAAAGTTTGATTAATAGGGGATTTGGGACTAAGCTGTTAGCAGATAGAGGCAGAGTGAATGCCAGAAATCAGCCATGACTGCCCTCTATAACTTTCCAAAGAATCCATTATAGCAGAGCCAAGAGAGCAAGAGCTGAAGAGCAGACTGTGTCTAATTGATTGTAAATATAGTAACAAGAAGATCAGTGTCAGAGAGACAAAAATAGACGTGGATGCTGATGAGACAAGCTGAAGTTACGAGTGCAAACAACCTGGCACCCGGTCAAATCAGCAAATCAGGTTTTCACAAACCAAAAGAAACATTCAGTGAAATACGGAAACTTAGTGAGATTAACGCAGAATACAAAAATGCTTCCTCATCCAACAGTATTAGGGAATCTAAGTCGTGCTCGTGTGTTAGAAGGTGTTAGACGATGTAGAGAGCCAAGCCAAACACTTCTTACAGCTTGGCATGATGTTCTCTAATGAACATTAATCATATCTCCCACTGTGATTTGAAAGGCCCAATTTGCATGAAGCCTGATTGTATGGACTCAGTGCACGCGACCAATTTGCATAAACTGTGCATCGTTCCTGCTTCACTGGTCACTTGATTGATATAATTGGTTTATCGTTATATTATGACTTGAATTTAGGAGTCTTTCAATCAAATGAGCACCCCACCAGGTTTATTTTTCCATATTTATTGCTGTTTTCTTAATGGATGTTATGACATAATGTGAGAGAGAAGCTTTGAAAAATGGGCCAAACTCTCAGAGCCATCAGCACCTGCAGGGCGGAGGACAGCTCCATGTTTCTGTTTGACACATGCAGGAGTTTAGGGGGGAGCTTGTGTGGGCACGTGTGTCAAAACAAAACATTGTATCAGCTCACTGTCTGAGTGAACTTCAGTGAGTTTGTCTGATCACAGATTACTGCCTCTCCTTTTAATCAATCGTACTGTAAACAAGATGGCTGCCTTCATGTCAGTTTTACACTGGTACTTTTTTCCCTTAGTTTGACCTTGGATAGCAGTCAGGGAGCGCTGCACTCAAGTAGAAAATGTTTTAACTTCCACGCAGCGCGCAAGAACGGCAAGCGCGACCATGCACTGCGCTCAACTCGGCAGCGAGGAGATATGCTCTTGCGACTGAGCAACACAATAGACAATAAATGGGCCTGACAGTGGCGCGCAGCACCCACCAGGTCCTATCTGAAAGGCCCTAAAGTCAGACATGAAGTTACACCTAGGCGTGCACTCTGCAGTCTTACTCTACACAGTGCTGGATTGACTAAATTGGGATCTGAAATGTAAGGGGTGTTTTTCTCTCTGATCTGCGTCTGGTGTTTCCTGATTTTGGCAACCCCTCAGATGGTCCTGTAAAACGTCATTTTTTTCACAATTGCATTTATATTACAAGGATTAGTGATAAATGCTTAAAGGGATATTTGCATTAAGCTTTGTATCATTAGAAACCTGGTAGTATTTGTGAATGGTCGTGCATCCCGCCCTCATTTTCCCCTGAGACAGGAAAGCTCTGTATTTCTTGTCTGAAAAGGAGCCTCTGATGACGCAAAAATCGTCATTTTGGGGGTGAAACTACATCGCTAGTTCCTCATGTTTTCGACCACTGAAGCTACAGACCTATTACAGATCAGTGGGTGGGACCTCACTGCCAGAATCTAAACTTAACGTCCACCATATTGCTTTGAAGCTATACTAACAGGCTCTATGGCGAAAGCTGAGAAGAACCGAGAATGGCGAAAAAAATATGTTTCAACTTCAAACTGATATGGATGAAGGGGATTTTGAAGGTCTTGTGCTCGAATCGGCCACAGAGGCAAGCGGGTTAACTAACGGACTGAATTGTGTTCCTGCTCAGCCAATCAATTATGACCCTGTGTAGCAGCAGGGCGGGGTGACGCCGGCATGAGGTTATGGTGCAGGGTAGGGAATCAAGGCATCTGACCCAGGATAATAGCAGTGTAATGGGATACGCTCTAGAAAGCCCAGAAGATCACAGCTCAACACTGTCTTGCTGTCTGTCACTTCCCCTGTCTTCATTAACCCCATATAAACACTGTCCTCCCCACTTTTGTGCTTAAGCACCACCTCCACAACCTCTGTCTCTCTCTCTCTATGTTCCTATCTGACTGCCTCTGTCTTTCATCTCAAGACTTGTAGCAGACCCGCTTGGGGAAGTCGCCCCATTGTAAACATGCTCTTGTTGCGTCAGTGATTAAGTAATACCTTTGTTTAGCTCTGCCAGGGAGAAAATGTCTTTCTCTGTTGTTTCTTGTTATCCGCCCCTGCCTCTCTTGTGTCCTTGGAATACTAATCCATCCTTAGATCAGAAGTTATTTTAGTTCCTCTTGGCACATTTAAAACAAACACACCTCTTACCCATTCATCAAGAAAGCTGCTTTCTGAGTGCAGTGAAACCACGATGCTGAAGCTCACTCACTGGTTATGTGCAAAGTGAGTAACACTCAATATGATTAAAATTTAAAAAGTGTCCTCCGCCTCCTCACCCAGCACCAATTTCCATCAGGACTTTCTACGACAGCCTTCTCGGTGGAGACATGACAAGCTTTGGGTGTAGTTGACGAGGAATGAGATGAGTGGGTAGCAGAGATGGAGAGGGCTAGAAGATGAATGATGAAGTCAGCGGATGGATTCATGCAAACACAGCTGACAGAAGATTTGTTTTTCAGCTGGTCTAATAAGTATGTCATTAGACCAACATAAAATAAAAATATGTCAGGGGCTTGTTTCCTGATGAGCTGAAGGCGCCATCTGTGTAAGTCAGTATGTGTGTGTGTTTTATTATTTATTTTTATACCAGGGCTGCATTTAGGCACATGTTGGTGTCTGGTGTGTGGGGCACTAATTATACAGTCTCACAGTTGTAAGTTGCTTCAAAGGCCACCTCAATCAACACCTTTCCTGTCAAAATCTTCACTTACCTCTTAATATTTCTGTGATATTCCTGCCTTGCTGTGCTTGTGCAAGCTCAGCCACAGGGATTGTGCATAACTTTCCTAACAACTTTGGTTAACTAGAGGAAATCATTTCTGACATTGAGACCAATTTTTGGGACAGCTCAGGCTCAAAGGCTAAAATAGCAAAAGGACTGGAGGTATGCATGTTAGGTCATAAATAAGTTCAATTAGTCAAAGATTGAATTCTATGTTATGGAGATTTGTGCAAACATGCACACAAAACAAAGGTAAAACCTTCACCACTTAACTTGACACATAACCTGAACCCCACGTTTTTGTATTTGCACCTAACAAGCTTCTCATTGCTTTAATTCTGCAAACAGAGATTCACTTATTCATTCTGACTGGAATGTCCCAACAACTATCGGATGTGTCGTTATGAAATATGGTTTACACATCTGAGTTCACTATTAAGTTGGAAATTACCTCGTTCCCAATAAAAGTTGGGACGTTGTGTAAAATTTAAATAAAGACACATTGTGATGACTTTGAAAGCACTGAGACCCCATAGTGGAAAATTTGGAAAAGTATACGCCCAAAAGTTTGGACAGGTGATGTTTTACCAATCTGTTGCATCATCTCTTCTTTAAACAATATTTTGTAAGTATTTCAGAAACAGATGAGACTGTATTCTGTCATTTTAAAAGTGGAATGTTCCACCATTTTTACTTGTAGGATGTCAGCTGTTCAACAGTTCAGGGTCTACTTTGACATATTTTACAAGAATGCTCTCAACACTGTCAGTCGGTGACACGTAAGTACGGCAGGCATGCCATTTTATCACCCGTCCAGAATGCGGATTAGCATTATTTTGCTAAAGTAAGAAAGGCACTTCCTGTAAAAGAAGTTGTCTATTTGGCAGCATGTGTTGCTCCAAAACCTTCACAAATATGCAGGTTATTCATGCAATGTGAACTAATGGAAACCATCATGGATGCTGGCAGAGATGGTTAGGTTAAGTGACCATCAAATGTAACTAGCCACATTCATGCACATTCATTCAACGTTGATGAAGCAGCGGGAGCAACTTGGGGTTAAGTGTCTTGTCCAAGGACACATCGGACATGTAGCTGCAGGAGCTGAGAATCGAACCCCCGACCTTCTAGTTGAGAGATGACTTACTCTACCAACTGAACTGATAACAAGCCTCTCTTCTCTAGCACATGGAGAAAAACCTATTATCAGATAGTGTAAAGGACAAAGCTGTTTGAATAACATTTACTATAGCTCTGTTTTCTTCAAATGTCTCAGTATTGCACAGGGCTGATACGAAAACAACATGACTCTGAAAACAAAGCTACTGAAATCATCTGTTCTTTCCCTGAAGGTCAAAGTGTCGTCTCTGAGACGATGAGAAGGTGAGGGGGGAACAGGTGCCTCCATTTGGCCTTAGATCTTTTTTAAACATGTAACTACTTTAGGTCTAGTGCTTTACCTCAAATAGCAAAAAAAACAAACCAGAATAACATTTAAATAAAACGGGGCCAATGTCTAAAAAGAGCTTTTTGGCCCAGTGGGCCTCATGATAGCATTTTTGCTTTGTATAGGTTTAGTTTCACAAACTTACCAATTAAAGTTGTTTCGCTTGGATAAGCAAACTTTTTGTTTTCTTTTTCTTCCGATACCTTATCGCTGTAAAGATCCTGCAGCAGAGAGTTTTCTTTCTGCGGACAAAAAAACAGAAATTTCCCAAGGAATGCAGTTTAAGTGTTTAATTAGTAAAGAAAAAGCTTGCCATATGAGCCTCCTTTAAGCTCTATCAATACCCCCCTTCTCCCATCACTTGGAATAATAGCCAGAAACTGATAACCCGAACTCTATTCTGAAAGTAATTTGCCAGACTAGCAGCGATGCACCTGTCCCCAGCACCACGTCTCTCCCTGAGGTCATCTCTCTTAATGACTTGTGCCTATTGTAATTGGCTCTGGCTGGTTTCATTTACAGTTCTGATCAGCCAATCAGATTAGCAGGGTGTTATGCGATAGTGTTTGCAGAAGCCCCGAGGAGTCTGATGAGTGATGGGACAGGATGAAGTGGGTTATCTGAAGGGAGTTTTAACAAGGTCTGGGACTTATACAGTGGCAGGATGGATAGAGGGAAGCTGGAAAATACAAAATGAGATAGGATACTGCATCCTGGAGCTTCACTGTGCATGCACAGATGGTAGGAGTAGCTGCTTTTTCATGAAAATAAAAGAGCAGAGGGAAGGGAAGAGGCATACTGGTGACTGATTTTAAATGTTAAACACTAACCTCATGACTGAGATTCACAGTTATTTGGTATCCATATGTATCAAGAATGTGCGGTGGTGATTCTAGAGTCCGTTTGGGCACAAGGCAAAAAACAATTGGGGGGCCCTGCAACCATCGTCATTATGTCTGCCAGCATTCCCACGCTTACTCCTCTTCCTCTTTTTTCATGTTAATTTTTTCTCTCCTTTAGACGTATAATTCCTCTCCATGTTTCTTTGGTGACTTTCATTGACAAACCTTTGGTTTTCACAGCAATAATGCCTGCAACGCTTAGCAGTGCAGAGACAGTGAGTGCTATCAAACGTGGCACTCTTAGGGTGGTGTCCTACTGAAATTGCAAAATGTGGACATTTTGGGCCAATGCTTTGGTATAAGTTTGTCAGCCCTCAGGGGCCCCCTACTGGTCTGGGACCCCAAGCAGGTGCCTGCCCTGCCTGTTGACAAGCAGCGCCTCTGAGAATGTGTAGTGTTCGCCTGAGAAACTTTATTTTTCTTAATCTACTCTACGTCAATCTACCTTTGTTTTTGTTTTTGTTGTTTTTGATGGGTCGACGGGCTCATGAGGACTTTACTCCCTTTGTACTGAAAGGTAAAGAGACTCATCTGATATAAAACGTTTAAATTATAGAGTTTCATCAAGTTAAAGGCAGATTAAATCTAAAAGAATTAAAAGCTTAAGAGCAAAGTCTCTGGTGTATGACTTTTAAAAACACATGCCGATCCCTAAGGGCTTTGAATGTTTTCTTTTCTTAGTGCAAGCTGTTTGCTTTTCTTTTAAGATTTAAGTTGTGATAATCAAATACACAACATTTTCAAATGAACCTTTTTCTTCTCTTTTGATTCAAATGACACACTACAGAAAGTAGAGACTTCTAAATAGCAAGTGTGTCTCATTTATTAAGTAATGTCACACAAGAGGGAGTGATGTACTGAATATGTGCGCCGCTGTGATTCAGTTATAGGCATAAGGTCGATGGACTTTCGATGATCACAGTGCTGATATTCACTAAAACATCTCGACTTCGAGTGAGATAATGCTTTTATACAAAAGTTTTACTGCCAGCGTATAGAAAAAAAACAGATTATAATTCTTTGCTCTACAAACTCAAACAGTTCAACATTTTAACTTAAAACTGACCTGTTGCCAAGCAACCCAAACATCCACTGCAGTAGACTTTGTTTGTCTCCATGGTAGCCACAGACTAACTTCTTTATAATAGGCTAATTTTATTTATAGGCACCTTTTCAAAACACTCAAGGTCACTTTACAGAGCAGAGATACAAGGTAACAATAAGTTACTGTAGTTTATGTACATTTATTTGTATGTTTTATTGATCCTGTAACAAGTTAAACTAGAGTCTGTTTTATGATTCAGAGGTGCCAGATCGATTAATCAGGACAAACTCTGTCTGCTGTTATGTTTACTCACTGTATTCAGACTCCTGGCTGAGGTGGAGGTATACATATTGGGAAAAGTCCCCGCGATGCTGTACTCTATTTCAGCACTCATAGAAACCCTCTTGTCCAATCATGATGCAATACACCATGCCGTAGTTTCATCTTTTGCCGAAAATGTAAAACCCATATAACTTAACGTGCGCCAGTGGAGCGGGTAGCCTGGTTAGTGGGCGCATCTCATGTCGAGGCTGTGGTCCTCCAAGCTGACGGCCCAGGTTTGATTCTGACCTGTGGCTCCTTTCCTGCATGTCACTTTTACCTTCATACAGTGTACGCCCGACCCTCGCTAGTTCTGGTACAGCTGTTGAGGTTGCTATGCAGAGGAGCAGCACGTAGTAACGTAAGGGTAAGGGCGGGAACAGGTGGTGATGCAAACAGGAAATCCTCTGTAGACCCTCTTAATTCAGTATTTCCCTGAGCGATCTACGCAGACTACCAAGGCTGGATCCTTCATAGGCTGGGTGCTTCAAAGGATGCTTTCCCTGATTTAGGACACAGCTAATGTGTCATCATCTGAGTGTGTTTAAATGAGGTCTTTGACAGTTTTAACAGAAACCTACTCTGTAAGATCAGGAAAAAGGCTCAAACTCAACTGTACATGTGTTACATGTGTATTTTAGATCAGTATTATGCTGTTTCAATAACAATATGGGTTTGTCTTGTTTTGCTGGAACACACTGAAAGTGTCAGGGGAGGTTTTAGGAAAACTTTGCAGCATTATTTATTCATACAGTATTCAAAAACTACTCCTCTATAAAGTTCATTTCTTCCTGCTCTCTTCTCCTCCCTTTTTCATTCCAGATTTTTCCTTCATTTATCTTCTCTCATTCACCTCTGCTATCTAGCTTTGTTCCACCTGTGAATTAGTCTTCCTGCCTGTTTAGCTGCCGCGTGATGGATTGTGACATTTTCCAATGAGCCATTCCTCATACGCGAGCCCTGCTCCTGGCCTCCTCTCCTCCCTGCTTGCTGTTATTTCATTTTCTTCATCCTCTACTTTTATGTGCGGAGGAAAATAATCATAGTCTGAATATTTTAGCCAAGGGCATCATCACTGGTTGTTTGTACCTGAGCTGCCCTGGTATTTAATGGTTATTCTAATGAGAAAAAGAAATGTAGCACAACAACAATAGTCTTGTTTCGGCTTCGTCCTTGGATACAGACTCTTACTAGTGGACTTTTTTCTATCCTGTCAGCTCTCTGGTGGCCTGAGAACTTACCGAACTTATTTCACAGTAAGAAAAACTGATCAAATGTATGACTCTTTCAAAATATGAAAATGCAACTGGCTGGACTTATTCCCTCTCCTATATGTGTTCCCTGCTCTCACCTCCTCTCATAACACTTCACTGTTACGGCACAATTTACCCAAGAGGAAAGACCAAGCCCAAGCAGGTCCTGGGTTTTATTCTCACCTAACCGTGCAGGGGTGAAAATTTGTACTTTTCACACCGCTCCTGGTCACAACCCTGTCTATTCAACAGTGAAGAGAAAGAGCCAGGCAACAGAGGGGAAAAAATAGAGTGATAACAACAGAAACCGACAGTCAGACAGGAGTGAGCATTAGCCTAAAGCTAAATCGTTGGGAGCAAAAGAGCGTTTGGGGGGTAGATAGAGTGATATAAGGAGAAAGCAGGAGAGAGAGCAAAAGAAAGCTGAGTTTGTAGCTTGCAGCTGTGGATTAGACCTGACGGCTCCAGGAGTCAATCAGCCTGCTTGCTCCTCTCATCTCTGGGCAGCCTGGAGAATAACAGGGCTATCTAACTGCCAGCCAGGGGCATGTAGAGGTGTCAGGAGTGGTGGGTCACGAAGGAGATGGAGCAGGAGGGCAGAAACAGAAGGAAGGGGTTGGAGGTGATGGATATAGCCTTTGCAGAATTTCTTCGACTTACATCTTTGCTGCATCCGTCTCAAGAGTGTAGCGCTCTACAATATTCGGATGCTGTGACCTGACCTTCGGAAAATATTGATAATGTGTCTAAAAATGACAATAGTACAAAAAATATGTCTGTTAAAGGGGTATATTAGAATTTAGAGTGAATTACTAGAGTTATTAGAGTGATAATTTGATAAGCTCTCCAGGTCATTTAGAATCCCCTTAAACGCATCCAATGAGACAGGGCAGGCATCCAAATGGGCGGGCAGGGTTCGAGTCTGACCTGTGGCTCCTTTCCTGCATGTCATTTCTCTCTCTCTCTCTCTCTCTCTCTCTCTCTCTCTCTCTCTCTCTCTCTCTCCCAATTTTCTGCTCAATCAACTATCCTATCAAATAAAGGCAAAAGCCCCAAAAAATAAATTTAAAAGATAAATAAAAAGCATCCAAAGAGACCAGTTCATTGGATGCTTTTAAGGGGACTTTGACAATAATGGGCTTTTCTCAAACCTGTCCCTCCGCGTGTTTCCTTTACTTTCCATTTCACTCCATCCACCAGGTCTACAGTCATCTGTTAGCATTGGCACATCCAGCATGTTAGACTGCTGATATTAGCATGAGCCACAACTGCAGTACAGTGTAACCGTGTTGGAGCATGCTTCCACACATTTACCCGTGTCAATTTAAGTGCTGCCAATAAATATTCTGCCTGCTGAATGAATAACTCCTTTCTGTCTGCAAAATCTTGGATTGGAATAACTCAGAATCATCAGAGGGCTTTGTAGTAACAGGGTTTCAGACACACAGCTCTGAGTTTTAATCACACTCTTGACGAAGTTAATATGAGCAAAGACCTTTGACAGTGTTATTCTCAGTTCATGCAAATACTGTAGCTATTATACATCAACTTATTCCCATCAACATGTCTATGATTGCTGACAATTTGTAATTGGAACATATCAATTTACAATAAATAAACACAGCTAAATAATTGAATAAGTTACTCTTTAATACAAAACTGAGTCACTGAAGAAAGTCAGGCTGTGGGTGACACTTCATCACTGCAAAGGAAGAGTTAATCACACTTCCTGAGCGACAGCTGACAAAAAAAAACCTTGTCCTCATTTACATCGTGTGCTGCACTGATTTGGCTCGCCTGTGCTCCGTGTTCTCTCGGCTCAGAATATTCCACTAATATAAGTCCTGAGAGACATGAAAACGGACATTGAAACCTCTTTTCATCAGACGGGAACTCTCTGCTTCATGCAAGGCACACGTTCGACACCAACAACAATCGAGCAAGACAATCAGACGACAGACTTTGAACTGATTTCATCCCCCTTAAAGTCATCATCTGTTTTTTTTTTGGCATCACAAAAAATCCCACCATGTTCCTTCTTTCTTAAATACTTCCTACTTGACTGTCTGTGTTCTCTTTTAGTGCCTAACATGCAGAGGCAGGTTGACGTGTTGTAGCATGAATGATCTATAAATTGCCTGTCTCTTATAGAAACTTGCAGTCTGTTTAATCAGACCACCTTTGTGACAGACCGGTGTGAAGTAAAGGCCAGCAGACAAGCTCCATTGATGCTGAGGCAGGCTGATGATGACAGGGCTGTGATGCAATGGCGATAAGGAGGTGTGGGAGAAGAGAGGAGCAGAGAAATAGAGTGATTAGGTGCAGGGAGTATTCATTTAGGAAGACAAACAGCTTCATTTAAAGCTAGCCAAGCACAGAGACCCACTCTCCCTCTGCAAATGGGTTGAAATTTGCATCTTTTAGCTGACGGGGGATCTGAGCCCTATCCTCACTCTCTTGGTCTCACTTCTTGAGAGATAATAGATTATCTAGGGTCTCGCCTGAAGAGCTACTGTCTCTGATTTGCCTTTTTAGCACATTTTCAGTCCGCCTTTGCTGAAGTAATTCCTCTCTGCTCTTGATCTGCAGTTGATATTGTCACAGTTTTACTTATCTACAGTGTACACGGGCTGTTTGCTGTTTTGTTTCATTCCTTGAGTGCATACAGAAAAGCAGAGAAAAGCAATTGAGTGCAGAGATTGTAGTCATAATTTCCCGATCATGATACAGAAAAATATGCCAAACTCGCTCCCATAACATTTAATTTCTCCCTTTTTTACCATCTCAGTCTGCTGAGAATGAAATAAAAGTTTGCAGCTTATCAAACTGATCACTCTGGTTATCTGTGAAACTCTCACTATTTCCAGCAGGCTGTTACAAAGCAGAACAATCTTTAGTTTCAGGTGAATTTAGCACACTCTGTTTCTCATTTCTGATGTGTCTTGTGTTGTAACTGAATCATTTGTTTGCTTCATCCAACTTGTGTTTTCAGAGGAGGTTAAAGATCTGATGGAAGTGTATTTACTCACTGTTATCACTGCTTCTTATGTTTCGGGCAAAGTGAAAGCATTCCAGCTTTAGTAATTGACCCGGAGCATGTGGGTTGGTGGTGATGCAGAGAGTTAGAGTAGCCAGTTGTGTGTGTGTTATGTGATGGTGTGTGTGTGTGTGTGGGTTGTATATAAGGTTGGATTCTTGCCATTATCTTAGATACCCCGCACCTACACATGCCTTTAAGGGTTCCACATACACTTGACATAGGGGTGCGTTCATGCTTTTAAACAGATAGTAAATATTTAGAATTTGGATCCTTGCCTCCCTCGCCCTGCCAAAGGGATTTAGCTGCCTGGGCAACAATTTATGGTGCCTCTGTTTCAGTGGTACTATGTGAATAAAAAGCCCCCACAAGGAGATGAGAAATTTTCCATCCGATTTATTTTCAGGTGTCTTTGACATTTCATTTAAGACGCCTTGGATATTTTTCAAGAAAAGCATTCCAGTGAATGTGCAGAGGGAGGGCTTTCAGTACCCTGGAAACAGAGAAATGTGTTTCAGTGAATGCAACATGTGTGAATGAATGTTTAAATTGCATCTATAAAAATACATCGGCACAGAAAACAGCTCTTCCTCTGCAAATAGGCTTTGCATCTTTTAGCTGTCGGAGGATCCGAGCCCTACCTTCACTCTGTTTGTCTCAACTCTGCGGTGATTATTTAGGGACTCGCCTGAACAGCTACTGTCTCTTCTGATTAACTTTTGAACACATTTTTTGTCTGCCTTTACTAAGGTAATTCTTCTTTGTTCTTCATCTGCAGTTGACATCGTCACAGTAAGATGACCTTACACCAGGTTAACACCAGTTTTTCACTTTTTAAGTACGACTTCTGAACAGTGGTGTCAGTTCAGTAGCAATCATTCTGATATCCAGCTGACCGTTCCCTTAAACCCTCCCACTGAACCGGTATTGGCCAATCAAATCTTAAACAGTTATGGTTCGACACCTGCTAATCGCACAATTCACTTGGTCAATTTCAAAATAAAACACACAGACTACGTTGCTGCTCCGCTCCAAATATGCACCGAGTCTATTTTTGACGGAGCACGCTGCAAGCATGTGTAAAGCTGAACCGAATGGATCGACCAGGACAGGGTGTCAGACAAGGAAATGCACAATTCCCCCTTTTCAAAATAAAACACAATATTCTGACTACGGACTGGTATGACAGTATGTGTGAAGTGGGGCGTGGGTCGGAGATCTGTAAAAATAGGCCGGTCTTCCATTTATATTATTTACACAAGTTTTTTGCCACATTCTCACACTAGTGGGTCATAACGTGTCAAGATTTCCTTATGTATTGGCCTCTTATATCGAATAAGGATAACATGTTCAGTGTGTCTGTTGTTCGTAGCTATTACCAAGATGTTTGTCTGTAACAACAATCAGCTGTTTAATAAAGTTACTTTATCTGATAGCCTAACAGTGTTTAGATCTTTACCTTCTGACATTACACCAACTCCAAATGAAGGTGTTTTTTATAATCCTGTGCTTAACGAAATAAGAACACTTAAGTTCACAACATAGGCTCACATTTGTTGAGTTCTTATGCATCCAGAAACATGTGCAGTGAAGGTACGGAGGAGTGTTGAACTTGAAGTGTTTCTCTTTTCTTCTCGTCATGCAATATGTGACTCAACCCTGAGATGGTTTCTTTTTTTCTGTCTTTTTTTGGGGGACATTTTTTTTTTTTTAGGTTTGTATGCCTTTATTGTTGAGGGAGCAAAGTGGATAGAATCAGAAACAGGGACGAGAGACAGGGGAACTTTCTTCATCACACTTTTTATTCTAAATCGAAGGCCCAATCCCAAACTCTGCTTTAGAGCACTAAAACCTGAAGGCCTTGACTGAACGAGTGTGTGACTTTGTGAGACAGAAATGGGATAAAAATGAGAGATGGACAATCTATCGTTGCAGACAGTCCATGTTACCTGGAAACAATACTTGCCAATAAATAATACAAAATGAACTGTGAATGTGCAATTAATAGGGACTACTGATTACCACTTTGTTTTTTTTCAATCACTGTCTATTAGTTTGTGTACATTTTGTAGTGAGAGGCCGGACAATCATGTTTCCCACGTCACTCGTTTTTACAGATAGGACACCTTGTGGAGAGGACAAAATGATCTTCTCAAGTGACAGTGTGGAAGTCAGATTGTCCATTTTAATGCCTTAACTGCATCCCCACATGCTGTGAATAACTGGAGTGGAGATGTGTCCTGCAAGTGTATGATGATGCAGTGAGGGGACAGACGTTCTCATAACATGTACTAATGCAGCAGTTTGTTTTTTTCACAGTTTAATGAAACTCAAGCCTGCAGTGCAGTTCTTATATTGAAGTGTTAATGCATCAAACTGTAGAGGAACATCAGGATTCATGATCGAGTTTTGTAACACGGCATCACTTTGGTCCGTTATCAGGAGTGCAGGTCTCACTTTCTCTGATTCTGCATCACAGTTTGTTATCATCATTTTTTATGGAGAATAAAGGAGAGTAAGGCTCTGTGTTAGTTTGCATATGAAGCTGAAAAGCCATATAGTTAGTTTGCATTCAAAAATAAATAACACGTTAAGGTCTCTTATCACTTGTGTTCACACGTTTTACATTAACAGCCCTATCTTTTATGAAATGCAAAGGATTTGAAGAGGTCATTCTGACACTTATCTTTGTAAACTTCATGTATTTACTGATGAATCCTAAAGCTTTCATTTATTGATATTGATATTAAAATATTCCAGTCTATCATTTAGGCTCTGACCAAACCTGTCAGTAGAGGAAACTAGGTGTAATGATGCAGGTCACAAATCAACTTCAGAATGAACTGGTCATTTTGCTTTTTGTTTTATTCTGTGCATTTCAACGCAGCACGATTTCAGCCTGTGCAGCTTTGTTGAACACTACTCTTAAAATCTCACAGTTAAATCCCAGCACCACATGACATTTATTGCTCATATCTCTTGACTTGCCCCCTGTGTCTCTGCCCTAAATTGTCTGTAAATATATTTTTTCTACCTTGAAGAGGTGGAGAGCCGTTTTTCCAATTACAGATCTTGTCTTTAGGTGTTAATTGCTAACTGACCTCTGAAGCTGTTGTGAATGCAGCATGGATTTTTTAATAACCTCTAATCACAGTGAAACAGAAAGAAGTAATACAAAAGAGCCTTCAATAAGGTGTAATCTCATACAAACTAGCAGCTGTGTTCCCAGGCTAAATGCTCTTTTGCAAAGCATCAGCCTCTGTGATTCATGCTCCTCCGACATGATCATGACACACGTTTTGTGTTGTGTGGGTTAAAGCGGGTCAGCTGAGGAGAGTCTGATGGATCTTGTTCAGTTTGTTGCTATTTTTGTTTAAAAAGCACTGGATCTTGCTTTGTTCTTAGCTGACATGTGCAAGCATTTTGACATTAGAGAATGAAAAAGATTTAAAGGAGAATTAACTTGAGAATAATGACGAATGAACACACCATGTTGTTCTGCAGACACGTTGCTTTATTGCTCTTTTCACATCAGCCCAGATCATTTCTGTTCCCATTCTCCACACAATGATGACAACGTTACACTCTGCAGAGTGACTCCATTAACACTTTTGTCTTTCCATCCGTATGCTCTGTGTGTTTCCAGGCTTTCCTCCAGCCACAGGAACTGGCACATTGATCATTTACCTGGAGGACTTCAACGACAATGCTCCGTACGTGCTGCCATCGGAAGCACGAGTGTGCGAAGACGCCCATGACATGAATGTGGCCATTGTTGGGGGGCGGGACAAGGACCTCCCGCCCAACGCTGCACCCTTTAAGATAGAGCTGGGAAAACAGCCTGGCCTTGATAAAACATGGAGGGTTACCAAGGTCAACTGTGAGTATTTTTTCTTTTCTAACGATATTTGTATGCTCTTGAAAGAAACCCAACAGTTGTAGAAGCAATAATGGAATTTAATAACCAAGACTGCCAAGACTTTCAGGAATCAATACGTCTTTGATATAAGAGGCTGAAATACCCATTTGTCCGCCAACAATATAACCTGAATACACCCCACAACAAAATATGTTTCAGTGTATGTGAGGGGATTTCTTTTCTCCTGTTATAATTCCCTCGCTATTTTTCATTCCACCAAGAGATTTGATCCCATTTACAGGGACTTACCAAATGGCTCCCAGAGGAACCTGGGAATAGAAATAAACGAAGAGAGCAGAAGACAAAGCTACCAGAGCAAAAAAAAAAGTATATTTCAACGTTAGGCTTTAGTTCATCTTGAGTATACCTTTATATACCTAATCATGTTATTATGACTGTCTGCTGAATGTCGAGCTGCACAGCCAAAAATTCAAATCATGAACGAAGAAGAAAGGAGGGAGGAGTACAAATACAAAAAATATATACACAAGACATTGATTCATGGTTTCATCGCAGTGTGTGTGTGTGTGTGTGTGTGTGTGTGTGTGTGTGTGTGTGCATGTGCGTGTGTGTGTGTTTGAGTGACAGAGCAGAGCTCAAACCTGCCCAGAGGTATTAGCTGTGACTGACAGCAGGAAAGGGAGGTACAGACACTCCTCAATCACCACTGCTGGAAGAGACAGATAGGGCCAGCAGAGAAAGAGCCTGCTCCCAGTGAAATGGACTGGCGCTGTGCTCGTCTCGCCTGTCTGTGCATGTGTGTGTGTGTGGAATCAGAGCTAGCATAGCTGGTGGTTACAGCTCACCAGTAGAGTTTTCTCACCCAGTTTTTGTGAGTTTTTAACATGCCACAATGAGTTTACATTCTTCTTCCTACACTTGTTTATGTAATCGGACCTGTACTGATACATTGACAGTTAAACTAATCAATCTTCATTTGTTTAACGCCTCACTGTTGTATTATTTACAAAGAGCCAACATTAATCCATCATGAGCACTAAGCAAAGCATGCAAAGTTACAGTAGAGTGTAAAAACTTTAAGAGGCAGAAACCTCGAGGTGAGCCAGACTCATGATGAACAGCCGTCTGCTGAGACTGTGTTGGGCTTGTGAGGGGACAGAGGGAGATGCAGGAAGAGACCAGAGCAAACGAACTATAGGTATGAAACACCCTTAGATTCCAAGCATTACTTACTGCTCCTGTGTGCAGTCAATACAATTATAAGGGTGGTATTCAGCTTCTCTTCTGTCTGCATGAAAGCGGCTCTGTGTATTTCAGTGTGACAACCTATTTATTCAAAGGATGAATCTGATACTCATCTGAAGAGATATGATGATCAATGAAAATGATGTGCATATTTTATCCATGGCCTTGGCAGACGTCACATCTCATCCAAGTTCAACACCTTTACTACCCTGTGACATTATAAAGAGACTTGTAAACAAAATCCATGGCAGGAAGGGCTGAAGCTGTCCTCGAGGCTCGCAGACCTTGCAAAGATGCGTTATGTCTGGTTTTCTATTTACCTGTCACAAAACATGTTTCATTTCAAAGTGCGTGTGGCTGAGGTGTAACCAGTCAGATGCCTTCACACAAAATCAATACGTAAAAAAAAACCACCTTGTTTGCTAATAATAAACTCCATAAAATAATATTATTATAACAAGTAGGGCTGGGAATCTTTGGGTGTCTCA
This sequence comes from Tautogolabrus adspersus, assembly GCA_020745685.1. Classification (NCBI taxonomy): domain Eukaryota; kingdom Metazoa; phylum Chordata; class Actinopteri; order Labriformes; family Labridae; genus Tautogolabrus; species Tautogolabrus adspersus. The sequence continues at coordinate 4,530,450 of CM036539.1, forward strand.
AGATTCAATTTTGATTCTTGGGGTCATGATTCAATTGAGAATCTATTTTAGATTCAAACGATTCATGATTCAAAGTCTATTTTTGAATAAGTCCATACTTCAGGATCTACTCCAGCCATCTGTGAGACTTTATGAATTTCTTGCTGCTCCATTTGTCGTTCTACTGAGTTGAAGAGCTAGCCTTAGCACTTAGCAGGGAGTGACTGATTAGCCAAAAAAGTTATGAATCGATTTAAAATCTCAGAAGATAAGCATTTGGATTTTTACATACATCGATTTTTTCCCACACCTCTAGCGTGAAGTGTGAGTTAAATAAACTGAAACATGCCTGGAGTAAATCCTGAAGTATGTACTAGTTCAAAAACAGACTTTGAATCATGAATCCAGGATCGTTTTGAATCAAAAATAGATTCTCTAACGAATCGTGACCCCAAGAATCGAAATCGAATCCTGAGACACCCAAAGATTCCCAGCCCTACTGCACTTCGGCATGTCTGATTACACACGTGTTCGAGTGTACGTGATTAGCACAAAGAGATGCTTCTACTTGATCACTGATCAATCTTTATGTCAATCAATCCATCTTTATTTATAAAGAGGAAATGAATAACACATGTTGTCTCAAGATATTTAACAAAAAGAGCAGGTCCAGACTCTACTCATCATTCTTCCTGTATATTACAAGCTGTTGCTAACTGTTGCCTTATGATGTTGTTCTGAGCACACGTTCTGACACTGATCATTATTATAATTCTGATACTCAACCAAAAGTCCCCTTGGAGTAAACAGCTGTGACAGTCGAGGAAACTGCACTTTGCATATTGTTGCACATTTCAGCATGAAGTGAACCGACTCCAGTATTTTCTCTCGTGCCTCTTAACGAATTTAAAAGTGTGATGCAACATACTGTAACAATCTTATGCAATAAAAGTGGTGCCAATTTCTGTCGCTTCACTTGTCAGGGATTGCTTGGCAAACACTGGAGGCGTTCAAGTTCTTTATTGTAATGCACATATTTAGTTAAGCTTTGCACAGTGGGCAGCTCTTAATGTGGGATAGATGGACAATAAATGGAGGACAGGGGATTATACTTTCACTTTACTAAACCTCCCTCTGCCTCTGTCTCCCCCACAGCCACACACTCGCAAATCATGCTCTTGCACAGTCTGAAGAAAGCCAACTACCAGCTCCCGCTGATCATCACCGACTCAGGGGTGCCTCCTCTGTCCAACAACACGGAAGTCAAAGTTCAGGTGTGCGTCTGTAAGAAGAACAAGATGCACTGCAGCTCTGCCCACTCCCACCTCGCCAGCCTTCGGGTGCTGTTCGCGACACTCCTGCTGCTTGTCCCACTCTGTAAGTACCCTTCAAACCATATCAGAGACTAATGTGAACTTGATCATCTTTCACTTTCAGGTGTTCTACTTTCTAAATGAGTACTGAAGTACAGCCCTGTCTCCAGAAAAGCTGGGACATTGTATAAAATGTAAATTAAAATCGAATGAGGGGATTTTATCAAAACATCGAGACCCCTGTTTGACGAAAAGAGCACAATGACAACACGCCAAATATTGAAACTGAGACCGAATGCTTTGGTGAACAGGTGGTGTTTGAGAAGATTTTTGAAAATATCCAGAGATTTAGCAGTGAGGATTTCGGCAGGTAAAGAGTTCCAGAGGGTGGGGGCTGAGGCACTGAAGGCTCTGCCACCAAAGGATTGCAGTTTGGTGAGGGGGGTGGAGAGCAGGCCTGTGGCTGAGGACCGCAGCTGTCGGGACGGGGTGTAGGGATGGAAGAGGTCAGTAAGGTACAGTACGGTGGGGCTAGAGCAAGGACAGATTTGTAGTTGAGTAGGAGGAGTTTATATTGAATGTGGGACTGGATTGGGAGCCAGTGGAGGTGAATGAGGGTGGGGGTGATGTGCTGCCAGGGCTTGGCACTGCTAACAAGCTGGATGGTCCCTCTCTTCTTCAGCCTCTCTTGAACACTCTTTTTATACCTGATCTTGTTGCTACAGTAACGTGTTGCCACTGTCCCAGCTTTTGAAATGTGTTACTGGCATCAAACTCAAAATGGGCACATCATTTCACTACCTGTAATTGTATCGATCCAAGAGAAGAAGTCCACTAAGGTTGACATCCATCTGTTCACTGTGGGTAAAAGAGAAAAGAAGGGGTATCCGTGGAGGTTAAAAGATGCTAAACTGCAGGCTATGAAGGAGAAATCTACCTCATGAAGAAAACACATAACAAACATGCTTATGGGATATGGTGCTTTTTAAAGACCGGTAAATGTCAACACACTCTGACAATCATGAGGCAGAAAAACTCAATCAGATGCTGCACTGATTCTTCCAGGTGTGTTCACCTTGTTTCACCTCACTATCAGTTAACACGTTCAGTTTAATATACGAGTATATTCACTATTAGCATAAGCTCTAAATGTTGATTCCAACGATTCGACTGTTTGTTTGAATAAATATATCATTTTTAAATCAATTAAATACTTGAAAATCATTATCCTGAGTCAAATAATTAAGTAAGTAGCAGTCTAACATGCAGGATGATGTAAAGTGAGCAAGGCGTTATGATGGAGTGGAACCCCAGCAGGGTGATCCAAAGCACTCACTATACATTATCCCTTACACACTGTATTCTTTGCATTGGCATGTTTTTTTGCATGCTTTGTGTTTAAGTTCATGTTGTGAACTTTACATGTCTGCATTTTTTTTCCCCGCCATGCCTCGAGCACTCTCCAGGAAGGGAAACTTGGAATCTACTCTGAATATCTTATTCGAGCCATTAACATTAGCATGAATAATTCAGTGACCTTCATTCACAACACTAACATGAAGAGAGAATGTCCAACAGTTAGTTAGTGAAGAAGAAGAAAAGTCATTTGAAGCTATGAGGCCCCCAGCTCCTGTTCCTCTGCAGTCTATAGTCAGACTCACTGAACACCAGACTCACGGTCCTGCAGGAGGGGGCTGAGAGAGGGGGAGCAGAAGACTGAAGATATAAGAGATTTGAGACCTATAGTGCAGTGATTTTAACTCAGAGCTTCAAGTAAGATGATCTTGATAGGAGTTTGCTATAACATTTACGTCAGATGGCCACCCTGGTAACTCATGTTTGTAGAAGCGAACTCTTCACTGCCTGCAACCTCCTCGGTTTGATTCCAACCATGGTCCTGTGTTGTATCCCCTTCTCTCTTCCATAAGTTTTCTGTCTTTTATTAGCTTTCCCAATAAAATCAAAGTGCGAATTAAAAATATTTAAAAACCAGTACATGTACAGAATAGATCTTACATTCTATAGCAACTAGGACTGGGTTTAAAAAATGGATTTTCTGATTTAAATCGATTTTCATCTGAATGCTGTGATATCGATTTATAAAATCCACAGATCGATCTTTTAAAAGGCTTTATATTCCCTTTCCCCCCATCCATTCAAATCATGTTGTCTTTCATATTTCTGTGCTGTGAGCAGGCTGTGACGTCTGTTTCATACTGTAGTGGTTTCTCAATATCCCTTACATGTCAGCTGTTCGCAGATTCGGCCTGTGATTGGTCGACAGAGCCACAAGGCAATGAAACTAGCTGAACTGTTTTCTGTAGCTGCTTTGGGGTCAACTTTGTTAGGTAAACCTAAACCTTATTAATATTGTTTCTCTGAGAATCCTAATCATATTAAAACAGAATTGTAACTTCAATATCCCTAAATTTATCGATATCGTATCGAATCAGGAATTGAATCGAATTGGGACCTTATGAATCGGAATCAAATTGATTCAGACAATCAGTGCTGATACCCAGCCCTAATAGCAACAGAATTCAGTTTGTCAGTCTCTTGGAGGGCGGCCGCTCTGAGGACCACAGTAAGATTTCCTCAGACTGTTACTGTTTTTATGACGGACTTTTCAAGCACCCACTTTCAGGACATTGCGCTTTGTAACACCATAGTTTTTGTCTGCTTTACTTTTGTTGAATGAACATGCGGCATTAATAACAAATATCTCAAAATTGGCATCATAGCTCCTCCTCTGTTTTCTTTTAACTTGACCTACTTTGTTCCAGCCAATCACAGAGTCTCCTCCTGGCACTGGAGTCATGAAAGATGGCTGTCCTCAGTTAGTGGTTCACTCGCTATGCATATGCGTGGCTCTGTTTACTGTTGAATTACCTTGTTGCTGAAGTGTGCTTGACTTGACTTGACTGAAACGTATATTGGCATCTAAAGGTCCTGACCCCTAACATAAGATGATCCCACTTTTTTCAGATGCTTTAAAGGGGAAAATAAGACTTATATTTAGACCAATACTGCAGTTATTGATCCAAATGTTAAAATAATCGTTCTCATATTTTTGCCGTATCACTTAGCCCAATAATGTCACCATGTGATTCTTCTGATTTGAGTTGATGTGAAATGTTTTAAAGACAATCACCACAGCAGTCATAGTGCCCTTTCTTCCTCGCCTGTTTTCTTCTATTGATCTCATCATCTGTCTTCTCTGTGTCTCACGTGTCCCGTGTGATCACTTCTGCTCGTGTATTGTCAGTCTGTGTTGTCTGTTTCCTGTCTTGATGTCTCTCTTAGCTCTCTTTACCACTGCTTCCTCTCTATTAGCAATCACCTGCTCACTCCCCAACACCCTGTGCTTATAGGCAGAAACTGTGCAGCTCATTTTTTCTCAGTGTCTTTGAATGGTCACATCCAGCATGACGATGATCTACTTCCTCTGTGTGGGTCAGACTGTCTCTCAACACATTCATACTTAGCAGAGGACTGTGCAGGGAATGGGAAGGCTATTTTTAAAGGACTTGTTTTATTCCCTCATATTGCAGGTCAGGCACTTAGTTACCTGCAACTTTGTTAAAAACTCAAGATTCACAGGACGCAAAGTACTAAATTAAACTGACAACGTGTAGCAAGCCGCAGCATAAGCACTTCCCACTCCAGCGTTGATAGACCATTAGTCGCGGTTTTACTGAGACACACTAATCATGAGCGTAAGCTGGTGCTGCGTCAGCGTTCGCGGGCGAGCAGCCACCTCTCAGAAAGTTTCATGGCAGCCATCCCGAGAGTATCCCAGCTGGAACCGCCACTTAAAATTTCACGCTCTTCCTTTAAGAGATATTTTGTTATCTGGTTGCCATGGTAGCAGCAGAGACTGAACTAGAAAGCATTATAATTGGTCAACATGCCAAGATGAAATTAAGAGAGTCCTCTCTGCAGGTGTCCTTTTACTCTGACTGACAGTAGCATTCATTATTCTACTGTAAATAGTGCAGAGATAGACAGTGGCATTCATTAAACAAATAGCAGCTCTAGATGACTAAATACAGCTGCCTGGTTTGGTGCATGTGTACCGGTCCATTTATCTAAACTGAGTCATATTTGAATAGTCATGACAGTGAGCGGTAACCCGAGAGACGGGGGTTTGAGAATTCAGAGACAGAGGATACAAGGGCGCCGTGTGTTCGTGTGTGCCTCCGCTGGGAATCTCAGGCTGTACTGCAGAGGTCCCACCAATTCTGTTGCAGAAAATCTCTACACACACACACACTCACACTCACGCTCTCACACACACACACACACACACACACACACACACACACACACACACACACACACACACACACACACACACACACACACAGGCGCCCAGAGAGATGACTCCTGCTTGAGCTCATCACAGGGACCTGTGCTGGGGGACGGATAGCAAGACTGATCGCTGCAGTGTATAGTCAGATAGTCTGACAGAGAGGCAGCGAGGATCCTGTTTCCATTCCCTTATCTGAGAGCTGAACTCTGACCCCGCAGGAGAGAGACGAGGGGAAGAAAAATGGAAATAGCCTGAGGGGAAGGATAGGAAAAGGAGACAGGAATAAAGGTGTGGAGATTAAACTCTTCTGTTTTGTTCTGCTTTTGCCCACCGGGCTACAGGTGTATGCATGACCACGCAGCAGTAAAATCTGCTTAATTTCTCCTGCTCCTTACATCTGTATCTCTCCCCTTTCCCTCCCTCTATTTTAGCTCTGCCTCGCTTGTCCCCAACCATGCCTGCGGCATCAGTTTATACATAAACAATTTGAATCCACAAATATTTTCTTCTTGATAAAGTAGAGCTTATGTAATGATGTTTATATCAGGCCTCATTTACACTTTGTATTCTAGTCTCATATCTTTGCAAAAAAACCCAGATGAGATCAGTTTCCCTGGGCTACATGTAAATCAGGGTCGACCCTCCTTCTGTCTAGAAAGAGGATTTAATGTATGTGAAGCTGTTGCCAGAAGACCCGCTTTGCATTTAAGCAATTAAGTTACAACAATAACAGTTCTGCTAAATATCTGTAAGCGCAACCTCCAGATAAAGCGTCTGGAAGCAAGGCCAATTGTTCAATGCTGTCTGTGTAATCGGAGGTTATTTGGATGAGCAATAGTTCTCCTGACTCAAACCTCCTACGGTGGGCTGAACATGTTTTCAGTCCAACTATCAGATAGCTAGATATGAGAACTGAGTGAGAAAGAAGAGAACATCTATAACTGGACTGTTAGCTGCACTAGCATGCAGATCCTGTTTAGAGAGATTGTATTTGTTTGCAGACCGTTGATGATGTGTTTCAGGAGGCTTTCAACACAGATGGTTTTCTTTCATACAAGCAGAGCCAATTAAAACGCAGGTGAACATAGTAGTATTAACCAGAAATCTCAAAACTCAAAAATGCTTCCCTCACCTTCCGATTCTACATTTTTGTGCAGATATAATACATTCTTTGGAGATAACCATAAGCACAAACACATGAATGCTCAATCAGTATAGTAAATGTGCAAAGGAAGGTATTTGTTCTTTTCATTGGTAGGTGCTTCTCTGTTTCTCTGTCGCAATTAATCACAAGCTATTTTGTCCCTTAAGGTGCACCGTAGATAGTCCTCCTCAGTGTCTCGCTGTAGTCACAGTGATGTAAAAGAAGGACTTCGCTGCATCTTTGAATGTCTCATTTCACAGCTCAGCTGACGAGTCCAAAGTAATATCCACCTCATGACATCAACCATTGACCTTTGTTACCCTACCTTTGAACTGTTTGTGATCGGTTACCAGTTCTTCGTTTTCCGTGGTCAAGTTCATGTTGTAACCTTTGATCTACCAGTAAGTCCTTACTTTATTTCAAAATAAAAGCATGGGTTGAATTCAAACAGCAAGTCATTTACTCTGAGCTTAAGACAGCACAAAATTCAAAATACAAGCCGAACAATTTTACATTTTAAATGCCAAATAAAGGAATTTCAAACATTTGACTAAAAATGAGATTAATCATGATTAACTTGTGGAATTAAGTGATTAATCAAAGTTTGACAGCCCGTGTGGATCGTTATTATTATTTTTATTTATTGATTCTACTGAGGAGGCCGCTAAGTGTGTGAAGCACTCCCAGACAAATATCCCTAATAGGACAGCAAAGTGTGTCGTATCCTCTTGTATCCTATCGTATTGTATCATGACATTATCACAAGGAAAGAGTACACTGGTTATGTGTGAGTGTCTACACTGCACACTGTCATATGAATCTGCTGTATGTCTTTAATAAACATGACATGATTTAGAGGATGGGCCAGTGTCACATCGTTTAAGATTATAATGTACATTTTTAAGTTACAAATAAAGTCAGGAAAATACGATTCATTGTTTACGGTTCAATCCAAAGAAGTTAAAGAGGACATATTATCCCCTTTCTCCACCTTTTCAAACAGTCCCCTGTGGTCTCAATGAAACAATCTGTGCTGTGGTCAAAATATAACATGAATCAAGCACCAGAGGAGGTTTGTGACCCTGTATAAACCAGCTCTCTCAGAGCGCTCCGTTTTTGGTGTGTGTGCCTCTTTAAATGCAATGAGCCCCCCCCCCCCCCCCGAGTTGTAGCGAGAATAAAAATGGCGGACCTGCGCAAAACTTTTGCTCTAGGCTGGGGGTGGAGTCCATGGGTGGAGATTGGTCTTGGTTAGTGTGGTCTTGACTACAACACTAATTCAAAGTGAGTTAAAGAGAGGTGATCACATCTCAGAAAACCGACAAGGCAACACAATATCACAAGAAATAAATGATATTTGGCACCTGGAAAAATACAACAGTGCAGCTGTGATGACTTGAGTCTGTTGAAACTGTCAATCAGCGCGGTGATCACACAAACAATTACAGCGCTGTCAAAGCCTCATATTAATATCAATTACAGTTAGTACTGAAATTAGCAGCATGGTAAATAAATGTGAGCAAATAAATATATATATATATATAAATATCAGCAAGTGACGAGGCTGCTGCAGAAGTGGGCAGGTTTTTTAAAATATATTGTAGGCTATATACTTTAAAAGTAAAGCTTACGATTCATTCAACAGAGATGTTCGGTTCTAACAATGTTTGACTAGTTTCTATGATTAGGACGATCGATTTCACCATCATTGTATACCCATTATCCCCAAGAGAATGTTTTTCTTCCCCTCACTGAGATAAAAGTTTATGTCCCATCCTTGCTCCCTCAGAGTCGCTCTAAGAATGTTTCTTCATCACTCCTAAGCTATGACTGCTTGATATATTGTTTTAAGATAAAGCCCCGTGTCCACCTTGCGTTTTTTACGGGCAGAAAGGCGCCGGCTGTGCTCTGGGAGAGCTTGCATGAAGCGTTTCTGCGCTAAGCAGAAAAGTGCTGCATGTACGACCTGTCGCTATGACAACAGTCTGTTGACAACAGATCAACTGTATGACCAACACTGCTCCGTTGTATTTTACTGCATGTTTATTATTTAAGACGCTGGGTGCTGCGCTTTTTCTCTGGGTGGCTGCCTGCTTCTGCAAACGCTCTCGAATCATTAAAAACAATTGAAAAAAGACGCTGGTGCTCAGAAAAAACGCTAGGTGGACACAGGGCCTAAGTTAGGAGCTCTCTGAGAGGATTCTCACAATGGTATTGAATATGGACCCTGTTTGTAACAAAAAACAAGAACCACATGCTTTTTCTTTGTTTAAAATCTTCCGAAAGTCCTTAAATCTGCAATCTCTGCTTCAGGTACGATTTTGTGTTTATGTTTGGTCTCTGGGTGATGGATTTTTTTGTGTAATAGAGGATTGATAGGTGTCTGAATCGGGAAAAGACAGGGACTCAAAATAAAATCTTTACAAGTGCTTCAGCTCCATACTCAATCTAAAAAATGTTTTACACGAAAACTGTCATGTCTCAAATTTGCTCAGACAAAAATAGAACGGACAGAGACAGAAGAGTCTGCACAAAATGACACTTGAATGACAACTGATGAAACAATAATTTAGGTTGCAGAGTGATCATCTATGTTCTTCTCTCTCTGTTGTGGCTCTAGTGGAAGCCACAATAATCTAAAAGATGTTTGGTTAGTGAATCCTCCTCGTATTGAACTGCACTGTTGATGTCATCGCCCTCAGTTGGATGAAAACCCTGAGGTACACCTCTACCTCCACACAGACTCCTTCAGCATCTCTTGGCTTAGCGACACTGCAAAAAGTAGACTCAAGTCCTCGCTGGCTTTCTGACTTAGCTCTCAGTCATATAACACTCCACTGGGGTTGTTTTTCAGACCCTTAAATAATGTATGTAACCCTGCAGGAGGAAGAGGGAGGGTGAGTGTGTGCCTGTCTGTCTGTGTGTGTGTGGTGCCAACATATACTGTGTCTTCTAATGCTTACAAGACCTTTGTTGCTCTTGCAGGATTGGCAGCTAAATCCCAGAGCTTTGCAGGAGCCTACTTTCAGTCCCCTCTGTTGTAAACCTTTCTTTTGTGCTCTAGGTGTTATAGACTCCTACATACATCATCTGCACACACACACAGATTACCATAAAGTGGGGAACAATTACGGTATTATCGTTTAGTGCAGTAGAGGAAAATGCCTGCAAATGTATAAGAAATGGACAGTCATAGTGAGATTCAGGGTACAAAATGTGTATGTGAAAGCATCCATTGTTCACTTGAGATAAGGCTGCCTAATTGGGCAAACTGAGTGGAGTCAGTACATCCTCCCAGATTCTGCAGACGCACACATAACAGACAACTGCTCATAAAAATGGTTCCTAATTTTAGAAGTCATTACAGGGAGGAATGCTCCGCTCTAGCTGGTAATACATCTCACAGGTGGCAAACCAGCGCAGATAACCCACACTGCCCTCTATCTGTGCTTGTGTGCACTGATGGGCTCTGTGCACCACGTGCTCTATCTCTCTGCAGCAGCCTCACTGTGGCTCAAAATGAAATTCTCACAGTTGATGGTGTGTGGCTGGAGGCAATAAGTCAGACAGGTTGCACAGTATGTGAATGATGTGTATTTTACACACATAGGTGGCGTGGACATGGCTGGACCTTTGAGATTAATGAAGTTTGGGGTTGTGAATTTAGCTTATGAGGGATAGGAAATAAGACGATAAAATGAAAATATGAGAGGGAGCGGAGGCTGATGCTCTTACCCCTTTTACTTCATCTCTCACATACACACACACATGCACACCCATTTTATCATCTCCTGTGCCAATAACCCTCATGTGTTCAATTTAGGAGGTCTTCAGGCTCAACCTGCATGGTGAAATCTTTTCCATGCAGGATTACAGGCTTAAACTTGCCTGTAGTTATAATGCGTTGCAGAGAAACGCTACCCTCCGTGTTTCTCTCTAATTTCAGCAAGAGTAATAATGTAATCCAAAGACTAAAGGAGGGAGAGAGTGAGAGGGAGGGAGGAGTAAAAACAAAGAATTTACCATTAAACACAACAAACAACTCCCAGCCCAGATGCCGCTAATTTACCTCCATCCTCGGGGGGGTTTTAGTCCACACTATTTCTCCTCTCTGATCCCTCGCTTTGCTCCGACAGCCACTTTTCCTCTTCTTTCTGCGGCTCTACACTAATCCCTCCCAGCTATAGAGACAGGATGTTTAGGGGCTTATTTACTCTTGTAAAAACAGGGCTTTTTCACAGCGTCCTTTGAAGAGACCTCGTGCCGGGAGTGATGTGTACAGTGCACGGCTTGTTTCAGCCCTCAGATCAAGCTGTGAAGGCTTTTTGATCTTTGAACTGAGATATGAACTGAAGAGTATTCAAAAGACTAAAATGTCACTGCACAGTAATGAACATTTTGAGGCCTTAACACCCTGAGCTATTTATTAAACACAGGACGACGAGTAACTTCATCTTCAGGTCGACACAATAATGTATTCAATGTGGTTCACAAACATAGAAATGTACTGCTACTTCACAGCTCAAACGTTGCAGCATTTCCTTGTGTCAAAACATAAACAGTATATTTTAGTTTTTGAATAATCCCAAACACGGCACATTTAGCTCTGAACACGTATGAATTATTTGTGGATCATTAACGAGTTATGCTGAGAGACTTCATAAATGGTTGATGAATAAAAAGTTGTTAGAACAGACTGCACCCATGTTCTACTTTATCTATTATGAATGAATTGTTGCTACATTTGCTGGTACATCTGTTTAGCAGTTATGCAGGGATAAACAAGAATGATTCAGCCAAAAATATATACCAATATAAAGTACAAGTTTCCAGTAGAGGGAGGTAGCATAATTGTGAGAATGGGATTTCTACACTCTGATAAGGTTGTGTATAGATACCGTTGAAGCCCTCCTGCAGTCCTTTCTCATCGATGACGTTTGTCAAATGAACTAATAGCAATTTAAATGTTCCCTCGTTCCATGACCCGGATATTTCCTGCAGTGTCTCATTGACCAGTTCAGTGTTTTATTTCACTGACACGCAGCCAACTTTAAGAGTTATTTCAGCCTCTGCGTTAAAAAACATTTAGTTGGTCACTGATGGTTTATTTTATTTACAGCACTACTAATTTTTAAATGTGCCATGAGCAACCCACGCTCATTTCATGCTGCACATAAATAAAGGTGAATTAGAGCCTTTACTGGAACGGTCAACCTCGCCACCAACACTGAAAACTTCTACACCAAGATCTTCTCTTCTTCTGAATGAACATGTCTACTTTTATGACTACATTCCCCCCCCCCTTATTTCCTGATGATTTAGCCCTAAATATGACCCAAAAAAGCATCATCTTTTATTTCTAGCCAAGTTAAAAGTTAAGATCTGATAATGTTTACTACTGTACAGATGACTTCCCAATAATCTCATCAAAAATTGCTCCTTGGCCTTTTCACGTGTGTCTGTTCTTTAAGTTTTTCAGCTCTATTTGTGAGTTCTATAAAAATATAAAACACTTAATACAACAATACAACAATATTTCTGTTCTGATAGTGTATAAACAAATAGAGAGGAAGACATTTCCCTAAAAAAACTAAAATATTAAAGTCCTAATGAAATGAGATTTTTATTTTTCCCGATTTTATTCCAGCATTATCTGCCAGAAATATCTCAATAGATCATCATCTGAGTATTTTCTCTTCTTGTAGAAAGTTTCAAATGTCTGATGACTCATCCTGAACGGTTACTATTTTTTCGACCAATTAAAAAGCTAACGATCCAATCAAATTCATCCCAACGTTATGTCCCGCCTTCTGTCTTCTGATTGGTTGGAAATACTTCACGTCTGTCTGTGTCTGAAATCACTCACTCACTTCCTACTCCCTATATTGTGAGTTATATACAGTGGACTATATACTGTAGTGCACTCACTCAGCAAAATTAAAAAACATTTGGGACACTACTCGCTAACTCGCCGGCCGCTGACAGTGACGTCATTGACGTCGGACAGCACTACATAATGGCGTGCTCACTATATAGTGAATAGTGAGTGATTTCGGACACAGCCTATAAGTTCCGTTTGAATGAGGACTTTAAGGTTGAAGTTGTCTGCTCACTTACTAGTGAAATTATCAGCACAGTTAACTTCATCATCATTGCACTCTGCGTTGGTGAGGCTTTTTAGCTTTCATTAAAGTCACTATTTCTCTTGCAGATCCCTGTCTTCCTATATAATTTTTCTTCTTCATGCTGCAACGCCGCCGTTTTTTGTGTAACAGCCGTGACACCTGGGCTAATCAGCTGACAGCGTCCTCTCCTCCTAGCAATTAGCAGGGCTGGAAACGGTTACTGTTCCATTCAGTGTCCTGTTTGATTCTTCCTCGCCTCCTGCAGCTTGTTAAATTTACATTTTACGCATTAAGCCGCCGCTTTTACCCGGAGAGATTTTCAATAAGTGGGGATGGTAAGATATGTCAACATCAGTGAAGGGCTGTGATACTCTACTAGGTCATTAAGATACTCTGCAAAAGAAGAAAAAATCAAGCTAAAATGTTTCTGCCTACCTTTTCTCTGGTGTTGTGAAATGGAAATTGGTTCATTATCTGGAATAGGAAGCAGTTTTTCATCCAGGAGACTGTCAGGGAGGATTGTTTGTATATATCCACAGGAATTAAAGGTAAGTATTCTGTTTGTATGCAACCCTTTTTCAAGCAGAGGACAAAAAAGAGAACTAGGTGTGATAAATGTTAGAGTTGTTTATATACATCCACAACCACAGCAACATCTTAAAGAAATGTGAAGTCAAATCCTCCGTGTGCGAGTCTCTGGAGAGTTCAACGTGTTGTTCAGGCTAATTCTACTGGCTGTAACATAAAGTGATTCATTTATAACTCAACCAACCTCTGGTTTAGTGACTACGTCCTGTTCATCCATCTCTCTCTCCTCTCCTCCTCTTCCCTCAGACATAATTCTCTCTTTCATCTGTTCCTGACCTCTGAGTTCACAGCCTGTTTCTGTGCTGGAGCTGAGGTGAATTGATTCAGCAATGTATTTTTATGTCGGGGCCTTGACTTTTTAGCCAGAGGGGCAGAGTTTCCTCTTTTATATCCAGTTCTTCATGTGAGGTGAAACAGGGCTGCAGGAGTCTCATTAGATTTGCAAAATCCAATATCTAAGTCTCGAGTGCCTTTGAGTGTTTCTCCACTTTTATTTCCTTTTGGTGGGGTGAGCGTTATACGAGGGGGGCATTGAAAGAAAAACAATAGAGGAGAGAAAATCAATCGGCCCCTACCTCACCCGTTCCATACCCTCCGTCCTATTAGATATTCACCTCCATTCAGGCACGTTTCGATCGCTTCAGAATTTTTTGAGGTATACAGACCAATTCATTTGAGTGTCTGGGAAAATTATAGTTTGCATTCCTCAAGACCGCTCCCTAATCTCATTCAGAGAAAGAGAGATGTGGAGCGCGAGAGAGGGAGAGAGAGAGAGAGAGAGAGAGAGAGGCAGAGATGGGGGTAGGACGGAGACAGAAAGCAGACAGAGATATATTGGCATGTCAACTGTCGAAACGCAGGCTGAGTTTGTACAACTGACAGAGACAGCCAACTTATTAAACCGAGCACACAGGAGCTGTGACCACCACAGGGAGAGCAGCTATGCAACCCACTCATGCGCTCACAATACGAATGCAGAAAGCATAATGCAACAGTAAACCTTTTACAAACAACACCAGCTATGACAAATTGCCACCTACAAATTGGTTGTTTTACACCACATTTCGCCACATGCATTTCGCTAGATTAGCAGTAAAAGGCAGGGCTTAAAGGTAAGCCTGTTAAGTAAGGCAGAATGCTTACGGTACACCTGATCTGCTCTTCACAGTAACCACTGCATCTGAGTACTGAGGATTGCTGGTTTAAAGTTTCAATATGTGAGATATGAACTGAATGAAATGATAAAGTGACCTTACTATCTGATCAGACATTAAGGAAACATGCTATGTTGAAGTGCTGGCTTCTCTGTCAACAATGCAGCAGCCAGTATGTCCTCCTTCTAACTTTAGATTCTGGTCCTGAATGGTCTGGATTTGTTTGGACCAGAGAAGGTAGGCGGTTTTAAGGCAGCCCCACACGGCCGTTTTGGACGCCCCTCAGTTTTGCCAGATATGAGACCAGTTATCAGGTCAAACCAACAGGTGTTGCAGCGATGGAAGCGGGTAACAGAACTGGTTCAGATAGAAGTGATTGTACCCGACCTAAAAAGCCTCTGCATGTTTCTAATAAGCTCCACGAGCAGAAACGTGCTCAAACTAGGATCAATATTGGAGATGCTTTTGAAAAATGGAGAGAGGTTAGAACACAGAAAGGTTTACAGACCGATGCAGAGCTGGCTAAACGCTGAAGCTTCCGTACCCGGGGGGAGACAGCTCTCTTGTATGTTTTAATTTGGACCGCAGTACCCATTTGTAAACGCTAGGTGTAAGAGGTACAGTACATAATGAGCCTTTTAATGTGTTCAAACACTGTCACAGTCATCGGAAGGACACCCAGCAGTACTGCAGTAGTGTTACTTTGTACTTTGATTCATCTGCTAGTGCTTTAAGTCAGCTTAAAACCTTTAACAAAAATAAAAGAATCAATGAAATGTCTTCTTTAGTAAAGAAGAGTAATTTGTCTATGACATTAGAGACAACATGAACCCAAAACAAACTGCTGTTTGGCGATACCTCCGCCATACTAAAGCCCCCGCTCTCCTCCAGCGACACACCTACAACCCCACTCCCTTTGCATTCGCTTGAGGGAGTTATCAAATGGAACACACCATATTTAAGCCCAATTGAGCGCAAGCGACAGACAATTTTGATCTTGGCTCGAGCTGCAATTGCCTGTGGCCTGCATTGTAATGCTAGCGGGCTAATGTTAGCACACTTTAGTTAGCTTGTAGCTTCACATTGCATGTAACTTTACACAGAATGATTGTGATCTTAAAACGTTTATGTGACATCCAAATAAGCAGTGAGTATATTCTTATTTTCTTGTTGGTCGTCCCGTCCATGTAAACACGATGTAAACACAGCTCTGACAACAACACAGCCAGCGGGACTCATGCTTCTCACTCATTGTGGACAGTCACCACTCAGAGAGACATTTACAGAGGGTATACTGGATTTCTGATGTATTTATGTGTAAAATGTTGCACACTCTTCCTTTGATGATGCCTTTTAAGAAAGCAAACATTGCCTTAAACATATCTGTTAATAAAGTATTAATGTGGGCATCTCTTTATTTTATCTATAAAAACAAAGTAATAGAATTTTGTAGTAAATATTATCCTAAGCTAACCACTGTTTTGTTATGTACTTTTTCAAGGGTCAGTAAGGTGATTGAAAATATTCATATGACCTCTGCCAGCTTGAGAGCTGCTTTGTAACGTGTGACCCTTTTTTAATTTGGGTTTACTCAGAGTTAACAAAATAATATATGCAGAGAGTTATTAAAGGAGTGATGCCTGGAGCAGAGAAGAACTTTAGCAACAACAACAACAACAAAAAACATAGCACGGTGTCAATTACATTGCAACCATTGAAATTGCATTAATAAGCAGCTCCTTATTAAACTACATAATGAATTACTGAATCACGGCAATTTCAATTTAACACATAAGTTTGAATAATTTTTGCAGAAGCAAAAGGTCTTGTAAATGTGAACGACCTGGATCTGCCCCCTGCTCTCCAGAGTGCACTTGTGAAGTATGCAGTAAATAAAACGTAGAGCTCATGTCCCTTGCAAAAATTTGAATTTAATAAACCAAGAGTGACCTTTTCCTGAACCCACAGTGAACAGTGTGGAAGCCTCTGGCCCTGCCTGTGTTACCATTTCAATATTTTTCAAAATCTATTTGACTATTTGACTCCCACTTTGTCCTAAAGTGGAAATAAAGTACATTGTAGAGGCCCACGGTGCCCTATCCAATCCGCTCCTATCAGATAACGAATAAAAAAGGGAGACAGGGAGAGAAAAAGAGGAGGCAGATTGAGCAAAATGGCAAGCAGGAGCGAGGAGGGTTTCTGTTGAATGCGCAGCCGTCTCCCAACATGTCAGAAATAGAGAGCAGACTTAGATGAGATGGCTGGCAGAGAGGCAATCAATAAACTCTCACATTTCATTCTGCAGTGTGTGTGTGTGTGCGTATGTGAGTGTGTATGTGACTACAAGTACCTGCTGTGTGTATTTATGTGGCTGCGTGTGTTTGTTGTATCAAATTTCGAACCAGCTCGCTCTATGCAATTCTGCCAGACTGACGAGACAAACACATTACGGGGAAACTTCTCCTACCCTGGGATATTTTATGGGACTCATTCAAACGACGGATCATCTTAGTGTTAAACGTCTTTTTCAGTACAGATCAGACCTAAAGGTTCACAGATGAAAACTTACATATTTTCCTTGGTGCGTTGAAGCTCATTGGTTTTTGTAAACTTAATGCTTGAACAGACTCTACTCTCATATTTGTTTTCATGATGCATCATATCCCTGTTCTGCAGATGATACTTGGATCTATTTCTCAGAAAAACCCAATAACCTGAAAAAAATGTACTCTCTTCGTGACTGTTTAGCTGCTATCCACGATTTAAAGGTCACGTATTATGTAAAATACACTTTACCATGTTTTTCTAACACTAATATGTGTCTCTAGTCTACAAACCCGCCTTTATGAGAAAAGTCCATCCTCTCCGTCTTTTGCCTGCTCTACTTTTCAGAAAATGTGTGCTCAAACAGGCTATTTGAAGATTTTCCCTTCATGACGTCACAAAGGGCAGTAACCCCTCCCCCAGGTGGGTGACACTCCCACAGCTAGGTGTTTGTTCTGCCCTGTGAGTCTGCCTTCTCACTGTAAACAATAGGGCATGGAGTGAGAAAAACCCAAGCCACACCCCCTTCCAGAGAGGGGCGTGGTCAGACACAGCTCATTTACATTTAAAGCTACAGACACAGAAACAGCCTGTTCTGAGCAGGGCTGAAATAGAGGGGTTTATAGGCATGATCAAATACAGGATCAGAGTGGATTTAGAACAAGAAATTTCACAGTCATGTTTTTGGGAGCTCTGAGACTCATTTAAACCTTTTGAAAAGGAGGATAATATGTGACCTTTGAGCCCTGCACTTTCTCCATCTTCATCGTAATAAAACTGAAATACTTTTAACTGCACCAAATAATTTTACCACTGCAGTTGAGTTTTGATTCAATTCGTCACATATCAGATGCCCTTTGATATTCATACCACTCAACTTGTCCAGTCCTGTTTCCTGCTGGTAAGAATTACTGAAATATCAGATCAATACTTCCTCCTAGGGATCTTGAGCTACTATTTCTCACTTTTATTTTCACTCCTAATATGTTTCTTTCTTCATGTTATCAATCCATCTATCTGTGCTCTTCCTCTTGTCTGGGGTCGGGTCACATAGCAGCAGGTTAAGTAAGTCAACCCAGACATCTTTCCCCTGTAACATTTCAGCTCCTCCTCGGGGATCCAGAGGCATTCAAAAACCTGAGGGGATATACTGTATAATCCCTCCAGCGAGCTCTGTGTCTACTCCTGGGTTTCCTCCCAATTGGGCATGTTGGGAAAACCTCCAAAGGGATGCCCCAGTAGGCAGCCTAAGATGCCTGAACTACCTCAACTGAACCCTTTGGAAGGGAAGGAGACGCAGTAGCAAACATCTCTAAATCATTTACAGTTGATTAAAATGCAGCTGCCACCTTATTAACTAAAGCCAGCCATCAGACCCATATCTGCCCCCTCTCTCCTTTGGGTTCCTGTAAAATTCAGAATAAACCACAAGATCATGTGAATTACATACAAGTAAGTGTATGACCTTTCCTCAATTTTTACTCCGGACCTCCTTGTCCAATTTATTTTTGTCCACTTCAATTGTATGATCTTAGAAATCTGTCTCCTGGTTCTGTTAAAGAGTCAAACAGTCCCCTGTGGTCTAAATGAAACATGCTGTGCTTTGGTCAAAATATAACATGAATCAAGCAACAGAGGAGGTTTGTGACCCTGTACAAACCAGCTCTCTCAGAACGCTCCGTTTTGGTGTGTGTGTCTCTTTAAATGCAATGAGCCCCCCCTGAGTTTTACTCCTTCGCTAGCGAGAATAAAAATGGCGACATGCGCAAAAGTTTGTCTCTAGGCTGGGGATGGAGTCCATGGGTGGAGATACCAGCGGAGGGGAGGGTATTTTTTTTATCAGAATCCCACTGTGACATCACAAGGAGAGCAAATTTGAAATAGAGCATTTTACTCTGTGTTGTAAGACTTATGCAGACCACAAACAAAGGACTGGATGGGTTTATTTCACATTTTGTGGGTCGGTAGACACTCAGGTTACCCAAATAAATGTTTAAAAAGACTGTTAAAGTGGAATTTTCACAATATGTCCCCTTTAATGCTTCGTTGTCTGTACTTCTGTTGCCTCTGTAAATGACTCGATTTCATTATAAATGAGGGTTGTCCTATCATGATCTCTCGAGTATAAATAAAGGTTGATGATGATGAGAGTGTTTCCGGACAAAAAGATAATTTGGTATTGAAAGTTTTGCTGAAGTTTCTTGCGTTCAGCCTTATTGATTGATTTGTGGACCATGTTGGGAAAAGGTTTCATGCGGACACAGTTTGTCTGGATTGTCACTGATTGTTTAATCGTTATACTGTCATAAGCTTGACTAAGAGGAATTATTATAACCCTTTTCTGACCTTCCTCAGACTTTAACAATGCTTTACCATCACCTGTCCTGTTTAATTGATTGTAATTGACCTGTTTCAGTGATGACCTTGACTTTACAGTCTTTCCTCTTTTCTCCTTTCTTTCCCACCCCATCCTCCCTTCCTCTTTTCCCCTTCCTCTCCTCTCCTGTCTCGTCTCCTCTCCCACCAGGCCTGTAGATTCTGCTGAAACCTCTCGTAGTTCTTTTTTGCAACACTGAAAAGCAACGACTTATCTCCCTCACGCAACCCAGGCTAAGGAGAGAAGAAGACGACGAAAAAAGAAGATGAAGAAGCGAGAAGAAGCTTTCTCACTCCAACAAATCAATCGAGAAAATAGAACACACAATCCCCACAGGAATAACTGCTGTACAGAACCACTCTGCGTTTTTTTTTCTCCTCCTGGCACTCTCGTCTCCTCTTCATCTTCCCTTTCCTTGTTGCATCTGTCCTTCCCAAATATAGGTCATATTATCTTACATGTTCTACTCACTGTACTTAATAAGG
Organism: Tautogolabrus adspersus; assembly: GCA_020745685.1. Classification (NCBI taxonomy): domain Eukaryota; kingdom Metazoa; phylum Chordata; class Actinopteri; order Labriformes; family Labridae; genus Tautogolabrus; species Tautogolabrus adspersus. The sequence continues at coordinate 4,550,471 of CM036539.1, forward strand.
AATGTCATGTTTATCTTATTCTTCCATCCTCTTTACACCTTCTTTGCCATCAATTATTCCATTTATTTGTGTGTTTTTATTGTGCTCCATTTTGGCACTGCACCATCACACTGGCAGACAAACGTTGTGTTAGCAGCATTCATGGCAACGCGCCACATTGTAGGAGATACTTGAAACAACATGTCTATTGATATTGTAACAAAACAAAAGCGATAAATCAATTCCACATTAAACCTCACCTTTATCGTCTGCTCTTTATCTTCACTTCATTCTTTCTTTGACTCCTCCGTCACTCTTTCTCCTGCCATAGCTACCTCTATTTGTTTTTTTTCTTTCCCCCTCTGCACCATCCATCCTTCCTTTACCCTCTCCATACATCGTCCACCTCTCCATCTGCCTCTCTCCCCCTGCCTCCCCCTCCATCTATCGACCTCTCTCCGTCTCTGGGTGGGCCCCGGAACACTGCGAAGGCTGAGCTACTGTCCTGGTCGGGGAGCATTGACTTTTTGATGTGTTCCTTTATTTCCTCGTCACAGACTGTGTTTGATCTTGTTTCCTTCTTTCAGCGGAGTGAACAGAGCGTGTTTCTTTGTCTGCAGTGGTTGTGGTCTTTTAGGATAAGGTGGTAGCCATAAGCCTTCAAAGCCAGAATCTCTCTGGAGTCCTTTCTTCGATTTGCTTCTGTTTTATTGCGTTAGTTGTCATGGAGTGGAAAACTGTATATCTTTATAGTAACGGTGTAAACCTAAAAAAAAAAAAACTATTATATAAATATTTTATTTTTTACCAGTGTATAAATATACAGTATTGATTAACTTATGTACTTTGATTGCAAGTTTTTTTTTGTCGCCCACTCAGTGAGTAAATAAAAAGGGGGAACTTTTTTTGTGAATTTTAGGCACTCTTTCTAATGCTATCGATGTGTTGACTTTTACTGTAACATCTTTTTATGGTTTTGTTTTTTTTATTATTTGGAAAGCTGTGATTAATTACAGATTAGAAGTCTTGCTTTGGTAACTGCCATGTGTTTTGGTCCATCTTGCCCTGATACTGTTCTCTCTCTCTCTCTCCATGTGTCACAATGAAGATGTGTACGAAGAAATCGAAGGCTGTGGTTTTGGTGGATAGTTTTGCTTTTTTTTCTCTTGTGCTCATTAAAAGAAGTTAGCCTGTGTGGGTTCATGTGGAAGACCACCGTAAAGAAAAAGATGACATTTTGAATGAGTTATGTCTGTCTTTTGCACTAATTTAATAAAGCCGTTACTGAAAATTCACACGACGCTGTTTTTTAAACTTTGTGATGACTGAAGGCTAACTCCATCCCTAGGAAGGAGGACGTACGTACAAATGAAAGCAGGTAAATGTAATTCATAGTTTTGCATACAACGTTGCTTTGAAAAGTTTGACACTTTAAAGGTATATGTGACATTTCAAACATCTTAACTAAATATATCGAGAGTGAAGTCAAACTCCCTCTGGGCGTGTTGCTCTCAGCTCTGTGTTCAAAGAGGATAGTGCTTCCTTCAGCTTGTTAATGCCTCACTCATCAGAGGCTAAAAAAAGATTCATTTATGTGACCCCCATCCTGTCCGACCGTTAGCTCTGCCACCATGTGAGGACAGAGAGACCACTCAGGGATGCTGTTACTAGAGGCGTAAAGTTTTGTTGCAAGAATGCAATTCAAGTTGAACAAAATGACTTTCCAAACCAAAGAAAATAGTTTTTATGGTGTAAAATACTTAAATAACAGAATGAACTTAGGGCTCCAAATCTGAATGGAGATCAGTTGTAGAAATGGCTGCACTCGTCTGAACACTAAGGGATGTTGTGGGGAGGACGGGGAGGTGTGCGCTGAAGGGACAGCTTTGTTTTGGTTTGAGAGACTGCTGAAGTGAAACAAACTGGACATCTACTCTGAAAGTCACATATTATACAGTACCTTATGCTTGCCACAGGTAAAACACATAATTGATACCAGCAAGACGCTAAAAAGATGACTTTGGTTGAGGAAGACGTTCAAAAGTTTTTTTTGACTAACTATAACTTAACTATTCAAAGACGATTAAACGTCTCAGTTTATACCAAATATCACCAGAAATCTACTTTTGTCTCCAGAGTCTTAGCTCATATGAAGTATATGGCAGATAAAAAGATTCTGATTCTTGTAAACAGTAAATGATCATCAATGTTAGAGCATTACAAGTTTAAGACAGCCATGTTAGAATCTTTTGGTTTTCAAACTCAAAAAAACAACATCTGTCCTCTTCTTTTAAAGGAGAAGACAGACATCAGAGTGTTGTGCATTTTTTTCAATCAAACTCTCAGGAAGAAGCAAATAAAGGGATTTCCCAAACAGGGTAAACATTTTCCTTCCAGCTGTCTGAGAAGTACCAAAAACATGTGGAGGATCTGTTTTGATAAGTGAATGATTTAAAGTTACATTCATGTTGCTTTAGTGTCCACTTGAGGCTAAAATCCCCAGGAATCAGCATTAGACTCCATATCAAAACACGTCTAAGGCTGGTACAAAAACCTGCTTCGGTCTCTATAGCTAATTTTTTTTTATCGGTACAAACTGTACGGGGGATGAAGTTTTTTAAAACCTATCTGTGATGATTTTATTAAACTTAAAAAGGTATTGATACATTTGCATATGTAGGGGTGTGGCTGCTTTGACTGACAGGTGGACATGTATCTGTTTACCAAGAGGCTTAAGCCCTCCCTCAGCTCCACATCTTTATCTCTTACTAGATTGAATAAAAGTAAGTTTGAGATACCATTTCCAATATGGCGACTGCGTTGGGTTTCTTAACGCCTTTAGCCTCTAACCAAAGGAACCAATGGAGGAGATAGATTGATAGATAGCGTTCTCAATCCCTTGGGAAGGTTCCCTCAGGGAAATCTAAATTTCAGGGAAAGTGAGACTACGCCCATGTTTTATACAATCTATGCCAACAACACATTTTTATTATTTCATCTTAAACGCCTCAACTCTGAGGTCAGCAAGTAAATATGTCTACAAATATGGACAGCTTTTTATGGTCCCAAAAAATGTTTATAAGCCATGGCTTTGACATCTCTCCAGGTTGATCAGAACCATACAAGATAAACAAAGCACATCACACTGATTATAAAACGAGTGACTACTATACCTTTTTTTAACACCAAAATACAAAAGATGACCACGAGGTATTGGTGAGGCTGTAGACGCAGCAACATTTAGGCCGCTAATTTATTCTAACACTGGTGTTAAAGGCTCCCACTGGTGAATGATCTTCATATCACTCCAGAGATCCCGATGTTTGTACCCATTCCTCACTTTTATCCAGCCTGGTCCTGGAAAAGCTCATAAACAGGAAGCAGAGCTTTCAATAAAGTCTTAACAGCAGCAGCTCTTGCTTCATGGTGAACTTTCCATGATTTAAATGAAGTTTTCTGATTCATTGCGTCTTGTTTGTTTTGTCTGATGGGTCTGGGAGTCCAGTTTTGATGGATTTATGTCTTTGAGTTATTTAATGTTGGTTTCAGGTGAAAGGGAACAGTCATATCCTACAGCTTTTTGTGGGTTGCTCTTTATTTGCTTTTCTTTCTATTTTTCATTTTGTCTGGCACCGAAAAACTTTCTTCATCCAAATATATCAAGAATCAAACTCAGGGCTCTGGAAACTAATGCTTTGATTTCCTTCAATCTAAGCAGACTAAACATTAGACACACTACAATTTATTCAGCCACACAACCAATACAGACACTTACCTTCAGGCAGCAGATGCAGGTCACTTCTTTTCAGGAAGATGTGTGCCACCTTCCCATTAGAAACATTAACACCTTAACTAGAGGGGGTGCTTGACCATATTGTTCATTTATGTATGTACATTTTTAATTTCACAGGTAAGAGAGTTCTTTGAATTGGATTGATGATACGCACATTGTTTATAAGCATGATAAACAGGAATGTAACCAAAGGCTGAACGATCACTGCTACAAACAACACAGTCATCTGCTTCACCGGATAACTCTCAGTCAAGAAACTTTAATTTCAAAAAATTGTATTTTCTCTAAAATCCTTAAATGATCCAATCTCTGGTTAAATTTATTGCATAAAAATGCAATAACTCAAAGAATAACCGGCAACACAAGAATAATTGCTATTACTGCTGTCTTGGGCTCAACAATTTAGCTATGGAAAGAGGACTTCAGTCCTTAAATGTAAAGAGTTTAAGGAAGAATGTGCGACTCTTTGATCCAGTAGATGTCGCCCTTGAGCACCAGCACTAAACCAAAACAAATGTTGTTTGGCGACACCTCCGCTATTCTGAAGCCCCCTTCACACGAAGGAGTTATCAAATGGAACGTATCATAATTAAGCACCATTAAGCGCAAGCGGCGGACAAAATTGTTCTTTGCTCAAGCTGCTATTGCCCGTGTCCTGCATTGTTGTGATAGCAGGCTAATGTTAGCCCACTTTGGTTAACTCATAGCTTCATATTGCAAATTGAATGACCGAGATCTAAAGACACTTACGAGACATCCAAATAAGTAGTGATGTTCTTCTTCTTTCCTCTACTCCTTGACTAAAACAGCTTCATACGCAAGGAGAGGAGCCGTCTGTCCCGTCCATGTAAACATGATAAAAACACGTCTCCGGACTCGAACTTCTCACTCATTGTATACAGTCATGACTCAGAGAGACATTTACAGAGGATATTCTTGATTTCTGCTGCACATTGTTCCTTTAAAATGAGTTGAGCACCAATCAAGAATGGCAAAGGATCGATGAAAGGCTGTTCAAGCTGGACATCCCAGACAAATAAAAATATTAAGTATCACAGTAGAATCTAGACTGATTACTTGACTATATCAAGTTTGATCTTTGTTGAGTTACATGTTTTTTCTATATATATATTTTTTTTCATTTTCCTATTTTAAACATACCTGTGTCTCTGTCTTCTAGATCCTACTCCCTTTATTTCATGCCTTGTGTGTCAGCCTCTTCCTACTGTAATTAGACTTATCTATTTCTTGTTTCCCTCTTGATGGTAACTGTATAAAAGCTCTTGCTTGGTCTAAAACCGCCTAACATACTGTCTATTACTGTATATATTACTGTATATTATCCGTCTCCGGAGCGTGCCACCAGCGCCACAATGATCTGCTTCCTTTCAAATACGCTGCAAGTCTATTTTCAACAGAGTACACTGCAGGCACGCATCAAGCTGGACAGAATATGACAACCTGGACAGGAAGTCAGACAAGAAAAACAGACAGAGCATCCGGTCAATTTCAAAATAAAACACAATATATGGACTCACAAATGTATTTTCCATCACTTTATCAACATTACGTCTAAACAGGCATGAACAACAAATCATCCTCAGAAAGACAAAACATGTTGTTTGCACGTTTTTCTCTTTATTCCCGCGTGATCTTGTAGTTCTCCTGTGATGTGTGTACAGCTGATGGCTGCGCTCACATTTCAGAAACGGATCCAGTGGGGCAGGGCCCGCGCCATCCGACGGAGCAAAACCGTGGCGCTGACGGACAGCGTATGTGGGGATTGGGGGTAATGCATATTGCCTACTAACCTGAAGGTTGGTTATGTCGTAAATGCATGTGCACTTTGCATCATTTCACTAAATCAATCATGTATATCTGGTCCAAGCTATGATAAGAATACAAATAATCTAGCACCTGGCTAGCACGTCTGTCAAGTTGTATGTAAAGTTTAACAATTATTGAACCACATTTAAAACATATCACATCATTTTGTTACTGTTAGTTACGCAGCTTGTTGGCTGGCTGGTGAGCCAGCTGATATACATCCTGGCACTTTTCACACATTGCATACTATAAATTCAGAATGCACTACAGTATATACTCAATGTGACGTCAGACTCAGTATGAATAGTATGGAACTCTGCAGCCTCGGACACAGCCCCTCAGTATCTCCCGCATGTTGCCAGCTTGTTGTGTGTTTCCTTATGCCACCTCGTCTTGTTGCTCCCAGAGCTCCTGAGTGATTTAATGTTTTTTTTACTATTGCCTGTTTTTTCCCTTTGCCTGCCGTTTTTGGATTTGTTTGCCGGCTGTTTTTTCGGCTCACTGAATTTTGGACTGGACATTTCACACCCTGCCTGGTGTGATCTGTGCATTTTGAGTCCATCGTCTGCATCCATTGATTATGACAGGAACCTCTATTGAATGGTAGTTTTACTCTATGTCTTATCATTATGTCATTAGGCAGCTGTGCTACAACATTGCCTTATCAACTCTATAGTTTGTATGAAATAACGTCCATTTAACCATCAATCATTCTTCATCATCTGACAAAACGTGTTTGAAAAACAAAACCCTTTAAAAGGTTCAGTGAGCATTGTACTGTTTTCTCTACTAAGGGTTTGAATAATTACCTTAATTATTAGAGAGCAATTTATGAACATGGTATATAATTACAAGGACTCCCACAGTGAAAAACTCCACTCATGAGTGTAGACTGAAAGCAATTTTCTGCCCTAGCACCTCAGGGTATAGTAACTGCTCTGGGATTTAAAAGGTCAGTCACGTACGCCATGTTTACGTCTGTTTTTAAAGTAATCAATAAGATCTCAACATCGAGCTTGAAAGGCACTCTTAGTCCATGTGAAGCTTTTGCAGAGACACTTAAATTGGGCAGATATGATAAGAGTTTTTGTAGAGTAAGCCTTTCAGGCAGCGTTTTCACGTTTGAATAGACAAAATTGGTGAAAATGAGTTTTGAGTTGTGACGCAGAAGCTAAGAGCATTCCAGAAAAGGTAAATGCATGAATGAGATGAAGGCTGATATAAGCACTGGATTCTGTGCAATATTTAAGTACAGATATGTCAACCTTGTCTTTCAGGCTGAACTGATTCATACTAACGTCAAACATTTGCTCCAGTTGGAACTTGTAGCCTTTTATCTAACTTTTTATAGATCTTAAAAACACTAATGCAGATGGATTGTCGAGACAGCTAACGACTGAGTTATAAAATGTTGTTTCATTCTTGTAAGATTAAAAAAACACTTCACCACCATGAGATAAAAATGTGAAAGTCAGTGTGAGCCATCAAACCTTTGTTGGTTAAAGTCGCCTGTCAAAATCCACTTCTACATCTGTGAATCTTCAGCAAGCATTGATTGGAAGGATATGGAGGTTAGAGGTCGAGAGAACCAACATACATTTTAGGAATGAAGAATGTGCTCTGTTTAAGGTGTTTCTGGTGGAAAAGCGTTTATGGCTTTAAAGTTGTTGTTACGCTTCCCCCTTGTAAATGGCGTGCATTTGCTGAAAAGCAGAGGGTGGCGAAGCAGGTGATCCATCTGAAAGTTCTTACCATCGAGATGTGCTACCATGCAGCTCTGTGTAGTTCTTAGCTTCATCAGCACCATCCTCTTCTGTCTCTGTCTTCATCAGCACCATCCTCTTCTGTCTCTGACTCTCAGCCATTTTCGGAGTGTACAGAAACAACAAAGTGAAGATGGCGCCGGGTGTCATGGCATGCCGTCTCCTTGTCCCCGTGTTTTTTTTCTCTCACTTGTTTATTGTGTTTATAGTGGCGTCTTTGCTGGTTGTAAATACCCAATCGCTGTTGGTGTACGAGCGCCAGGCACTTTATGACTTCTGTAACTTTGTACGAATGATTTCTAATGTTGAGTATGTGCAACAACAGAACTCGAGGCTTCCTCCGTTTCTGGCTTCAGTACCGGAGAAATTGTTTCGCCGTGAGCCAGTTTTCCTGCCCCGGAAGAGGACCCGCAGGAGACACGGGCGTGCACGCGGTACACGCTCAGGCATACGTGTGAAGATTAAAACGGTAATGAGAATGTTGAACAGGGATCATGCTGCTGATGTCAGACATATTCAACTGGATGTTGTGTGCCGACAGCGGTGGATTCTTCCTGTTTACCCGGTGTCTCCGGAGCTCGATCAGCTGTTGCAGCCCTGCTGGACACAAAGGATGCGCGGAAGGGGAGGTGCATGTCTGGATAACTTGCATCACCTGGACTGTAAAACTCTACTGGGTGTTGAGGTGGGGAAAGTCCAAATGGCCCTCCTTAACGCCCGGTCACTGTCCAATAAGACGTTTATCCTCCGTGACTTTTATGACTCCCACGAGCTGGATGTAATGTTTTTAACAGAGACGTGGTTGCATGGCGGTGAATTAGCGCCCCTGGTGGAACTCTGTCCTCCTGACTCGAGTTTCTTCAGTTCTCCTCGACTGACAGGCAGAGGAGGGGGGGTGGCCTCACTTTTTAAGGATCGTTTTAAATGCAAACAGTTTCTGAACTTTCCTGTCTTCACTAGTTTTGAACTGCAGCTTTTCACCTTGAATAATCCCTCTGTACTGGGGTCTTTCCAGCTTGCTTCAAAACTGCTATGGTTAAACCCTTACCAAAGAAGCCTAGCTTGGATGCAGACTCCCTGACCAACTATAGACCTGTTTCAAACCTTTCTTTTCTCTCAAAAGTTTTTGAGAAAGTAGTCTCAAATCAGCTTTTAAATTATCTTTCACTAAATAAGCTATTTGAGCCATTTCAGTCTGCTTTTCGGTTTAATCATTCCACAGAAACAGCACTTACAAAAGTGGTGAATTACTTGCTACTGTCTATAGAGTCAGAGTCAACAAGTGTTTTATTGTTGTTGGATCTTAGCTTGCTTTCGATACGGTGGATCACTGTATACTATTGGATAGACTTGAGAATTACTTTGGCTCTTCTAGAGGAGTTCTAGAGTGGTTACGATCATACCTGTCAGAAAGATTTCAATGTGTTTTATATGACAACATACTCTCTGAGTCCTGTGCCATCAAGCATGGGGTTCCCCAGGGGTATGTACTGGGTCCATTGCTTTTTTCACTTTACCTATCCCCATTGGGTCAGATATTCCATTGTTTTGGGATTGCTTTTCATTGTTATGCTGACGACATGCAGCTGTATACTGTATGCCATTAGGAGTAGGAAGCGAGTCTAATACAGCTAAACTTGAGGCCTGTCTTGCAGCTGTTAACACAACATTCTAGACCCCCCTCCAAGCGCCGCAGCCGTCTATCAGACGGCATATGTAATTTTGTACTCAGAAGCACACAAATAATGCATTTTTTAGTTTTAGTTTTTTAAGTTATGAGAAATAATTATAAATACAACTTACTTTTATGTACAAACCAGGCAGGATTCGTAACCTTTTAAATGTCTCATGTCAATTTATAATATTTTTCGTCGTTGAGGTCCTCATCCATGCCTTTGTGCCATCTAGGCTAGATTATTGTAATGTCCTTCTGTCGGGTCTGCCAAATGTGACGGCCCTCCCAGCAGCAGGGCCTGCTATTGTGTTTTGCTGTCTGTGTGTTTGTTTCCCTGCAGGTGGCTGGTGGGCGGGGTTCCGCTGCACCTGGGCAGACGTGACCAGTCTCCCAGGTGCAGGCTATTTAAGACCGGGCCGTTGACCTTTCACTCTCTCTGGCATCCAACCTAGCACCATTGTTGAATTGTTTGGTTGTTTGTTGTTGTTTGTTGAGCCAGGGTCGTGTTTGTTGAGCCAGGGTCGTGACACAAAGAAAAGTCTTCGGAGTCTGCAGATGGTTCAGAATGCTGCAGCTTGTGTTCTGACCGGAGCCTCCAGATATGAACATATTACGCCGGTGTTGTCCTCTCTCCATTGGCTCCCTGTTCATGCCAGAGTAGACTTTAAGGTGTTGCTGCTAACCTATAAAATATTAAATTGCAGCGCAATATTGTACCTTAAAGACCTAGTGAACCCCTATGTGCCTGCCCGAGCCCTACGTTCTCATGGGACGGGTCCTCTGAGTGTCCCAAAGGTCAAAAAGAAGACAGTTGGTGAACTGGATTATTCTTTCCGTGCATCGACATTGTGGAACAGTTTACCTCTAGACATCAGGCAGACTTGTTCTGTTGAGACGTTTAAAGCAAAGCTAAAGACCCATCCGTTTACTGTTGTGTATGAGTCCTAATTTCTCTGTATGTTTTCCTGAGAGTCCGAGTGTGTGTTTCATTTTGTTTTAGTTATTTGAAATGTTTTTAAACTGTATTTTCTATGCTCTGTACAGCACTTTGACCTTAAAACGCTTTACAAATAAATGTATTATTATTGTATCAAACAGTTCAGAGACTGGCTAACTTGCTCGCTGCCAAAGTAACATAGTGCTGAAAACAGGCGACAAGGGTGCTCTGTGGAAACATGATGGACTCCACTCTGTTTTTTGAAAGTTATTGTATTATTAGATTGATTTGGAAATTACCATTTTAAGGTGAAAGAGTTACATATTGTTGCTCTTAGTGGCACACATTTGATCTCATCCGCAGCGTGGCGCGCACGGAGTATGTGTGGATTGGGGAATAGACCAGTGTTCTTGCGTAGTGTTTCCCACAATGCAAAGCACCAGGTCAGGGATTGAAATGACAGACGGCTACGGCCATTGAAACAGGGGGAATAATCCCAATAAGACCAAACCAATGCAGTAGGCGGTTTCATAAACAGCCATGGTGTGCTCTAAAAATGAAGGGGAAAAAACTAGGCGAAAAGACTTTTTTAATCAAGAATGGACAGATTCTTGTATGTTCATTTACCCAAAGGGCAGTTTAAAACAGTGTGCCTATGAGTTTCAGTACCCTCCCAATCATTAAAGTTCAACATCACGACGAGACAAAGCACACATCTTTTGATAGAAAGTACTAACTCACCTATTATCTGTCAACACAAACAATCAATGAAATAAGAGCCGAATATGAATGATGTACCAGAATCCTGACACAATCATTCACTGACCAACAACGTTCAACAATATTTGACTTATATCAAGTTCACCTGAAACAACTCCAGCTCAGATTTAAAATGTTAACTGGTCCAGCTGGAGCTCATTTCTCCCACTAAACAAGAGGAAGTGTGAGAGTGGGATATAAGAGGGAAATAAAGAGAGAAGCAGTTGATAAAGATGTTGACATGGTTTTTATAATATTGGGTTTGAAATTTAGGTAACTAGCAAAGGAGAAACAAACTTCTTTTATTTTGTTTTCCAATATAAACCCTATTAATTTGAATACGCTATTTTCATTTGATCATTATTATGTTATTATTTTCATGTCTGGGGCGGCTGTGACTCAGTTGGTAGAGTCGTCGTCTCTCAAGGTCAAAGGTTCGATCCCCAGCTCCTGCAGCAACATGTCCGATGTGTCCTTGGGCAAGACACTTAACTGCTCCTGCTGCTTTGGCGGCGGCGTTTGAATGTGTATTAATGGGATTAGTTACTTCTGATGGACTCACTACATAGAAACCTCTACCATCAGTGTGTGAATGTGTAGGTTTGACATGTGGTGTAAAAGCGCTTTCAGTAGTCAAAAGACTAAAAGCGCTATACAAGCTCAAGTCCATTTACCATTTCTCTAGTACCCTCCAGATTATGATAAATGTTGTAAAACCACTGAACTGAACTTTAATGAATTCCATTTGACAGTCAGTGAGTGACTGCGACATTGATTCAACCACTAGGCTCCTTTTAAATATCTGATACTGAATCATATCACAAGTCATGATGTTCTGGACCTTTTTGAAGAAATTTTTTCAAACCGGACCTCGTTGAATTTTAATTAAAGACCCTCACTTTATAAGTTAGATCCTTGGAGCCTGATGATGCTTTCAGACCAGCGTCATCTGGCAGTGAACACACAGTAGCGTTGCATCAGCAGCTTTATGCATGCAATACAATGTAATGTTATCAAAAGAGCATCAGTAACAGGTGAAACTGTAGAAAACCTTGTAGTACAGGTGACAGGAGTGTCACATTATCCTTTGTCCTTATCAACCTTTGTTCCTAAACTCAGAGTTAAAGGCTGTTTGGGAAATAAAAAAAGATTTCAGGCTTTTTCTTCAGTTTTTTTAATATAAAATTCAAACTGTATATAAATGTGGCGGATGAGCTGCAATCATTGATGAAAGTCCTCAGCTCAAAATGGTGCACCCTGCAAAAAAAAACCCTCAGGCTCAGAATGAGAAAAATATGAGATGCTCAGAATTCACAAAATAAATGTAAAGCTGGTGTTTACACTTGAAATGAAATGAAATGAATGTTTTAGACTACTCAGGAAAATATATGGGCATCCCATGGTGTGGAGAGTCTTATTATTTGCCTTGGAGGAGAAGTTCACCGTTCCCCTCTCTCATGATTAAGAAAGCGGCTCACACAGTGGCTACAGGTAGGTAATGCACCATTAAGTAATCAAATGCCAGCCGGGAAGAGCCCCAAGAGTCAAGCTTAGCTTGGCAATATCTGTGAACGTACACATGGGGCCTTTCACTGTGACTGATTATGTCTGTTTCAACACTTTAATCTAAGCTGCCAAAATGAAGCATGCCAAACCTATAGGCCTAATGCTGGGCCCCACATGTACAGCAGTGAAAGTCAGACCAGGGGCCAAATGTAAAAAATAACACAAAAACACAGAGCACATGCCTACGCAGCAAGCAAGCATATGTGAAACGGCATAAAGATATTGGCGCTCTGTGCGTCTACAGTTTTGAGCCAGAAGTCATGGGACTGACTTAAAAAAATGATTCATGATCACATATGTCTGGGCAAAATCTCCACTTTTAGTTGTTCAAAACTTTTGAGTAAGATTCAAATTCATTTGTTTTCTAGCTGTTTGTTGTTGTTGAGGTCAGAATGTTGTCTTTGATGAATTTGTTTTCCTGACAATGCTGATTGTTTGATGATATTCACCTGAAGATGTACACGCCCCACGTCTCAGCCACACCTGTTACAATCTTACGATCTTTTCATGTGGAGCAGACACTTGATTTTAAAGGCCCTGACACACCAAGCAGACGGCAAAGAACTTGTGGCGACGAAGGCCGCTTGTGGCGTCGGTGCACACCGCCTTTTGTCTTGGCCAAAAAGTTGCACTAGAACACACCGCAAAGACTACAGCCGACGGCCAACCACCACGTATGTTCTGCGCATGCGTGAGAGGCAATAACTCTCCATGCCAGCAGGCGGTGGTAGTCTGTAATCGTCATTCTAAAAAGGTGAAACCGGAAGAGGACGAGGAAGAATGCGGATAAATAAACCGTTGTTGTGCTACGAGAAGACTATTTTCTCACCGCTGTCGCTCACCAGTCGTATAATAGGTACTTCTAATCGAGAATAATGTCTGATAAAAAGTTGAAAATGGCACTGGCGTTGTCAGCCCTTGGTCTTTTAATAGTGGAACAAGCACAGAAGAGGCGCTTCCGTTTTTCTTCTCATGCACTGGCTCTCCTGTTTCGCTTAGCTGAACAGCCAATCAGAAAGATTCCTACCCCGAACCACGCTGGTGACTGCCGACGCCGATTCAACATGTGGAATCGGCCAAAAAAAGGCCAACTGTGGCCGACGGGTAGCAATGGAGCTGGACACACCGCAAAAACTAGGGCAACGACCGCTCACCGACGGGCGACGGTCTCCTTTGTGTGTCAGGGCCTTAACGTGCCCTGATGAAGACTTGTAAGTTTAAACGTGGGCGTGTATAGCCCATATATTGAAGGCTTTTTAATTTTCTCAAAGCAGTGTGCCTGTTTTTGAAGTTTTTGGTTATGACTCATTCACCTTAATGATAAACACATGTCTAACTTCTCCTGATTTCTGACTGTTTGATTTGTCCGTGTATCCAAAGAGCAGCTGTCTTTGATACCTTCATTGGTGAAGCAGCATTCCTCAGCCTTCTACTGGCATTTATTCTACATGTAGGATTAGGAATACTTTGATTAAGGCTAATCCTTATTCCAGCAGAGGGCTGGATTCAGGTTGTATTACAGGGACAAATGTAAGAAAACCCTAAAATTGGTCATACAATACAAGATTTTTACCACGTAGTTGATTTTTTAAATATACAACCAAGCAGGTCGATGAAGCCAAACAACGTATTTCAGCTGTGGAAGACACAAATGCAGAGACAGAGAAGAGTGTGTCAAACCTGGAAGAGGCCACGGCGTCGCTTCAGGAGTGTCTCGATGACCAGGAGGACCGAGGCAGACACAAACATATTAGAACTGTTGGCTCCTCAAACACTAATAGGGTTTATATATCCTCTGACCATCATCTGGATGGTCAACTTATTTCCCCTTTTTTATTTTTTTTCATCTCTACATCCTGTAATGATCTCCACCAGAGAGTTTATCATGCTATTCATCGATTGTTCTTTCAACTCCTACATACGGATGTGGCTCCCGGCCTGAAGGCAGACAAGGATCATTATTACCTTGACTAAAGTCAGCATGCGATCCTAGCTCCCAAGATCGACTGATCAAGAATTCCTGATACCGTACCTTTACAATATGTCATGCCATATAATCAGACAAAGAGCTGCTGAGAGAAAAGAAAGAGAGAGGAAACAGCACATGTTGAAAGGTAATCAGCGCAGACACTATTAAACGGCACATTTGTTGTGATTGTAGGCAAAGTTCTTGTCATTATGTTACGACCAGCCTAGGGAAACCAGCCGTAGCATAAAATTGACCCTCTCCTTCCTCACTCCTAATGATGAATTACAATAAAACTAATGTTCAGTCCACAATGTTTATTCACACTATTTACAAAATTGATTAAACTTCAGGGAGCGCACCGGCCGAAATAATAAACATAACATCTAATTCAAAAACCCAAACTACCGTAGCTCAAATAAAATAAAGAAAAGAAAATTACGGCATCTTGCCTAACTTAAAAACAGGAGAAAGATTAATCAAAAGGAAAGGCTTGTCTCCCCTACAATATAACAATGACTGCACAACGTAACAACAATTTATCTCAATGTAAACAAACACAAAGTTTCTCTCTCTGAAAAGAGAACACGTCTTTCTTTGGAGGTGAGGAAGGACGAGGGCAGCGTTCAGCTTCCGCAGCTCCCTTTAAAGTCAGGCGCCCTCAGGTATCATCCAATACGGCGCACGCACGCACGCAGCAACAGCTTCCGTCCAATCACTGGCCGGCGCACACGGTCAGCTTTTCCCAATTCATGTAGCGGGTACCTGCAGTGCAGCACAAAAACAGACAGACGCACAAACAAGAAAGGAGCACAAAGCCCCACAACGGCAGATCCAAATACAAACACACTTTAATAAACGTATGACTCACAGTCAAACACAACAATATAAAGTTAAAATTAATATCACTTTTTCTCCAACTCTAATCATTTAATGTTATTGACAGCAGGTGTCAAATCTCAAATTTGAATTGATTGAAACATCTTTCTAAATGTAAATAAGGAGCCCACAGTGCATACAACAGAATCTAAATAGTGGTTAATAATACTAAAATATCTCCGTCACAAAGCCAACCATGTCTTAGCTTCTTCACACATTGTGGAAAGTTTGATTTATATTGCAATATCAGATACTTGCATTTGGCTCTGATGGATTACTGTGTGCTGAAATGGTACGAAATAAATGGCTGGATGTGGCCCTTATAGGAGCCATTAAAGGCACCATGATTTGGCTGTGGATGAATGTGATTTTCAAAATGATATAATTGAGTATTTAAGATGTTGGACATAAGTGCAGGGTTATTTTCCAGATTTGTCCACTTATGTAGAAACCAGCTGTGATAAAAGCTAAAGTTATTATCTCAGTTAATGTAAGGGGGGATTTTCTTTCCTGCTCCATGTAGAGCCAAAGGTTTACCCTACTTCAATTGGAGGTAAGAAAAAAAAACTCCTGCTGACTTCTAACTTTTCGAAGGCTTATCTTGAGACTTTAACAAAGAGATATAACCCTGCATGTGATTTCTGCATTGTGTTTTTGATGTCAGCTCTCTGCACAGGTTCCTGTCGTCATTAAGAAGTGCAATCACCTTTAATAAAAGAAACTCATCACACTTTTTACAGCTTCTCAACAAGCAGTGAGTCTTGACACCCCTGCTGTCTTCCTTTTGTCACGTCAGCCTGGATGTGATCTGAAACTAGCTCACGTGTTTGAATCCTGTTGTTGCCCTTCATTATTAAGAAAGCTGTGATCTCTGACTTCTACATTCAAACACTTCAGTCTCAATCAATCGTCTCATATCTATTTCTAACACCACGCTGTAATAGATTTGGGTGTGTCAGATTCATCGCAACTAGGGCTGCAGGAACGAAAATTGGATTCAATTCGAACATTAAAAATAACAATATTCAAATGCTCAATTGCCATTCGAATATGTAATTTTGAATAAATAATTGTTTAAAATGTTTCACGTGAGGATGTTAATGTTCCCTAAACAGTTTACAAAAGTAGTCAGCCTCGGTGTATTTAATTAAAAACAAAAATGCCCTATCTTAAAGTAGGCCACTACCCCTCTAACAACAGCCCGCCAGCGCTATATGACGTGTCGCTTCGCGCACGCTGGCTGTCCTCACTGGGTCCGTTAAATATTTCATTCTTTGCTCTGTGAATTTCAGTTTCCCCCTGCAAACCGTATGACATCTAGTGCTTTTATATTAAAGGTGGACACGCAGGTGTGTGGCGCTTTGTATTGAGGAGCAGCACGGCACACAGAGGCTCGTCAAATAAACGGCTGGCGGTGAGCCGGAAAAAAGGTTTTCTCCGGTGTTGTTGACTCAAGTCAAAGCTCAACATTTCAATCACAGATGTGGATATTATTAATACATCGTTATCTCCACTTTGTACAACCAGCCAACAAGCTGTGCTGAGTGAGAAAAGTGAGTCTTGTAGAGCCCCCACCTTCCGTGTTCCTCGTCCGTCGACGCGAGCGACAGAGAGGGAAA
Source organism: Tautogolabrus adspersus (assembly GCA_020745685.1). Classification (NCBI taxonomy): domain Eukaryota; kingdom Metazoa; phylum Chordata; class Actinopteri; order Labriformes; family Labridae; genus Tautogolabrus; species Tautogolabrus adspersus. Next base: position 4,567,234 of record CM036539.1, read on the forward strand.
TAGAAACAGGGCGTTGTTCTGTTTGAGCAATATTAAAAGTACTATGACAATGCATACATCCAAGTGAACGTTATTCTGTGCCAAAGCTTCGTGACAAAGAAAAGGACATGCAGTATGGGCGCATGTTTGCCGTGGTAATTAGTAAAATTGTCTTTAGTTATCTTTAGGATAAATAGTAGCCTACTTAATTTTAGCATTAAAAAATCCAATATATTCAAATATTAAAAAATATAAAGGATACAAATTCGAATAGGATTATAGAGGAATATCTGCAGCTGTTATCACAACAGATTGATGGTTTTAAAAGACGCCTTTTGGATTCAGCAGAATCTTCAGAGAAGTACAGCTGACTCAACAGACACACCTGTAAACTGTAGTGTGATATCATGAGTAGAAAGTATATTTCCAAAAACATGCACATCACACGTCAGTCAGTCTTTGCTTTTTCTGTCATCTAAAAAACACTTAGCTAACATCCTGGTCATCTGCTCCCACAAATTCCCTTTCTCTATCTGACAAGCATCTGTTGTCTTGGTTACCTGTGTGATTAGTCCCGCCCCATCTAGTATATGATTGGTTGCCTCGTGCAGCAACATCATCACCTTGCTGAACAGTACGGGCTGAGATGTTTCAGTAGTAGCGCCCAGAGTAGCTGAATCAACCCTAAACAAACACTCTCAACACGCTGAAAAAGACGCTGGGTGCAGGGTCGCTTTCCAAGTAGCTACACGGGGTTGATTTGGTTCTCTCTTCATTGAGAACAGAACCTTGGCCAGCAGGTGCAAAGGCTCGGCAACGGCTAAAACAAGGTGCATGTGCAGCATATTCTGAAACGCTGCACGTTTAAAAGCAAATGCAAACAAACAAAACAAATGCAACAGCTGAAATGTGCTGCATTTAAAACAAAAAAGCTGCAAAAAAGCAGAAACAACTGCATTAACAACAAACTCGCTACAAATACATAATGATACCAAGTTTGGGGTGCCGGTTGCCAGGTGGTTAGGGCACACGCCCAATGTACAGGGGCTGTAGTCCCTCGAAGCAAGCGGCCTGTGGCTTCTTTCCCGCATGTCTTCACCCCTCTCTCTCTCGCTCCCTGATTTACAACTCTCTCTACTGTCCTTTCTCTACAATAAAGGCATAAAAAGCACAAAAAAAGTCTTTAAAAAAACACTTGCATTAACAACAAACATGCTGCAAAAACATAAAAGATAACGAGTTAAAAACACACATATTCAGAAAACAACTGCAAATAGACAAACGCTGCAAATTCGGCCTCAGTGCTCCAGGCCTGTAGGTGGCGCTCTGTGGGACAGTTTATGTACAGGAGAGAGTAAGGGAGACCAGGTAGGCACCGAAAGTTTTGTTTAGATGGGAAAGTTGCATCGTTCTCAAAGCTGTCAAAACCATCTTGTAAAATACTAAGCAGTATATTGGCACCTATTTCCATCTGCACATCGTTCCAGCCTCACCTCTTTCATGTGCTGTGTTTCATGTTTTTTCTTTCAGTCACTGATGGGTAAAAAGCAGCGAAGAAAAATGTTCTCTGAGATGCAAGAGATTGCAAAGTAGGACAAGGTGAGTACTGACAGGAAGGACAAACAGGAACCTTTGTGGTTATAAGAGACTTTAAAGTTCAACACAAACTTCAGGGGATTGAAGAAGACATGTTCTGAGGAAAGGCAGCATGACTCTTCCTAAGCTTCTTCGTGACTTAGAAACAAAACCATCCATTGATTGAGCTTTTTCATTTGACTTAGTAATTAGTTGTAGTTGCTTTGGAGCTTTTCCAGCATGGAGGCTTTTCTCTTCACAGCTCCGTATAACTTTCAATCTGCAAATGCCCATAGCAACATACTATCCAATAATAATGACACTAATATCCTCCATCCACCTTCTCCCACTTAGCCATTCAGAGTCATTTATTCCCTCCTAGATGATCATTTAGCACCTATTAACTCAAGATCCTCATCTGTAATGACCGCTCAATTATCATTTCCACTCCCATTCTACTTAGGCTCAGCAAGGTTAAGTAACGCCCTGAACCTGAGACAAATGTTGAATGGGCTATTGGCAGATATTGGTGGTAATTAACGTGGCAATATTTTCAACCAGGCCTAAAGGGTCTCTTTATTCTCTCCTTCATCAATCGACAATTTTTTTCCCAAACTCATCACTGTGACAATGCACCCCCACCTTCTTCTATCTGCTGGCCGTGTCACCCTAAACCTACATTAAACACCAGCCAGTGACCGTCTATAATAAACACTCCTACACCTCCTTATGTACAGGTTTCTGTGTTGGGCAAGCTAACAGTTTCTTCACATTAAACAAAACCAAAAGAAAAGTAGCAAGTTAAGTCGTATACAGAAACAAAATAGCTTGCAGCATCAGTGCTTTCTTTTACATTGGACCAACTTTTATTTGGAACGCTAAAATACATGCATACATTTCAAGCTCAGAACTTGAGTCAGCTACAGAAAAGTAGGTAACACTTTATTTAAGGTGTATGTAGAATGACATGACACCTGTCATAACCATGAAGGAGGCTTTATGAATGTTTATGAATGTTGTCATTAAGTGTCATTCGGTTATTTATCACCTGGAATAAAAGTTGACATTGTTTAGGATGTCTCTGTTATGACAACTTGACATTAACCCAGACAACATAACCTGTCAATGTCTTTCTTATGACAACTTGACATTATCATGTCATACCAGTCCTGATTATCAAACTTCAAGAAACTATTTAGCTGTGTCTGTTAACATGACATTAACCTTTCATGTGTGGTTAATGTTGACTTTGGTTTCATGACAGTTTCATGAATCATTTCGTTGACCTCAGGTAAAATGGGAAACTTTAGACTAGGTTATGTTGTCTGGGTTAATTTGAAGTTATCATGACAAAGACATTGACTGGTTATTTTGTCTTGGTTAATGTCAAGTTGTCACCACAAAGACATCCTAAACAATGGGTGCATTCACACCTAAGCCATTTGGTCCGTTTGAAACGAACTCTGGTCACTTTGTCGACTAGTTTGTTTGGTTTGGGGAGGTGAGAACGCTCAAATGAACTCTGGTGCGGACAACAAAACCGAACACTGGTCCTCTAAAAATGGGGGTCTCGGTTTGCTTCCAAGCGCACCAGATTTCAGTTCGCCGTAGGTGAGAACGCAATCCAGACCAAAAGAGGTGAGTTAACCAAAAAGCAGTGCATTGTAGCGGTAGCATGGCTAACGTTTGCATTGCTAACAACACCAGCCTTTAGTCCTCCTTGCAGGTTAACTTCCACATGCCTGCGCTAAGTGTGGTTACACATTGCTCCGGCCGATATGCCAGCTTAACCTGACACAGCAGACATTACTTTATCTCCATTTCATAATTTAAAATACTTCCACTGTCCTGATGTGTACTTTCAGGTCATAGTGCAGCATTAGGCCGGATGACAGTAGCTTGCCACTGACCGGAGTTTAAGCCCCAACTAGTGGCGGGTGGCTACGGTACACAACATTTTACATGCTTTGGTGCGCTTGACAAAGTTCAGTGTGCAAGCAAACTGAACCAAATTAAAACTGAAACGATGTTACAACTTAACCCCTGAACTTCACCGAGTCCACCGAACTCCATATGTGAAAGCGACCAATGTCAACTTTGAATTTAAGGTGACATAATGGACCGGTGTGTGTGACCAAAAAGAAACTTCATTGCCTTGTAATATCTAAATTCAAACAGCTGGTTTGACTGACACATTTGGTTAAACATACCCTTCATTTAATATGCTGCAATGTTTCTGTATGTAAATACTACTGAGGACTGACTTTTGAATTTTTTCCAATTATAATTTCTTTAACATTCAAACTTGTGCAAAAGAAAAGAAAAGCTCAACTCTCAGTTGTTACACTAATACAGCTTTAAAATTATGTGCCAAAAATGTTCTTTGGTTAAATGTCATCCCAACTTGTATCACCAAGCTCAACACTGCAGGGATACCCTTTTCAAGGACATGGATATTCATGTCAAGCTGTACTTCATGCTCCGGATGAGAGAAGCAAAGAGAGCAAGAGCCAGCATCGACCTTGATCTGTGCTGTGATGAGGATACCTTCCTCTGGCGTGTATCTGTAATGTGTTTTGATTAGAGGTGTGCAAAGAAGAAGCATATTTTTTTCTTTCTCAAGTTCATTTCTTCCATCGAGCATTACATAGACACATGGTGCCTTTCTTCTGTTTCATTTCATCACATCTTTGTAAACAACTGGGATCTTCACCGTGCATTGAGTTGTGACAATGTTATTCACAAACCATCTTCTATTTTGAAATCCATGCAACACAATAAACCAGTCTCTTGAGAATTGAAGCAAGACTTAAAATCATTCGCAGTATTGTTAAAAAGAAGTGAAGAATCAGGGAGAAAGAATTCAGACTACGATGAAATGCTGCACGTGCGGGTGTGTTAACAAAAACACTGCACATGTTCAACTGAAGAGCTTTTCAAGTTTTTCATTCATGCTTCTCTTGTTACCTCTTTGTTATAGTTTAGAAAGGATTAAACAAAAGATTTAGGAAAGAAAGTACCACACTCGTCTTGTTTTTTTAAATGTTGAGCCTGAGCAAGCAGGACCATGAAAAAAAGGAAAAAAAGGATCCAAAATCAACTTCATTTATGTAGCGATTTTCACGATAAAGTCACTAAATGCTTTAAATCAGCATTACACAATCTTAAAATATTTAAAGCCTTAACAATAAGGCAATAAGGTAGCCCATTGAGCCCCATTATTAAAATCATGGGAGATTGAAACTAAAAAAAACAGATATGAAGAGAGCAGACGGAGGCTTCCTGTTTTCAAAGTAAAACAAGATATGTGTTGAAACCTTAAAGAGACTAAAATAGACAGTCGGGACCGCTGTCTGCAGTTTTTCATGGAAATTTAAGTCGGTCAACGTTTTTTTTAATGAAAATTTCCGGCAGGTTTCGCGGTCAACAATTTTTCATGAAAAACAGTTTGTGGATTAAAGATGATTTGCTTCCTGTCACAGATCAGGTGCCAACAGTCCAAATCAAGACAAGTAGAGAAACATGAGCAAATAAAATATCAAACATAATATTTTTATCAAAGGTTGATTTGGTTACACACTTTGTGGATTGTGCTTATCTCCACAGACGAAGGTGCAAGCACATCTGTAACTATGGCAACAGCTTTTTGTGTGTGCAATTTGTGAATCTGTCAAAATGAGCAGAGCCACATTCTGCTGACCTGTATGATTTCAAGTGGTGCACAGAGTGGTTAATGTGAGTTATTTAGCAGCAGTTACCTGTTTTGTTGGGCAGTCCTCTTTTGGTTTCCGGGATATATGTTGATAGAACGACATTTTAATGAGCCTGCATCTCCTTTCTTTGTTGTAGTTTTCAAAACATTCAGCCAAAAAGTGCATCCTGGCAGCTTGTGTCTTTGTTTTGAGGCAGTGGGGCGTAACATAGGCTATGAGGATGGTGACCCCATGTGTGGGCTGATTGATTTGAAACAGGCAACAGTGATAGCCTCCTCTTGCTTTCTGAAGCTACTGGATAAACCATGCGCACCGTGGTCCGTCAGCGCCACGGTTTTGCTCCGTCCCTTGCCCATTCACATTGGATCCATTTCTGGAATATCAGCGCAGCATAGCACAGACATGAGCAGCTGTACACACATCACAGGAGAACTACAAGATCACGCAGGAATAAGGAGAAAAACGTGCAAACAACATGTTGCTTTGTCTTTCTGAAGATAATTTGTTGTTCATTTTGTGCCTGTTTTGACGTAATGTTGATAAAGTGATGAAAAATACGATCGTGAGTTCGTGTATTGTGTTTTATTTTGAATTTGACCGGATGTTCTGTGCAAATGTGGGACATGATCTCAAAGTGCGGGACGCGGGACAAGTGATGAAAGAGCTGTGCAGTCCCACACAAAGCGATACACCAGGTGACCCTTGTCAAGACTTCTTCCACTAGCTGTTAGTCCCTTTATGAAGTGCTAAGCTAAGCTACAAACCTTTCCTTGACACCTAGCACACATTAAAGCGATATAAACCTTCATGTGCATTCACTACACACTGCTTGTTAAGGAAACGTTGGTCTTTACCTCATTAAGAGTCCACGTCCTCATTAACAGGACAACTTTAAGAGTCAGAGTGAATCTATAATGAAAAAACAGCCTCCTTCATTAAATGCTGCACAGCTAATGTGTTGTAAATACTGCGCTAATAGCCTCTAAAAGTCAAATATCCGTTTTGCCAGGCAAAAATAAATACTCAAAACATCACAAGTTTTTTTTAAACAATTCCCTCTCTATGCCAGTTTGTCACCATGTATTTCAAGGTCGCTAACACACCACTCTCTCATTTGCTGTGTTGTGTTGCACACAGAGAGGTGTTAAACAGGAGGCCTTGAAATCTAAACGAGGCAAAAAAAGATAAATAGAGGTTGTGGTTGTTAGTGCATCACGACAACGACACAGCATCTGCTTCATGTATAACCTGCCGTATATTATCAGTCCTTTTGGAAAAAAAACACATATCTTTTGTAAACAGTGTATAGTATTGGCAGATATTTGTTTCAGTCAGCTTTAACAAGGTGTAGTAAAGAAAAGGACTCATTAGATGACAAAGCATTGTTGTTATAACGCAATGATTGTTCTGACCTAGTTTGTGTTGAAGTGCTTGTAAAACATACACCCATTCAATTTTCATTAAACAAAACAGAGCCATAAGAATCATGAGTAGAAGTCGATATAGAGAACCGTCAAACCCATTATTCGTTCAGTTACAGTTGTTGTAATTTCATGAATTAGTAGATGACAGTACTATGCAAATGATGTATAAAGCTCGTAAGAAAATATTGCTGAAAAACACCCAGAAAAGATTTGAACAAAGGGATAGCCATTATAAGGTAAATGTCACATATTGTGCAAAATGCAATAACACTAATACATGTCCCTAGTCTGTCTACAAACCCCCCCAAATATGAGAAAAGTCCATCCTCGCCATCTTTTGCCTGCTCCACTTTTCAGAAAATGTGTGCTCAAACAGGCCGTTTGGAGATTTTCCCTTTATGACATCACAAAGGGCAGTAACCCCTCCCCCAGGTGGGTGACACTCCCACAGCTAGGTGTTTGTTCTGCCCTCTGAGTCTGCCTTCTCATCGTAAACAATAGGGCATGGAGCGAGAAAGCCTGAACCACATCCCCTTCCAGAGAGGGGCGTGGTCAGACACAGCTCATTTGCATTTAAAGCTACAGACACAGAAACATAGGTTTAGTCAATTACTTATTTTAATGTAAACATTGAAATAAAATTCTACATATTGTAAATTCAGCCATTATTTAATTGAAAAAAATGACTAGTTACTGGGGACCAAATAAGATATAAATGAGGAACTAACTATTATTAACTATTAATTAACCATAAGTCATCATTACCAATGGTTTACTATTTAGTTCCTCATTTGTTCCCGAGTAACTACCCCATAACATGAGTTAATGGTTTACTAAAGGTTAACTAATGGTTAGTTAACCTTGAGGCTTCTCTCAAAATGTCCTGGGAATAAATGTGGAAGTCAATCCAAGATAATATAGTGAAATAATGTGTCAGGTTAAATCTGTAGCTCTTAATGTACCAGGGATCGATGTCATAGAACTAAAACCATGCAGAGAAAGTACTCCACTACAAGTCAAAATTCTGCGTTTGATACCTTATTTATTTAACTACTTTCATCCGTTCAAGATTTTTAAGGATCTGTGTTCACTATTTTAGAATAACAGTGAATTAAAGAATAAATACATGTATATTAAATGTATAGCTTGTCACTTAAACTGAAATGTCATTTATAGATGTCTCCCACAGTTGGATTTTATGTAAAAGTTAAGAATAATATACCAGCATTTCCATTACGCTCCCTTGACCATCATTAAAATAATTGCTTTTAAATGAATTATCCACATAGTGTGGACATGCTCTGATGAAGGCAATTTACTTTTTCAGAGGCCACTGAACCTCCTAGTGATTGGGCCAATGCCTCGTTCACGTTTTGTCCTCTGCCTCGCTCTTTGCCTCCGTCCAATCACTTCCTATTGACTTCATGGTCCACTAGATTGGGTTTTGTTGCAGGAAATGAATGCTAACACTGCAGCAGTAATTCAGAAATGAGCCGTGGTGCTGCAATCAAATCAGGCAATTTGAAAAACAGCAGGGATGGGATTCACAGCAGTTTGTGTGACAATGATTCCTTTAGTTTTTGAATTCTGGGTAGCATTCCTTGGTGACCAAATTAGGTAGAATAGATCTCTGTTTGAAGTCAGGTTCAGTTTGTGTTGCTCTTTTTAATCAAATGTAGACATTCAGGATGTAAAGTCTACGGGGAAGGACACGAACACAAATGAAGCAAACAGAGAAAGAGGGATGAATAGTAAAAATGTACTGAGGCCTTCCAACAGGTACACGGTAAACAAAAAACAGCTTAGTTCAAAGAGACTATAAGCAGTGAAAGCAACTGTCTGCTGACTAGATACAGCTCAGAGATATGTGTGTGAGGCTCCAAGGAGTCAGACACACTTACACCATAATAAACTGTCCAACAGGGAAGGTGGAAGGCAGGTTGGGACCAGGCGGAGGTTCAGGTAGTCAGCTGGTTCGAAACCACAGATTGCGAGTTTTAAGGTCACGGAATCCACAAGGGATAAAACAGGAAAAACATCAAATTGAACCGACGCTGCAAAGCCAAAAAGTCAAGGGAAAGGCAGACAAAAAACAATGGGGGCAGAGGCAGAGCTCGTGGTCAGGAAAGAAGGCTGAGGCGTTTTCCGGGATACGACGAGCCACAGTGGTTAGAGGCTGACAGGGTTGGAAACAGGTAATCAATTCACAGGAGAGTGTTGGGGAGTCTTGCATTGGATTACAAAGAACAATCTGGTAGTGTCTGAGAGAACAGGAAAGGCTTTTATACTGGCTTGATTGCAGATGAGAGGCAGCTGTGTGCATAGGTGAGTACAGTTGGCTGGCTGACGAGGTGGGCGTGGCTTGCAGGCAGAGTGGAGCAGAGGCAGGTGATGCATCCGAATTGCAAAGTGTCTACACAATCTGTCAGTAGGCAGTAGACAGTATCCGTGCTGTATACTTTTAGTACCTACTGTTCAGTAGGCGTGCACAGTAGGCAGATATTTGTACCTACTTCGTTTGATTCATTCAGTATGGAAGTGGCGACATTTGCGTTACCCGAACCGGCTGCATCCATCCTCGTTTTTTTGTTTAGCTTTATTCAAGAAGAGTAATGCACATATACAGTCAGGTAAACAAAAACAAAATCACACTGTAAATCAAGTAAAAGACAGATTAAATAATAAAATAACATACAATACAAACAGCGAAGTACAAATGAAAGACAGTAATATACAGAATATAAAGTCAAATAAGCCAATAAAGAGGGCGAAAGGTTTTATAATAATACATTTGTTAAATTTTCTGTTGTTAATTAAAAGGAGCGATTTCAGTAGGGACTTTAATTCTAGATTAAAAATGTATTCAATTAATCCATGCTCGTTTGTTTTGATTTGGAGGCGCACGTGAAGTGACGTTTTACGCTTAACTTTCACAGCATTGTGGGTGGTAAAATACAATTCATGTCCTGAAAGGATGCATCCGATCCATACTGCACAAAACCCGGAAATTAGTATTCATACTGAAATGTTCAGTATACTGAGGTGGACCCAAAAAATGCCCACTGAATGACCCTGAGAGTTCTTGTAGACAGCCTCTTTGTTCTTAGACAGCATCCTCCTCTCTGATATCACCGTCAGAGAGTCCGCTACCCTCAGCCTGCTGCCCCAGAACACAACGCTAGGTAGGATAGCACTGGCCTCCATGGACTCATAGAAAATCCTCAACAACGTCCTGCAGATGTTAAAGGACCTCAGCCTCCTCAGGAAGTAGAGGCGGCTCAGGCCCGTCTTGTAGACAGCCTCTGTGTTCTTGGACCAGTCCAGTTTATTGTCCAGAAAAACACCTAGATTGTGCAGACAGGTTTAACAGACACAGATAGGGAAGTTTTTCCACTACAATGGGCACAATGCCATCGGGGTCAGCACTGTGTTTTTGCAAACACTCCATATAGAACACCATGCAGCATGTAGCTTGTAGACCTGTGATTTTTCAGATTTAAAAACGTACACAGACTTCATGTCTCATGCTTTATACTGTGAATTTACCCTGGAGCTAAAGGTGAAGTCAAAGATTGCTTCGGCCACTGTACTGAATGACAAGACAAACACAGAATACTAATTGGAAAATGTGCTGACACTAATTGCAACCATTTTTCAAACCCAATCTTGCATCACCTTAGGGCTCTTACATCAAGCCTCAGCCTGTTAACGCCTGAATTTGATTTGACACAAGAAGCCCTGAAGTAGAGCTGAGGATTTAGCGGACCAGTTTAGAGGTTGTGTGTCAGCAAAGTGGTAAACTAAGCTACTTATCGTATTAGAGTTATTGTCATATTTTGCTTAGCGCTGTCTGAGAAGCCGTGGTTGCAAGCACTCTGCACTCTTCCCTGCAGGAATACGGGAGATAATAAGTAAAGAAACACAAAAACAAGAGAACAAAAAGATAATTCCTTGATTCCTTGGCAATGTGTTGAATGCAAATTGCAAAGCTCAGAGGAAACATCATGCTTTACTTCTTTTTTTAACAAACTGTGGAATAAAAGTTCAAAATCATTGCAGTCCATGTCAGCACAGACACTCGTCTTCATCAAGGTCACATTGACAGGGGTTTTATGTCTTCCTTTTCTATCTTTAATTCAGTAAATAATAAAACCTTATTCACACTTCTGTTCTTAGCAACAGACTGTTTACAAGTCGATCCAGATCTAACTATTACTCTCAAGTGTGTCAAGTCCCAATAAGGGTTTAAGAGTTACTGTACTAAAGAGCTCAAATTATAACTCATTCTGCCCATACTACCATCGGACTGTGTTGTCCCAACCACCGCCCGATGCCCCACTACCATCGGACTGTGTCGTCCCCCAAACCACCGCCGTCCTCATTCATGCACAGCCTGCTCCGACCTCCACCTCAGCGGCAAGGAAGTGTGGACAACAGGAACGCAAGGAATACAAAGGACAAATCATCCCTGCATATTATCCCATATGCTCTTTTGTAAAGCGTCTCGAGATAACAGTTGTTTTATTTTGGCACTATACAAATAATGATTGATTGATTGCTCCCATTGTTTGCAAATCTACAAGCAAAAGAATCTGCATCCAAGAGCTACTTCTACGTGTTCCCTGCAGAAAGTATTAAGGCATAGATGGAAACTCTAGAAACGACGTCTATAAGAGTTGATAAACGACAACGAATTGTCAAACTAACAAACCAACAGGAAATTATCTACAACCTCTGCAGCCCACCTCAACACATTTTTAACTCTTTATAAATGCCGCTAAATGTTAAGGTGGTTGCTGATAAACGACTAGTTGTTGTTCTTTCTTGCTTCTCAACTTCACAAGGCTCAGTTGGTACAGTCGGTTGTCTCTCAACCGAGAGGTCGGGGGTTCGATCCCCAGCTCCTGCAACTACATGTCCGATGTGTCCATCGGCAAGACACTTAACCCAGTTTGTTCCTGCTGCTTCGTTGGCGGCGTACGCATGCGTATGAATGGGATTAGTTACTTCTGATGGTCACTTTGCAGAGCATACTCTGCCATCAGTGTGTGAATGTGTAGGTGTGAAGCTCTTTCATTAAAAAGACTAGAAAAGCGCTATACAAGCTCAAGTCTATTTACCATTTACCCCAGATCTGGCGTTGGCATGCTGTTCTCAGCAAAGAGCTCTTTTTGCTAACTGTCAAACATGAAAAGAGAGGATGAGTGTGTGAAGAGCCTGATATGTTTCACAGTAGTTAGTGAAAAACAAAACTGTGGAAATACATACAAATATTGGATTTACATTTTTAAACCGGCCTAACTAAAATGAAATGCTAATGTTGGACTGTGTCTGCTTGTTTATAAAAACAGGTAATTGCTTGCTAACAGATTTGGTTCATTGGCTTTAAAAGTCCATTATTTGTCAAATGCAAAATCATTTTTTCAGCTTTAAAGGTGTGTTGAGAACCCTTAAAGGTACTTTTACTGACTCCAGTTTATTATACATCTCTTCACATTGAATTTCTGAAAGCTTAACTGGAACTAAAGCAGGAGAATAAAAAGAACCAATAATACTGAAAGGAAGTGTAACTTTTCCACCCTAACTTTTGTATATTAGTGAAACTCCCAGAGTACGTGTCACTCAAGAAGAACCACACTCCTGAGCACTAGGGGGACATTTTTTTTGTCAACCTGCCACAATTAGCATAAAGTTACAGACATATGTTTTAACCTTGCCATTAAAAAGGACAGGTAAGAATGACACATTGACTGTGATGAGCTAACATCCACCTTAAACGCACAGGTACTAAAACTGAGGTGTTAACACCGACACATTTCTGGCAGATAAATGCAGATACATCCAGTCCTGCTCAGCTCTGATGACAGATACGTTCAGGTGTCAGCTCAAACAATGTTTAAAGTCTGCACAATAGTAGGTAATGTAACTGCCTTTTTAACATGGCTGTGTGTTTCTGTGTGCTTGATGTACAAATGTGTGTGCGCATGATTAACCGTTGTATCCCTGATGTACATTGATCTTGCCAACGGAAGACGGATTGCTGTCTAACAACCCAGACAGAAAAATCAACAGTGGATCAGTGTTGCTCTTTTATTTTCTCCTTTGCCTTCAGGCTCACTCACTCTTACTTGGCAGCGATACATTTAATTACCATTGAATTATCTCTGACATTTGGCCTCTGCATCCCATTACTAACATCACAAACTCCTCTGATAACCAGGCAAACATGTTGGCTAGAGAGAAACAACCTATTCAAGGGACGCAATGGTATTGACTCCCCTAATTAGGACATGAGAAAGATGCATGTGTGTCCTTCTGTGAGGTGAGCTTGTGCTTGAAATGCTGCACATTCATCAGCTCAAGGAATAGAAAGTGGTGTCAACATCATACAACATAATCTGCTACAAATACATGTCTGTATCAACTACAGACTGTATAAAACATGGACGTACTCTCAGTAACGTCACCCATTGGTTTCTGAAGAGCGCTGTGAAGCCCAATATGGCAGTCGCCAACTCAACCTAATATTCAGTCATAGCAACATGTAAAGAGGTGGAGCTGAGGAGAGTAGGGATGTTCATGATTAATCCTTAATCGATTAATCGCTGTTAAGAATTTAACCAATTAAAAATGTATTAACCAACAATGTGTTTACAATTTACCGGCGGTCACATGTAATACCGTTTTATACCAAAAGAGGGCGTCCGTCACTCAGAAAAACTACTGTTATTACAAAAGGAAGACGCTGTACTGAGAAAAGTGAGGCTAAAATGAAGCGGTCAGCAGTGAGAGTGTTTTCAGCATCGGGACTTATTGTGAATACACTGAGCACACGACTCAGCCCTGATCATGCAGATGTGCTCACCTTTCTAGATATAAACAACTAGGTCTCACATATATTATGGTGAGTAGAGTATTTTATGTGCTCACAAGTCACTCCTGAACGTGTAGATATGCTAATTTGCCTATAAACCGGAAGAATGAAGTGTATTGTGACGAGGCTCAAATGGTTTTATTTCACACTTAAACAGAACTTTACGTTGATTTTAAAAAGGAGTTTCATTCAGTCAGCCTTGTTATTCTAGAAATGGCGTAGACAGCCTTAGTGCATCGTTTGGCATTGTTTTGTTAGCAGCGCCGTTAAATAAGGACAGTAATACGTTTAAAAGAGCGAGAGCCTCGTTGTTTGTATTGAATGAATTCATGTTTGAAGTAACTACTGTGCTGCTATAGTGGTTTCAATAAAACCTAAACAGGGAAAAAGAAGTGCATTTTGTGGCTCATTAATTATTAATTATTAATCGATAATTGATCGTTAAGGTGTTCACCTATTGTTTAAGAAAAATGACTGAAATTTGCAACCCTAGAGGAGAGTCTTAAGCCTCCTGCTAAACAGCTACAACATGCTCACCTGTAGGTCGATGCAGCCACTCCCCTTATTGTATATAATGTATGTATAACTTTTAACCTTGATATAATCAGATGGATGCTTTAAAAGGGCGGCTGTGGAAGGTTAGGGGTTCGATCCCCAGCTCCTGCAGCAACAAGTCCAATCTGTCCTTGGGCAAGACACCTAACCCTGAATTGCTCCCGCTGCTTCGTCAGCGGCGTATGAATGGATTAGTTACTTCTGATGGACTCTTTACACAGCAGCCTCTACCATCAGTGTGTGAATGTGTAGGTGTGACCTGCGGTGTTAAAGCGCTTTGAGTAGTCAGAAGACTAGAAAAGCGCTTTACAAGCTCAAGTCCATTTACCATTATAGAAAAAAATCACCCCCTGTATAGAGACCAAAACCAGTCTGTAAACATTTCTATTTCTCTGCAGTAAAAATGGGCATTTTCATTTGGGATTCAGGCCAAGCGGAAACTTTTGGTGTCAAATGCAGAAGTGCAAAAAAATTGCAGTTCCTCAAGTGTCAAGTTGAGGGCTGACTGCAAAACCCCCAAAATCAGGTTCTATCAACAAACATGTTAAAATGCCTTTTATTGCAGCTGAAATAAACATATTCTGGTTCAAAGACAGATTTGGTATCAATAGGTCATGCTTTAAGTGGGTAACACTTTGCTGTGGTAATTGTTTTTAATAACTTCCCCATTTTGATTATATGAAAGCTAAGAGGTGTGGAAAAATTAGGGATGTGCTTTAGTTGACCGATAGGCGCATTGCAGCTGTTTGTTTAAGGCCTCAGCTCCAGCCCTTTGTCATGCTCTGCACTCTCTTCCTCTCTCATATCAGCTGTTCCATCACAGAAAGTAAAAAGGTCCAAAAAACAATCTGAGAATTCCAGTCTCGATTTATAGTGATGAAGATCTGCTATTTGTTTGCAAACTCATTTTTATAACAGAATACATGAATATGCATCAGGTTCAAAAAGTGTCGCAAAACCTTCTGTTAGTCACCACCATTGGATAATCTGTGTCGCAATGATGACGCAGGATGGCATCCACAGAAATGTCCAATCAATACGTGTGGCGTCAGTCTGCTTATCTTTATGTTCAGCCCCCTGGCTGTTTGTATGACGCCAGTGTCCAAATAAACCACAGAACTAAAAGAGACAAATATACTTGACAGAGCAGTCTGTATATGATGACCGAAAATCTCCTCAAACTGAAACTAAAGTGCTTCCTCACAGTGAACGCAGTAAACACACTGAACAACCTGTTTTCAAAGGAGTTAGGAGGGCTGTACTTGAATGGACTTTACTTACATTGTGCTTTTCTAGTCCTCTGAAAGAGGACAGTTGCAACAAAACACTGGAAAAGTTGTGATTCATAAAACACTTGATTGAACATCTCACTGCTCATGAGGTTCAATGACAACAGCAGAGACATGATTGGGTATAAAAAAGAGCATCCCAGAGAAGCTGAAGCATAGATGAGAAGGGGTTCCCCACTCGTAGAAAGAGTGCTGGCAAAAATGCAACTTTAAAGAAAAATGTTTCTCAACATTTGCATGCGACTGTGGCTCAGTGGTAGAGTCGTCGTCTTTCAACGGGAAGGTTGGAGGTTCGATCCCCAGCTGCTGCAGCAACATGTCCGATGTGTCCTTGGGCAAGACACTTAATCCCGAATTGCTCCCGCTGCTTCGTCGGCGGCATATGAATGGGATTAGTTACTTCTGATGGTCTTACTACATAGCGACCACTGCCATCAATGTGTAGGTGCGACCAGCAGTGTAAAAGCGAGTTTGAGTAGTCGGAAGACTAGAAAAGCGCTATATAAGCTCAAGTCCATTTAACATTTAACTGCAAACAATCCAAGTATCACTGCATGGACTCAGGAAAACTTCCAGAAGCGATCGTCTGTTTCTACTCGTCTGTGAACACAGTTGTTCTCTGCACCCACAAATTCAAGCTCTAATTCTAACATGCTCATTGAAACCATATATAAACTAGATCCAGTAACGCCTGCCACCTTCTCTGGGTTCAGGCTCTTTTAAAATGGACTGAAGCAAAGTGGAAAGCTGTCCTGAGGTCTTACACTTACACATGTGAAGAAATCCTGGACGCCTTGTTCTCTTGGCTGAAGAGGAGAGGGACCGTCTAGCTTGTTATCAGCTCTCGGTTCTAAAACCAACATTTGTCATGGTATGGGGGTGCATAGTTCACATGAAATGGGTAACCAGCACATACGTGAAGACACAATAATGCTGAATCATGCAGTACAGTTCATGCTGGTTTCACAGCAACATACGCTGCCAAATAGACAACTTCTTTTTCAAGGATGGCCTTGCTTATTGTTACGGACAGATCTTTAGGTTTTTCGTTTCTTTCTTTGTGTCGTTTATGAAAGAGCTGGTTGTAAACAGTAGGTGCTGCAGCTAGGTTTTAATGTTTTGGGTGGAATTCCCAGTGCTGACAGCTAAAGGAAAAAAACGTGATTTCCTTCCCAACTGTTGCTGAGAGGCTGCCAATTGGACATTGAACACACCTGTTCAGGACACGAAGAGACAGTCCACGACCAGCGCTACACACTCTCCACTTGCTTGTCACAAAAATGCGAAATCAAAACAAAAATCTGAACTCAAGGGAAAAGGGAACGGACAAGTAAGCAATCAAGTAAGCATAGCTGCCTCGTATCCACTCCCCTTTTGTTTACAGTTCAGCTTCTAGTTTATTTTCTTTTTTTTGTGGTTGCGGCATAACACTTATTCAATGAGACAATTGCTCAAAACATTCGATTACAACAGCATGGCTTCATAGTAAAAGAGTCCAGGTGATAAACTGCAGGCCGGACTTGTCACCCATTGAAAATGTTTGGAGCACTATGAAGGGTTAAATTAGACAAAGGAGATTTTGAACTGTTGAACAGCTGAAATCCTTCCTTAAGCAAAGTGTCACAACTCTTTGAAACAAGGTTGTTCAAAGTACAGATCCATTACAACATCTGAATCATCCTTTGGTCTTTTCAGTTTCCCTCCTCCTGCATTCAGCATTTCCACAATCACGTTTGTCACAAGAGAAAGAAGAATGGATTCCACAGACTGAGATGAAGAAGGTGAGGTGTTGATACCCTCGTCCAGGGAAACAATCAGAGTAAAACTCAAAAACAATATTCTGTATGAGCATCCTCTTATGAGCGTGTTGGAGCAGAGAAAAGGGAAGACAGAGAGTTTGCAGTGGCCTTAAAGACAGCTGAAGGACAGCTCAGAGCGAAGAGGTGCAGTTGGGAGAAGCAGGAAGTCACTGGCTAAGTAAGTCAACTGAGAGATAATAAGAATGAATGTTTTGCCTATTAAACCCTCTCCCTCTCTCAACCTGCTGGCCTCCACAGATAGCCAACCACCATTTATTTTCTCACATTGACACCATTTAACACAGTCTTACTTAGAGCCTATAGTGCGTGGAAGAAAAGGGGGAACTCGCTCATTTTATGGAGCAGTGTAGTTTTCACCTGGAATGCCCTATTATTTCATTGGAAGAGCATTTTTGCAGAAAAGAAAGATGAAAGGTAGAGGGGAAGGGGGACAAAGACAGAGATGGAGATAAAATCAACACCCTGGGTATTGGCTTTAATGATCTTTGTGTTTAGCAAAGACACTTCTGATAGAAGGAGAAAACTCTTAAAGCACCTCTATAGGGAGAGATAGGGTCTGTAAATATGCTGACACCCTCATCATGCTCTTAACTCTGGTGGAACAAAGCAAGCAGACTGACCCAAGGTTCAGATCAACTTATTGATATTGATAGTTTGAATAAATCATGTTCTACATAAACCAGGTACATAAAGACACTTTCAGATCTTTACCTTATGTGTAACTAATGTTTGGATGCATCTTGAAAGGATCTTTTCTGTTTTTAAGACTAAATGGTAGAATAAAAAGTGTGAAAAGACACCACAGTGCAAGCAGCATTGGCAAAACCACGTCGAGTGACGAGTGACGTCACGCCATCTGTTACGGCAGGGGGCTCCGGAGGCTCATCGACAGCCGCCGCCATGCTGGAAATGCTGTCTCAGCCTAACTTTCAGTCAACCTAACGACAGGCTGAGAGCTGGAGCTGAGGCGGGTTTTAAGCCTCTTGACGAACCGTTACATCATGCGCACCTGTCAATCATGTCAGCTACACACCTAACTATGGATAACACATATTGTTCATTAAATCAAAACTGAGCTGTTGTAAAATAATTCACCCGGTACAGTTTGTGCCCATGATGACAATTACTAATCAGACCTATTTTTTTTTTGTACCAGGCTGTAAACATGTTTATTTATAAAAAAAATGTGTACATCAAGCACACAAAATCACACTGCCATGTTTATTTGGCTGTGGTGTGTATGTGACTTCCAGCCTCAAGCAGACACTTGACACACTGCAGGATTTTGCATTGGCTTCATTTTGTAAGACTGGAGGTTGCTGCTTGTGGAAGACACCTGCCAGGAGTATTGCTATTCAGACTTTTAACATTATGTATGAAATTGGTTTGGTGCCCTTTGATGCCTATAGGTCTCTGAGTGCAACTGCACTGTGGTAAAGAACACACATAGTGCTTTTAACACCTCCCCCTCATAGACAACGTGCATTTGTTAACAAACCGAGGATGCCAAAGACGTTGTGAGAAGCCAGAGAACCATGTCGACTGACAAGGTTCATTAATATCACAACATTTTTGTCAAACCTGAGCGTCTTCAGCCAGCTGTTTTCAAACTGTTTTCATGTGGAGTATGTGTATATATAGGTGTTTAACTGATGCTATGTCTTGGCCTGTAGGCAGCTAAATGGCTACATTGGAGAGGGTCATTTATTATGCTAGTTGAGGTAGATTTGTAAGGGACCAAACTAATGCCTTAAAGGACCAAAATGTAAGATATCTACTGATAAAATGACCTGACTATATATATCACCAGACATTCAGGAAACTATATGTTTAAATACTGGCTTCTCTAACGACAATGCAGCAGCCAGTATGTCCTCCTTCTTAATTTCTGTGTTTGTTTTGACCAGAGAAGGTAGGCGGATCCCACACTGCTGTGAGAAATGGCAAACCCGCAGGTGTTGCAGAGATTGAAGCAGCAAGCTAAGTGGTTCAGATGTACCTGATTCTACCCGTCATAAGAAGCCACTGCATGTTTCTAATAAGCTCGACGATCAGAAACGTGCTCAAACAAGGATCAATATTGGAGATGCTTTTGAAAAATGGAGAGAGGTTAGAACGCAGAAAGGTTTCACGACCGATGCAGAGCTGGCTAAACACTGAAGCTTCCGTGTCCACTACAAGGCAACCTGCGTGCACATCGACTCTAAAGGATGGGATTGGAGGGAGACAGCTCTCTTCAATGTTTTGAATTTGGACTTCTGTACCGATTTGAAATGCTAGGTGTCAGAGATACAAATTGCTCCTTCTACTTTTGCCGCGATTACCTCCTCCGTTGGTGGCACAGAGGAGGAAGTGTTACAGGGGGTTCAAGAAAAGATGCAGAAAAAGGCATCATCAGAAATGAAGCCGGGTGCTGCCATTACAATAATGCTGTGGTGTTCTTTCATGTCTTTGCTTCATTACTTTGAAGTTAAAAACTGCAGTCGTAAAAGAGCACATATAAAACTGACGCTTTTCATTTTGAAAGGTTTTCAAATGTTCAAAATGCTTGTTTTAATTTTGAAAGCAGAAATTTTGATTTGACATGGCATCAAAAGCACAGCTGTTGCTTATAACATTAACAATGGCCGTGTTAGATCGACATCAGCTACCATTTAAATTCATATTTACACCTGTGCTTCTCCTACTGTGACAGTGTTTTGGCATTTGTTAAGCTTTCAAGTTGATTGATTTATTATGACCTCAGGAGTTTTTTGTTTAAAGCAGGATTATTTTTCTCTGATCGCCCACCATGATGAGCACAAGCTGAGTGTGATGATTTAACCATTCCTTTACTTTTGGCTGAATAGACTGCACCGTAGTTTATGTCTTATAACACCTAAATGTGGTACAGCATAATTCATTGGCTGACTTGAAAGGTAAGTCAAGGTTGAATGTTGTTGATAGTGAATAGTGAATAGTGAAGACGGTAAGATGTGGACGTGTCCTTGACACTTAACTTCAAATTGCTCTCACTGCTGCGTCAGCGGCGTATGAATGTGTATGAATGAGATAGCTAATACTGATGGCCACTTTACATAGCAGCCTCTGCCATCAGTGTGAGAATGTGGTGTGAATGGGTAGGTGTGACCTGTGGTGTGATAGCGCTTTGAGAAGTCAGAAGGCTAGAAAAGAGCTGTAAAGTTTCTGAATAATGTTCAACACAGCCGAGCATGGTTTTAAGTTTTTTTAGTCAGATTTCTGGTGTGGACTCTCGAGGAAGTGACGTTTTTTTCACTTCCTCATCGGCTTCCTTTTTCAACACGGGAGGTTGCTGCTTGGAGTCATGGCACATCCCTCTGATTTGCTCATCATTTGGGCTAAACTCTTTTTCTTTGTTTCAGCCATAACTGATTTAATGAGCCATTCGCAGTTTCACTGTACCGGCCGTGTGTACTTAGACTTGCATGGCTTAATCTTTGAGACAAGCATATGCTACTGGCAGGATCAACCAGGTAGCCCTTCACGCTACCGTTTTGTCACTAGTGTCAGTGGCCCGCGGGCCACTGACACTAGTGACAAAACGGTAGCGTTACCATAGAGATGCTAAGAAGCTAACTTAGCATCTCTTAACCAGTTTGTTAACGGTATTATGTGTGTGCACAGGATAAGTTTTTAGATGTAAATCATGGTCCATCTGTGATAAATTGCGCCCCCGCTCGGAGAACAACTATCCCCCACTGCTCAAAGAAGAAATTGCCGCTGGGAAGATAGACTCCTTGTATAATTAGACAGTCTATGCAGAAGAAAGGTGAATCTTTTTTTTATGTGTGCTACATAGCCAGGGAAAAAGTGATCATTCATTCCCTTCTGCCTAAAGAGTTCAAAGACTTCAACACCCAGAATGCACTGGGCTATTTTGTCCAAGGACACACGCTGGCTCTTTCTGAAAAGCCACAGTTCAGTATGGAGTGCAGACTTTTCAGTAGGGGGCTTCAGTAGACTGAACCCTCGTGGTCATTCAGTAGGCATTTTTTGGGTCCAACTAGACTGAACATTTCAGCATGGATTCAGGGTTTTGTGCAGTATGGTTTGGATGCATCCTTTCAGGAAATGAACTGGATTTTAACACCCACAATGCTGTGCAAAATTAAATGTAAAACATCACTTCACATGCACCTCCAAATCAAAACAAACGAGGATGAACGGGCCTCTGGGTTTGTGTAAATGTTAAGTTGTAAAATTGTTTACATGCAATGTGAAGTTTTGTATTATTTACTGAGCTATCGTGCATACCACATCTGAGTTGTAGTGTCAGTAACATTAGGCGGGCTAATGACCCCACTTTAACACTGAGTGAATCAGACGAAGTAGGAACAAATAGAAGGGAATGTCTACTGTCTGTGTGTCTGCACTTTGCAATTCAGAAGCACCCAAGCTGTTCCCTATTGAGTCGGCCAGAGCTCTTCCCCTCTGTTGCTTCACCCTCTGCTGCAGCAGCCTCTTGCTCCTCTGCAGGCCGTAATTCCTCAGCACCATATTCTGGCTCGTAAAAGTAGCCCTGAATGTTTGACTCCAACATTACAGTATTTAAATCATGTTACTCCATGTCCTTAGTAACACTGCTTTCTGCCATATTCCCACATTTGTTCTCACCGGCAGACTTCGGACATGATGTTTTGATTCTGGCGTCTGGCATGCACAGAGAAAATGTGAAAGTACAGTACAGGTAAAACAAAAGGAATCTGAAAATGCTGCCCGACCAAAGTTTTTTACTGCAGACCAAAGTAAAAGTTGTTTTGTAAAAAAAAAAAAAGTGAATTCATCCCAACTGTGAGACAAGAACCACCAGAGTGCCATGTGAATACAGCATTACTAATGTGTTTTTAATGTCTTCTGTGTTTAATAAAAAATCCCTTTACCATCTTTTTTTATAAGTACAAATAGAGGATTGTTTTAATGTGAAAATCACAAAGGTTTATTTGCTCTAAGATGTATGAGGGCAGAGTTTAATGTCCCCGCCGTGGGCCTCAAATAAAGAATTTACTCTCCTCTGGAGATGGAGCATGATTTCAAACATTGCATTACAAAAAAGCTAAACCTTTCTTCTTTCCTTCCATATAATTAAATAAAACATGAGCCAAAACAACACTGGTGAGGCAGTAAGACTGAAAATGAATGCAGTCGGCTTTCCCGTGTGAGAATGAAATATCTCATTTATAAGCCCTTGTCATAACCAGAGACCAATCAATATCTACTATGATGTATCAGCGCTGTGACACCGAGGCTGGGGTAAGTAATATGTAAGATATGGATTAACATCTTTCTGTCCCACTAGCCTGCAGGACCTGGCATTTATCTCTCTGTCTGAAGGGCCAGCGACACAGTGCAGGAACTTTCTGCTGCCCTATTACCACATTTATTAAAATCAGTTTTGGGATATACAGCAAAAACCCCAGAGCAATCCTTAGCCATCAATCTATCAGAGCACCACTGTGTCTCTCTCTTCCTCTTCCTCTATCTGTGCAGGTGGCAGCAGCAGGTTGATGGATGGCATTACCCAGCAGGGATTCAGCAGGCAGTATTATCATGGAGCGGGTATTAGCATGGAGCCTCTCGGCCCATCGATTTGGGCTGCTGCATGACCCTAACCTCCTACAGGGGCCTTCAGACAAAAGAACGGAGCCATGGTACAAGCCCTGGGGATAAACTTCAGCCAGGTCCCGGTCCTCCATCATCCTTATTCATCCCTCGCTGCCTCCAACTCCTCCCTCCCCTCGGTTCTGTTGCAGCTCACATGCTATCTCAGTCTTTTTACCTCTGTCATCTTCCAGTTCTTCAAGCAATATAGAAAATGTTAAAGCTACAAAAAAGATAAACCCTCAAAAATTACTTGTTTGTTCCTCTGAAAAGATATGTTCTGTGTGCTGTTATCCCACTACTGAAAATGTGCCCATTCTCTCCCAAATGAGTTTATCCCTGAGAGGCATTTTTCTGTTGTTTTGAATTTTAATGGATAGCAGAACATTTTCACAATGTTGAGATCAGAAAAAAACAATTGGGCTTTTATTTTGTGCTTGTGTGTTTGCGCATTTGTCTGAAAAGAGTGTGTGCAATTTGTCTGCAAAGCACATAAAAGTGCCCTCTTCCCTGAATTTCTCCCCGTCTCTGGCACTATTAATACAAATGCAAACAGCAGGTGTCTTTTGATTTCACACACACCTGAAAAAGAAAGACTGCAGCATGATTGTCAATGCTGCTGTATCGATGTTGTTTGTGTTTCTAGGGTGATTAGAGAGATAAGAATCCCCAAACATCCTTCACGAGCTGTTTGTATCCAATCAATGCTGTGAAGCCAAACCCTGTAAACCAGTAATTGTTTCGTTTTACGGTGAAAAGAATCACACTGCAAGTGCTATGACACAAAGCTTAGCAACAGTTTAAACAGGAAGACAACTTTTCCCATGTTTGATTTCTTTTTTATGTTCTTTCCCCCAGCTTCAGACCATATGAAGCGGCCATAACCCCATAGGCCAATTAGGCACATTTTCTTTGCTCATTAATTATTTTAATCATTTCACACAACAGATCGCCAAAATATATTAAAGGCAGGGTTGTTAGTTTTCTCCAGATACACTTTTTAAGATTTTGGTTGAAATTGTCTTTAGGTCCTGACAGAACGTAATAATTAATGCGCTCTGAAAAGGAACAAAGAAAATCCGTAAGCCTGTACAAAGTTCTACCAATGTCTGCCACAAGATACTGTCTCCCTGCTCGTACTTTAACCCTTGCGTGCACTAGCCCCACACTCAAAGCGCGTCACCGATGACCTTAGACGGATTATGACACACACCCAGATACACAGCACAGGTATATTGAAAGGCAACATCACAATAATTCAATAATCACAATAATTACAAATAAATTACTACTGCTACTTTCAAAATCAAGCTAGTTTTCGAAAAATTACCAACCCTGCCTTTAATACGATTTTAAAATCTTTACTCTTTCATTGATGCATCTGAAAAGTTAGGACTCCTGCATTATCTTACCAAATCATCGGATTGTTGGGTGAAAAGATTTACACATACACTGAATAAACACTCATCATAAAGCATCATAAAGACAAAGACGTGGAGATCCTCACACTTGGAACTAGTCTTTTTTGGATTAGAGAGAAAGATGTTATATCCTCAATGATTTTTTATTCTATTGACCTACTAGTTACCAACATCATCAATAAAAAGCGGAGACAAGGTTGGATAAACAAAATGGCCTTGTACATTTGTTCCTGTTTGTCCCTGTGTTTTCTCCTGTTCCCCCTCCTTTGCATCTCTTGTTGTCTAGCTGTGTCTCAATTCAGGGACTGCATTCTTCAAAGGGAGCATTTGAAGACTAATTGCATCACAACCACACATCCAAAGCTTTTTCATTTCTAAAGCTCCTTCAAAGGTTGCTTCTGGGACACATCTGGGACGGGCAGCTGTGACGTAATTAGTCTTTAAATATGCCATCCCAAGGATATAGCCCCTATGGCCGGAGATATACTTGCCTTGCAATTGACACTCAAGACCTGATGTGTATATACTGTATATGCTCGACATGTGTTACTGGAGGATACCTCTAGAGGGCAGACCAGAGAGCTCAGATTACTGTGTGGGATGTAAATAACAGACATGGCGTTACTCGAGGAGGTTACTATTTTGTTGATTCTATATCAGATTTTACATAAGGACATTAATAATCAATAGTAACTTCAGATCAGCTCAGGCGATAGGTGACCAGTCAGTGGTCAGAAACCACCGTCTGCTCCGTCCCCAGTCCGTTTCTCCAACATTTTCCTCTGTTCACAGACCTAATGGTCTTTGTGTTTCAGTTGAAGGAGTGACCCTGGATACTGGAGACTTTCAGCTGAATGCTTTCTGTAGATATCGCAGTTACAGCAGCTGCTAAAAACTCATAGTTTTTCATCATAATGTCAAGATACACTCATCAGATATGTATTTCACTAGCAAGGACCACGCCACAACAATATTCGTTTAAACATTTAATGTGAATTTGTATGATAAATTGAGACAGAAGTATGGGGTGTAGGTGAGAGATGGCTGTCGTCTTTCAGGCTGTTCTGGGAGGTTGATCGGAGATTGGGCGAACGGGAGACTCAGAGTGGGGGTTCCGTCTCGGGCATTAATCTACCCGAACTAATAACGACCCCCCGAATGTACCTGAAATGAGAGAGACGTGAGAGAGGCATGTGCCAAGTTGAATAGGAAGGGATGATGAAGGAGGGTGAATGGATGAGAAGGAGGGAAGGGAGGGTGTGTAGATGGAACTGAGACAAACGGGGTGTGTTGAGGTGACCAGGTGTAAATAGGCTTGTCAGGTAATTGGAGGTGTGGTTTTAGGCGTCGTCCTGCTCCCGAACCTAACTTAACACATTAACTCCCTTTAATGAAAAACAATACAAATACATTTTCAGCCAAGGACACATTTGGCTGGAAGTCACCACTTTACAGGGTCACTCATTGAACCGAAACACCGATCTTGTTTCCATTAATTTTGCAGGTTTCCAAGTCGACTTTAAAAATGGAACTTATCTGTCCCATCTATTTTGACAGGCACGTTTGCTAACGTGCAGTGACAATAGCACATTGTACAGATGAGAATAATTTCAGACTTGGTCTATCAGCTTGTCTCCAAAACTTTCTGCCATCGCCCCTGCTGTGTTGATTCTATCACATCTGCCCTAAGCGGTTATGTGCATGCTGCGTAATTTTTGAAGGCGTGCACAGCCAACATGCAAAAACAGACGCACAGAACGCATGGCAGCCATCATGTGTATGCGCAAGTTTAAAGCAAGTTTAACTTAGGTGTACCTGGCCTGAGTTGGGACATGGCCAGAGAGACAAACAACCAATCATGTTCATTCTTATCTCAATGGGATATATAGAGTCACCATGGGCAGACTATGCAAACTCCACGTAGAGAGATCCATTATCCCACCAGACATTCAAACCCAGAACCTTCTTTCTATGAGGCTCCAGGGCTTGCCACTGCATCAGTGTGCAGTCTCCTGAAGAAGGGTTTGTTGGATGTAATGTTGCTTATATCTCATGAGAGTGAGTGGTAGAGTTTGGAAACAGGACTGTGAGGTTACACACAGTAAAGTGGAGCTCAAAGGACAAGTGGTAGTCAAGTCATTTTCCAGTAGAGAAATCTACCAAGAGGTGGTGGCGCCCTCTTTTCTACCACTGTGGTCGAGCTTTTGTGTTCTGCCTGTGCATTCATATAACTCCAAGATTTTCTATTCACAATTTCCATGACTTTATATGGCACAGTTAAGATGAACCTTTATGTGTGTGGGTGTATTGGCTTACATACTGCAGAGTAAAACAGGTGAAATCTCAAACTCTTTATTGAGGTCTCTGTGGGATTTCTCTCAAACTGACGTGATTTAAATTCAACACTTGTCATCTCATCTGGTCGTTTTCTGCTGCCACTAATGATAAACTCCAAAAGCAGGGGGGCACGCACATAAACAAAGGCTTCTCGCTTTTTGACGATAACGAGAGAGAAACACAGCATGTACTAAAACACAGAATGAAAGCAAGCTGCAGTCTCCCATTTCAAAGATAGGAGTCTCTTATTTTTACTGCTTACAATGGTGCATCACACAGACACATTATTAGAAGATGTAACCTCCTGTTCTTCTTAACTGTTTACCCTCACAATGTAAATGTTCTCATTAAAAAGTGACTAAATATGACGTTTTTTAATAGAATTTTAATTAACTACTGCTCGCTGTTTCACACAAAGACAGAGGGGAAAAAGGTGAGAAGATCACAAACTCATTTCTGAAGATCTGACTTGAAAATAAAGTGCGAACAATGTGGATATCAAGCGGTAAATTAGATTCACAGAGAAATAAGTGATGATGATAAAATATCAAACCTACCAACCGTCTCCAATTGAATTTTTCTCTAATCCCTTCGAATAAAAAGAAGAAAGAACACAATTATGAGGAGACAATGCCCTTTCTTCTGGAGACTGAACACTCCTCAAGTCTAACTTTGATTATATCACATTGTGAATTACAAACAAACAGCCTTTAATTGGACAAGTCAAGCACCTCATCATTTTGAATTGCACACTGGATGATTACCAAGCAGCCTCTAAATCCATGGACAATCACACAATTGTAAATACATAGAAAAATACCAATGATTTATGTGAATGGTACGGAAGCCCTAAGCAGACATGTATCCATTCATTTTATTTTACTCCATTTTCCCCGTGAAAACAACGAGTATATTTCTTTTGTTTTCTCGAGATCTGGATTTTTTTTATCTGGTTATTCCAGGATAGCAAAGCTGGTTTTTCATGACGACAACTTAATCTCATTGGTCTGCTCCAGGGGCCTGTACTACGAAGCAGGATTTGCGATTAGCAAGGTAACTTCAGGGTTAACCCTGGGTTTTCAGTCCTACGAGGGTCGTTCACTTCTTACCTGGGTATATCGCCACGGTAACTTACGCTGCACACCTAACCAGCTCCGGAGCAGGTTATGTTGGAGATAAGAGATCAACCTGTGAAAATCTCCGCCCACTGACCAATCAGATCTTGTGATCGTGGAGCTCCCGGAGCTGATGGAGAGGGGGGGAGGACACTTCATGTGTCCCGTATGATTTTACATTATAGTCCGTTAAGTTAATGATTATTTTTACTGATATATATCGTCCTTCATCCTTCAACAGAGACTGAAAAGGCGCCGGAGCATTTTAGTTGTGTTTTTAAGATGCACAATTACGAATAGCTTCTCATGGCTTTGAATTATATCTTAATATTAATTTTTTAATGTCTCCATGCCGCTCTGTTTGTGATCGTCAGAGCTGCAGCTGAAATATAACTTCTCAAACTGTTCTACTCGCCACATGAAAGAGTCAGAGCAACAAATTCAGTTCAGAGAAGAAACAGGAGTTATTATGGTCAGTTCGAAGGTGAACTAACGATGGAACAAATATAATAAGCTGCAGTTTGGACGTTAATGCTCGCCGTTTTTTCTTTTGTATGCCATTTGTTGCTGCAGCTTTGTAACTTTAGTCTTTGGGAGCCTGTTTGTCTTAAACGTATTTATATTGTTAATATAGTTTGTTCAGAGTTTGTTAGATATGACGATCTGCTGGCGGCAGACGCAGTGATGCTTGTGATAGGTTAAATCAAGCTAACTCCGCCCTTTTATGTGAACATGCTTTTGGAAACTCTGGGTTTACCTATCAGGTTGATAACCAGCTTCGTATGACTGTTAAGCACGATCTCTTATGTTAGGGTTAGTGAAGCCAGATAACCCAAAGATACCCTGGGTCTGTTTAACTCGCTTCGTAGTACAGGCCCCAGATCTCAAGAAATGAACATGTTGTCATGGAAAACCAGCGTTGTTATCTAGAGATGACAACATAAATAAGTCAGGATCTGGAAAAAAAAAAAACAGAATCCAAAGTACTCATTATCATGGGAGTCAAATAAAATGTCAGGATATGCGACCGCTTAGGGCTTCTGTAGAGTGGTATAAATCTGATCGGCATAAATACCATATTCATTGGTCATTAATAAGGGAGAATTGTTTTTTAATCGGTAAGTGTGCACTCATACACAAACATATTAATTAATTATTAGACTCTTTTTCTTATTGTTAGACTAAATACAAATGTATTTAATGCCCCTGTGTTATTTATTCATTAAATTGCTTTGTTTTTTCTATTTGCATGCCTGTAAAATTCTTATAATGGAATTTCAGACACCCTGAAAAACGACAATACATTTTCCAAACCTTGATATTATTCTCGTAAGCTTGCCTTACTCTCATCGATTCAGGTGCTTGTATTTATTGCAGTCTATTTGCCTCATTCACCAATATCGTCCTCAGATTATTTATTTTTTTGGTTTTCAAGAAAGTTTCTTAGAAAATGTGAAGGCAGATTTATGACCCCTTGAATTTCTCGTAACCTTTGATCTTAAATTGATGAAAGATAAGTCGAGAGATGTTTGGAAAGCCCAGATTTGAATCTGATTGTTCACTTGACTCCATTTGTTAAATAAAATAATAAAGTTTTCCTGAAACAGAGGTAAGATGGCAAAATTAAAACGTGGCCATTGGTACACCACTCGGGGTGCAGCGGCGTGGTGTGCCTCCTCTAACAGTAACATTGTTTCCTAACAGCAGGTGCCACCCAAAAGGGGATGGTCACTATTAGACTGTCACATCTGCACCGTCCATGTTGAACCCCCATGATGCATCGTGATTATTAATACCAGACGTCTTGCTTTAGGATATATGAGGCGAGGCCTACGAGCTAGTTCAGGCAGTCAACTCTTGACCTGCACCAGTACTGACCTCCTTCTCAGCCCCACCACCTCGCCAGCATCCACCTGTAGGCTCGGACAGGGGGCTTTTAGATCCCATCACTCCTCAAATTTCTGCATGTAAACTAAAACTGTGAGGAGTGATGAGGTCAGAGCATAGACGCCAATCACAAACTATGTTCTTCTGCAATAAATATTTTAAACGAAACAACCGTGAGTTGTCTGACTAAAGTACATTTACTGCAATAATGCATTTAACTTCAAGTGCTGCATAGTTATTTAAGTAAAGGAATAACGTCACAGAAATCTCTGCTTTGAGGATGTTCTTTAAAGGGCTAATCTGTTGCTATCAATTTAGCATTAGCTGCATGTTTGTGGATGGCAAAGACGTTGGATTGCACATAATCATGGTTACATCAGTAAGGATATGGCAAAAAAGAGAGAGACATGTATAATTTCCTTTACTTATTCCACTATATTGCACTGATGTTGTAAAAAAAAGACAAAAAATTTAGATGTCATACAGCGAGACCACTGGTATTAACAATGGTATTCATATTTGTGCTGGTGACAGTCTTCTAGTAGTCTTCCACTTCTTCTCTGAGTTTCTCTCCACACCGCTGTTTTCCTGCCACCACGATGCGTGCACACCTTCTGCGATGTAATCATCTATACTCTGAATAGGTCAGTACAAGCTAAGATCTGCCCTGTCTACAGATTACATTTGTATTAAAAGTATCACACAAGATGCATTGAATACCCAATGACAAACTTTTATGAAAACGTGACATTAAAGCAAGATTCTTATTTTTCATTTGTCCACTTTTATAAATGAGTCGTCTGATGTGTCTGAGCCTGGCCCTCATCAGGGAGCATCTGTGCATATCCATGCAGTGTAATAACCTCACCAATCTTCATCAATGATACGTCAACCCCCCCGCTGATTGTCTTTTTGCTGTATTGTATGCTCACTCCATGCCCATGTTTTTGTGTCTCTCTCAGTGTGAAGGAGAGTGACAGAGGGGCTGTTACAGTGAGACGGGGGGCCCAACAGATGCCGGGGTACCCTTACAATACAACAGAGAAAGAGGCTGTGCTCCTGTGGTCTGATTAGAGCAGCCACAGGGGAGCACAGCAAGGAGACTTAATTAAAACTCATCTAGATGGAAAATGCAGCGAAAAAAAGCCATTTTGTTCAGGCCGCTGGCGGCTCAGAGGTGGGGGCCTAAAGATGAGCTCAGCAACCAACTGACTGATGTAAATTGAAAAATGATAACTTACCATGTGGCATGGCCACCCTGGTTACAGCCAGGCACACAGACATGCTTCAGTGGACAAAGAACCCTTTTCTTTTTGTCTCTCACCCTTTGTCTCCCTCTCAGTCGGCTCCTCTCTGATCCAAGTGAACACACATTAAGACATTCTTGTGGATGCTCTAATTGTTAGCGAACACCTTTACCACAGTGGTGAAGTCCTTTCCCTGCCCACTTCATGCCTCTCTCTGCCCAGGTATCAAAATGACAGCTCACCGCTGCAAAGGAGCCCATCTCAAACAACCATTAAAAATAATGAGATGGCCATTTTCACCGCCTGTTACTTGAAAACAATCCATATCACAGAGGGGGCTTCATGGCTGAGACTGAGAGGGAGCAGATAGATGTCAACAATCCCTGATAGTAGATTTACTTAATAACCTATTGCTGTCCTTGGTCAGAGCTGGTCTCTTGTTATAGACCTCCAATTTCTTTCACTCAATGCCAGTGTTTGTGATAGCTTGCAATGCAACTGCTTCGTTACGTTTTCTGTTCTCTTTTGTTAATACTCTGAATATAAGGAACTTCACGTCACATTATAATAAAGGCAAAAATTGTCATTGTAGTGCTGGACTATGTTGCTTTTGACTTCTTATCCATCCTCTGTCCATCAGAATCCCCTCCCCCAAACTTCAGCCTGGAGTTTTCCAGGAGTGCATATAAGAAAACATCTTAAAAATAAAATTCCTAATCGTGTACTCGAATGCATCATGGAGACATATGGTGTTTGTAATGGCTCGAGGAAAATCATAGCATTATTGCAGATGAATAAGCCATTCTTTTATTGCTGTTTTTTATGATAATTATAACCATCTGTCTAGTTTGGTATGAAATAGAAAAGTTGTCGACATGCACAGCACAAAACCCCGATAATGAAGCCTGGATTAAGTTCAGGCAGGAAGACAGTTTCATACTTGTTTGCTCACTCTCTCAATTCTTCTCCTCTCCACGACCTCTATAATATAGGGCTTTCAAACTTGCAGAAAACTCCTGAAAAACTCCTCATCTTCACCGGAGCAGCTGTATGTGTGAACAGAAACAGCCAAATTTTTCGCTTGGAGTTCTCCTGCCAGACCCCGAGTGTTTTTTCCGCAGTAAGTCCGAGTTGGCTGATGTGAGAACGCAGCAGGATATTCTCCGGAGAATTCACCTCGAGTCAATAGGAGGGGGAGTGACACAATGTGACTCAGTTGGTAGAGTTGGTTGTCTCTCAACATGAAGGTTGGGGGTTGGATCTGCGGAAACATGTCTGATGTGTCCTTGGGTAAGACACTTGACCCCTGCTTGGTCAGCGGCGTATGAATGTGTATGAATGGGATTAGTTACTTCTGATGGTCACTCTACATAGCAGCCTCTGCCATCAGTGTGTGAATGGGTCGGTGTGACCTGCGTTGTCAAAGCGCTTTGAGTAGTCAAACAGACGAGAAATACGCTATACAAGCTCAAGTCCATTTGCCAAGTCCATTTACTGTCCATTCGTATATACAGTCTCTGACCTCTATCAACCAATCATCCTGCAGCTGCAAAAGTTTTAATCTGGTCTCCTCTCTGCTGCTGTCAGTTTGACGTTTCAGAGTCAATTGCTGCAACCTTCCTCCATCCCAGTCACCTCCAGACCATCTCATCAGTGTTCAGGCTGAATTCTTCACACGTCCAACACTTGTCACATCCTGCATCCTTCTTTTGGCTCCACCAGCAGTGTGCAGACTCGGGTTGTATCCTATCCCACTCTTGGTCTCACTTCCCCTTCAAATACATGAAGATATCACAATGGAGTCCAATCACCAAAGACATTGAACATTTGTCACACTTTTCCAACATTTTAAAGTAAGTTATTGTTGACTTTTATTTTAAAGTCTCCTGATTGAAATTAAAGTTTTAACGTATCCCCCTGTTTTTCTAAAAGTGACTGATCTCACCTGTAAGTAACAGCTGAGTATGATGACAGATGTAGGTGACATTGTCTGTCTGATGTGTTGCAAAGAGGATGATGTCATCTCACCAGGTCTATGAAGAGCTGATGTTTTGTTTGTTTTGGGTTTTTTTTTTACAAATTGCTGTTTGACTCCATATCCAGCAAACACAGTTCACTTCATTCCCACAAACAGAACTGTGGTGAAAGTGAAGATGAAGTGTACAAAGTGACACCTTTCTCTGGAGGTGCTTCATTATCAACTTTTGCTCTCATCAACTCTGCAGTATTTTACTTAATGCATTAGTTTAGTGAAATGACATATGTGTCAGAAACAGGAGTGAAAAGAAATATCAAGCCCAACTACTCTGCCTCTCTGAACTTTACAGACATTAACCTTTTTTATTTCCCTGCAGCCAGGGCCAGTCAGTTTTTATTCACCAATTTTAGTTTCCTTCTGCAGAACTTTATAATTCTTATCTAGTCTTTTTGTCCTTTTTGTGTCTTATACACAATAACGAATGCATTCATTAATACTTTTATAAACATGTGGAGTTGCTTCTGCACTATTTCAGCCCTGTTTCTTTATACAAGTAAGTATATTTAAAGCTGATATATAATTTAGTATGACATTTTTTTGTTTGGTTTATGCTCTTGTACGAATGGCAAACAATGTGAAAATGTAAACATGATCCAGATTGTGATTCATTTTCTGTGACACAAGGTATACAGTGATCTTATTAGTTCTCTATCGTTTTTCTGGGTTGTTGTTTTTGTTTTAAGAGGGGTCGGGACAGTTTGATTGACTATCGCATTGCCCGAGAGCGAGAGAGAGAGAGAAAGAGAGCGAGAGAGAGAGCGAGAGAGAGAGAGAGAGAGAGAGAGAGAGAGAGAGAGTCGGACTGACAGATAGACAGAGAGTAATAAAGGCGTAAAAAACCTTAAAAATAAATCTTTAAAAATTAAAAATGGATGAATAAGAGAGCAGCTTTTTATTTTTCCTAACTGAGTCTTGGGGGATCCCTGTTTTAAAAAGATTCATTACGACACACAAAACCAAGAGAGCACAATCACATCGGCAGCAAGCAGCTGCAAAAAACGACATTTGAAGTAAAATAACATAAACAAAAACCGATCATTCAACGAGTCATAGCAGCGGACTAGCTAGATGATTTTGGGCCCGATTTGCCCCGCACACCGGTTAAAAGGAACTGGCTGAGTCGTCTAGTGAGTGCATTCATAGGCTTATAAAAAATCTGTTGAAACTGTTTATAAATCAGTAAAGATTTGAAAATCCTCCAGTGTGTGGCCATCTTAATCTGAAAAAATAAGAAGATGATTTCGGCTTTCTGGTTCAGGGATTTGTTTAAACACCTCTATTATAAAAAAGGACTTCCAGCCACACTGCGATAGGTCAGTTCTGCTTTTGGCTTGAGCTCGTTCATGATCCAAACTACATAAAGATGCTGATCACAAGGTACTTCAGCGACCTGCAGCTTAACAAGATTTCATAACTGGTTGGAAACAGATGTCTGTGGGAATAGGAATGGGATCTTTCATCTCCCCTGTGATTTTTGTTACAACCTTTGAAGTCACACTGATTGCAGCGAGGCAGATGGCAGTGTGTGTGTGGCTTCAGTCAGGCCACATGGAGTCTCCACGAGGATGACCTAATGAGCATCCACCAAACCGCAGCTCGTGATTACTGTAGTGGCTGTGCAGCTTATGATGCAAGAAATAAAAAAGTAGCTGAAATCAAGAAACCTGTCGATCTAGAAAGGGGAACCAATGGCTGCTTTGATTTGGAGGGGGGCCTAGAGGAAACAAATATCAAGGAGGACAGCCAATTAGAGGCCAGAACAAAGGAGAAGAGTATACAGCAGAACAAAGGAGAAGAGTATACAGCAGATCAATGAACCAGGAAGACTTGGACATCCTTTATGGCACGTCACGTCTTGTCTCAGAAGACCCCCCCCCCCCGTCTGACAGGGATAGTCTCCCGTTGTGAGGTGCATATGTGCAGCTCGAGGAGGATTCTCCTTAATGTGTAGCAGACATCTAAGAGCTAGTGTAAGTGTTTCTTTCTATTCTGACATCATCAGACAGGGAAGTGGGGAACAAATTAAAGGAGCAAAACAATACAAGTTTCACATATTATTTGTGAATGCAATTCTGATCAGAAACTTTCAAAGTTGGCAGAAAAAAGTGAATCCCCTCAAACGGCTGGATTGACTGCTGGTATGAGCCCTTCTCTCTCAATCTCTCTGTCTCCTGTCAGGATGATCTAACCTGAATCCTCTGAGCTGTAATTAAAGACAAGACTCAGCTCTGCCATGTTTAGCCAGGATAGTACCTTTGATGAATATTTCATTGAGGCTTTAAAGGTATCTACAGCACAGAGAGTGCAGTGATAACAGAGGTGATTATTCCACGTAGATTCTCTATAACCTTTGCTCAGGTTTTGTTTCAGACATAGTTTATACTAAAATCATTAGTTCATTTATTTTCCTATTATGAGTAGTACTGGCATGTAATGTAAAGTTCCTGTTGCCATGCGAGTGAGGGGAGTTTGTCCCAAAGCTTGTTACTGAATCTATCACCTCCCTCTTCACTCAGCTGTGGGCGTGGTGTCTGACACAGTTCACTCTGTGCCGGTGTGAGTGGGAAGAGAGGCCATAAACCTGACACTTGTATTCAAGCTCTTATTCTTCTCTCAGATCTGATTGGTATGCATGTGTCTTCACACGTGCATTCTCAGTTAGGTCATTGCTAATTCAGTGTGTTTTTTCAGTGGCAGTGTTTAGAAATAAAGACATACAGGATGTCAGTTCTGAATGATGCGTCTTGATGAAGACAAGTGTTTTGTGTTTTGCAAAACTGTGTGTTGTTTTGCAAAAAGTGTGAGGCTGAGAATGTGCGTACAGTGCGTACACCTCCATGCCCACTCCCTACCCAGACTGCTCCTGGCTGTTCTTCGTTTGAGGCTAACAGAAAAGGGCAATTGCACATTTTCTGTAGCTGCCCTGAAGCTCTGGAATAGTCTAGTATTATGTGTTCCCCTTCTTTAGCCATTTTTAAAACCCGACTGAAGATCTTTAGGCTTCCCCAAATCAAAGCAGCCATTGGTTTCCCTTTCTAGATTGACAGGCTTCTATACAAGCTCAAGTCCATTTAACAGTCCATTTACTTTTTTCCCCATGCATTTCAGTGTCCGTAAGATCGCTCACCTTCCACCCCTTAGTTTCCTGTGGTCCTAAAGCTTGTATGTTTCTTTATCCTATTATGTTTTCACCATGATGTGCTAATTATGTCTATATGTTATCTTACTGTGCATCACTTTGGTCAACTCTGGTTGATCTTGAATGTGCTAATTAAAATAAATTGATTTTTACATTTTAGTGTGTATGCAATCGTAAAAATCTGTAATTGTTACAGCATGTACCTCACATTTATTTCCCTTTTCATCTGATAAGCCAGAGTGACTAAATCACAACTGTGCACCTTGTCCTGACACAGCTGCATGGGGAGAGAAGTTTGTGGCAAAGCAGCAGAAGAAAAAAACTATTTGTAAGGAACTTGGTATTAAATTGTGCCAACAGCTGTGCCTTGCCGTGCTGAACAAAAAAGAAAAGAATGGCTCTGTTTTTAACAAAATAAAAGCAATTCCCAGCACATTCCCCCTGGGTTTTCATCAGGAGACACCGCCGTTTCTGAACAACTTGACTTTGCGTGTGTACTTCCTCTGAGAGACAGAGAGTTAGAGAAAGACGGAGGGACAGGAGGAGGAGAAGGGGGTGAGATAACAACATTGACAGGCTAAAACAAAGACAAGTTAAGCCAGCTAAATTAGCACCACAGGGGGATGGCAAAACTGTCTAGAGATGATAGTGACATGCTGAAATGAGACATTTTGCATGCAGCGTTCATTAGGCTGCCTTCTGTGTGACACCCTTGGTTAGGGTGTGTGTGTGCGTGTGCGTGTGTATGCTTCTATTAAAGGGGTCTTAACAGTAAAGAAAATGCCCACTTGGTGTTGGATTCCCCTCCAAAAAATAGCTACAACAGGCCGATGTCCTACCAGCTGGTTTCATCAACACACACACACACACACACACACACACACACACGCACGCGCGCACACGCACACGCACACACACACACACACACACACACACACACACACACACACACACACACACACACACACACAGACTGGTATTATGTCTCCTGTGAGTGTATGGCAGTCTCCTGTGCCTTTGGCAATCCCCCATGCAGGGAGATGAATGGCTGATCACAGTGACCACACCGCTGAAACTATTACGCTCCCGCCGGCTCGTTGCTGCTGTACAACTTTGCAGGGGAAATTGTCACTTCGCAACACTTTTCATTTGTTTTATTTTGATGTGAGCCAGGACACCCGGTTGAAAATGATGGGAACAGTGTGAAATCACAGATTAAGTCTACGTCAGAACACCAGTAGATGAAAAAGATCGAAATCCCTGCTGCCATAAGGAACGCAGACAGAGAAGATGACAAAAGCTGTTTCCTGTATGCCAGCAGCTTTGTAAGATTGATGCAACAACTTTCCCTTCTTGAGGCTATTGGTGGTGATAAATTAATGATGAGAAGATTACCTTTTCTGCTGAGTTGTTGCGTGTTGCAGTTTTGGTATGGTTTTTTAAAGAACACACAGCAAATGAGAAATATCTTTGCACACACACACCAAGTTTAATGCACACAGATTTAGCTTTTTGTTCTCAAGAAACAATAACACGATTCTCAATAAAACTTGTTGCAACTTCATTTAATGGAGCTCAGCGTAAGTTCAAGCAGGAAGACTGGTTATATTCTCTCACACATTCATTCAACTTAGCCCCTCCCTCTCTACCACTTCCTCCGTCTCCCTGCTCTGGTGATCAGCTGATATGGGGCGTTTACTCTTTAAGTAATAAGCCAACCAGATTCTGCCACAACCTCTCTCAACCAATCATCCTGCCGCGGTCAAATTTTAAAACCTGTTCTCTCTCATCCACAGTCAGTTTGTCATTTCAGTGCGATCGCTGCAACCCTCTTCCGCCCTGGTCACCTCCATTCCAGCTCAGCAGAGTTCAGATACAGCCTCAGAAACCCACTCCTCATCACTTCCTGCATTCTTCTATCACCACCACCACTAGTGTCTACACTCCATAGGGGGTCATCCTATCCTGCTTTCAGCCTCATTACCCCTCCGAGTACATGAAGTTGTCATGATGGAGATTAATCCCCAATGAAATAATTGTTCATTCTTAATTAAGTCTCTCCTGATTGAAATAAACGTATCAATACATATACTGTAGCTTGGTGTTGTTCCACTTTAAATCTCCAGAAATGCTTCAATGCACATGGTAAATGGTCTTTAGCTTATATAGCGCTTTTACACCGCATGTCACACCTACACATTCACACACTGATGGTAGAGGCTGCTATGTAGTGAGACCATCAGAAGTAAGTAATCCCATTCATACACATTCTGCCGACGAAGCAGCGGGAGCAATTCAGGGTTAAGTGTATTGCCCAAGGACATATCGGACATGTAGCTGCAGGAGCTGGGGATCAAACCCCCGACCTTCCAGTTGAGAGACGATGACTCTACCAATTGAGACACAGCCGTCCCAAGAGCCACACATTGATCCTGATCCCTCTTGTTATGACCCCGCTCACAAAACGTGACTTAACAAGAGAAAAACATTGTTTAACAAAACGGTGCAAAAGTTTATTACATAAAAGAACCAAAATATCAATCTACAACAAGAGGGAGGTGTCTTTGACAGTCCTTCAGTGTGTCGGCTCTGTGTGTGTTAAATGTGCAGTCTGTGATCTAATGTGTTAAAATAAGCTTTCAAATGAAACAACTTAAAGTAAGACATTGTGTCACAAGGAGCGACGAGGTGAGAATGAGAGAGGCTGAGAGAGAGAGCATGGATTGTCTGCCAGATCTCATGTACACCTGAGAGACTTGCCAGGTCCTCCCAGGTGCAGCTAAAACTCACCCAGCAGTGACCTGCAGGGAGACACACACAAGCCCTATTCAGACTGCCATTTGAAGCCGCAATATTTACACTCCTCTGATGATTCCCCTGTAGTCAAAGTGTGGCAGAGGTTTAATGAGGAGACAAAGTGATCCCACCTCTGTACCCTCTGTGGAGGTAGTAAGGGAGGTGAGACGGGATCAGCTGAGCTGCGAAGTGCCTTTTGAAACATGTTTGTTTTGTTCAGTTTCGTAGTTCTGTCACATGTTTTGTACAGTCTGAGGTCCAACATTTTTCACTGATTGGTTGAAAAATATCAAAAATGCCACCCCTCTGGACACCCCCCTGTATGAGTGACGTAGTTGACCAATAAAATTCATGTGGAAAGCGGTCAGGGGTGATGAAAGAGCAAAGCAAAACATCACAGGACCTGCACCCCTGAGGGCGAAGCTTAAAGAAACCAAAAGTAAGGTTGAACTATAATTTAACTCACACCATATTCATTTTATAAAAAAACATTCGGCTTTTACCTTTGTGTGTAGAAGTCAAAGTTTTTGACAAAGTGGTCTTTGACAACCTGGAATGACATCGTACAGATCCAAGTATAGTGGTTATCTAAGTAAGCTTTCAGACAATCATTCTGTAATGTGCCTCAGGCTGTCATTTCTGCTCAGTGAGAGGCCGTCACCACAGTAAAAGAGAAGGTTGTAATTTTCTAGATTGAGAGCATTTCCAGGCAGTACTTGACTTTACTGTCCTTGTAGAAGGACATGTTTGTCTTCATGGACCTAAGACGTGTTTAATGGCTGTGACAGTCTTACTGACACTGATCCTATTATGTAGGTCTCACTTGCTGACAGTACATGTTCTTCTCATAGTGTTCTCAT
Source organism: Tautogolabrus adspersus (assembly GCA_020745685.1). Classification (NCBI taxonomy): domain Eukaryota; kingdom Metazoa; phylum Chordata; class Actinopteri; order Labriformes; family Labridae; genus Tautogolabrus; species Tautogolabrus adspersus. Next base: position 4,606,922 of record CM036539.1, read on the forward strand.
TAGCACCAACTTTCTCAGCTAGACATCATGTCATCATCATCATCATCATTTATTTATTTAAATCCTCGGAAAACACATTGAGGGAGAACCCTCATTTGCAATGGTGCCGAGGTACAAGATACAGATAAAGCAAGAGAACAGCAAGAAATAAATCAGGAAGTAAAACAGGAATTGCAGCCAGTTAAAAAAAGGCAAGAAAATACAATTAAAAAAAATAGAGTAAAAGTAATAATTAACCATTTAGAATGTTAAAAGCAAAAACAGCTAAAGTCAATCAAATCAGAAATTAAAACTTTGAATTGTCCCAGTGTTATTAATGTGTTGATCTTAAAATGTCTCTGAAGCAAATTCCAAGTGTTTGGTGCATAGTTACTAAAAGCAGACCTTCCTAACTCTGTGTGGATTCTAGGAACCTGCAAGGTGAGCCATGACTGAGAGCATGTTGTGGCTACTACCATTAAAACAAAGCATAGTTGAAAGATATGGAGGAAGTTTATTTAAAAGAGCTTTATAAATAAATAAATACATGTGCTGGTCTCTTCTAATTTGAAGTGCAGGCAGGCCAGTTTTTTTATATAAAAGACAATGATGTGTACCATATCTGTCTCTGGAAATGAATCTGAGTGCAGAGTGATACACTGCATCCAAAGGCTTTAAAGTGGTGCTGGCTGCACGACCATAAATAACATCACCATCATCAAGAACAGAAAGGAAAACTGCTTCAATAATTCTTTTCCTAGTAAAAGGAGGGAAGCTAGATTTATTTCTAAAAAGAAAGCCCAGTTGTTGTCTTAGTTTAGGTAAGAGATTTTCAATGTGTATTTTAAAGGTAAGTTTTTCATCTATCCAGATACCAAGATATTTATGGTATTGCACTCTCTCAATGACTGTATCGTTAAAAGATTGAATTTGCACTGCTACAGTCAGTATGCTTTGCATTTGAAAATAGCATCCACTTTGTCTTTGCACAATTCAGTCCCAGTTTTAGCCCGTGCAGATGACTTTGTAAAAGGTAAAAAGCTTCCTGCAGCTTTTCAATTGCATCAAGAATGGTATTTGAGGAAGTACAAAGCACTGTGTCGTCTGCGTAAAGATGCAGATTGCAGTTGTGTAATGAAGTGGAAATGTCATTGATATAAATGGTGAACAACATTGGACCAAGCACTGAACCTTTGGGAACTCCCTTTGTGATGTTGAGAGAGGTGGACTTAACATCCCCTATTTTGACAAACTGGAGCCTATCAGAAAGGTAATTATGAAACCACTTTAAACTGTTGCTATCAAAGCCTAAATGACGGAGTTTTTGTAAAAGCAAAAAGTGGTCAACTGTGTCAAATGCCTTGGATAAATCTACAAACAGTGCTGCACAGTGTTTCTTATTATCTAGTGCTGAAATAATGTTGTTAATGACCAGAGAAGTGGCAGAAATAGTGCTGTGTTTTGGCCTGAACCCAGACTGAAAAGGAGTAAGTATGGAGTCTGTTGATAAAAATGATTTTAACTGTACATTAACAAGGGACTCCAGTATTTTAGCAAGACATGGTAATTTCGAGATTGGACGATAGTTATTCATGTCAGAGCTGCAACCACCTTTATGTAAAGGAAGAACATAGGCAGTCTTCCAAACTGTAGGAATGATGCCACATTTAAATAAAAGAAATGATGAAACACATGATAACAGGCATTAACGATCCTTTCAGAACAAGCTTGACATGTGATGACAAGAGATGCACTGATAGCAATTTTTTTCGCCAATAACATTTTTCCCAGGTCGGACCTGCCAATTTGGATTTTTGCCGATTGAGATTTTCTGATTGAGAACCATAATTGAAATGAATACAAACATCTGTTGTATTTTTCAGCACAGTGTGTGTTTCTGTCAAAGTGAACTGGAGTTGGGAGATAGCCAGCGGACACTCTGCACTTGTATGTGTTTTATGTCGCTGTGCACATGGCAGGAAACTTTGGGCTTGAATGTTAATCTCAGATCAGCACAGAAAGGAATATATTTAAGAGCACTGGCCAATCACCGATCAGGGCCGAACAGACTGGATTTCAGCCGATTCTGGTCACCAGCCGCTTTGCACCTCCACTTGTTAATGCTGCTATACTTGTACCACACAACACTGCAGCCTTCAATCCACCACAAGTATCACCAAATGGCGGACTGCGGTCCAAATTTAGACCCAGATGCCTTCCTATCTGGACCCGTGCCTGTATTATAACATTTTTAAGTTGAGTGTTCCTTTCTGAAACAAACTGTTGGGATTTCAGCATCCAGGAAAGTCACAGACTAATGCAATCTTTGTTAATCGTAAGGCGTGGTGCTTTACTCAGAACAGCATTGTAAGTGGACCGGTGGTTGAATGAGTTACAGAAACACAGACTAAAGAGCCAGTCGACAGAAACACAGTGTGAGAAACTATACTGTCGGGGAAAAGTAGACATAGTGTGCTCTAAAAACCAGGAGTGATTTTGGATGCATTTTAATCAAGTCAGAGGGGTAAGGCTGATCAGAAAACAATCTTATTTACATTCACATGCACGTTGACATGAAAATGAAGCTGCAAACCAGCAGCCACAGATCATGAAAACCCTAACTTTTTAGAACTGGGTAAGCATCTAAATCAGGGTGCATCATTGTGTAATCAGCTACTTCCACTGAGTCTTGATAAATGGTATAAATAAGAAAATGTGCATTTTTACCATTTAAGCCTAAATGTTTGGTCCATGAGTCATCCTGGATCAGAACTGATAACTAACTAACTAAAGTCAGTGAGCATTTTTCCTTGCAACATCATGGTTAGGAAGAAGTTGAGCCTTTAAGGCAGGACTCTTAATTTATCTCACATATGTTACACTTCTCGCCTTCGGTTATGAGTGCTCGAAAGTGACCAATAGGGTGATATCATGGATTTATAGCAGCCAAAATGAGTTTTCTTCGCAGCCAGAGTTTACCCTTTGGCACAGTTTGAGGAGTTTCGATATCTGAAGGAGCTTAAAGTTGAGGAAGTGCAGTACTGGAGAAGATGTCTGAACTAGGGCGTCTCAACATGCAGGACTTCTGGGCATGTCCAACCAAGAGGAGACCCCAAAGCAGATCCAAAACGCTATGATAACACATCACACCTGGCTTAAGAACATCCCCGGCTACCTCAAGAAGAGCAGGAGGGGGATGTAAAGGATGAGAAGATTGTCCAGACTTGACTTGTCTCCTTCCTTCCATATTTGAATGTTTGAATGTGTTATGAAGAAAGACATTTTGAGTGAAAGTCCTGGACATGCTTTCACAATAGTTTTCTTTATTTGCAGAGAAGAGAGAATGCATTAGAGAGAGGGGAAAGACTAAAGAAAATATAGACGCTTGTTAATCCTCAACGTTCAGTTCATTATAGAAGAGTGAAATCTGAGGGATGTACGAGCTAGAGTGCTTACTTTTTATTTCTCTGTATCAAGTTTACAGAAACATTGTGTTTTTTACCTGTCAGTGGATGTAAAAATGACCCTTTCATATTTGTCTATCTCTCAATGTTACTGTTTTCTGTTTGTCATAGTTAATCTGATGTCAACTCCTTTTTGTCTGATTAACACAATGACAGAATGTTATTTCAATCGGTCTGACTGTAAGTGAATCATTGAAGTGGCCATGAAAACAAATGAAGAAATTCCTCCAGCATTACTAAACAAGAGAGAATTCAAATCATTCCAAATGAGCCCGCTCTCTGCAGCAAAGCCTCTTTTCATTTTATTAAAGCGATCTTTGTTTGGTCACTTTTGCATTCAAGTGACTGATTGCTCAGAGAAGGTACAAGGTGACGCCAACACTGGCCTCATTGACCTTTTTACACCTTTTGAATGTACCTTTTAAATTGTCTGTGAAAACACTACTCTAACTGATCTAGAATGGACATTTGACATTTTCTAATGTATCTCTTAATGCATGGACTTGAACTTGTATAGCGCTTTTTTAGTCATCTGAGTACTCAGAACGCTTTTGACACTGCAGGTCACATGTCAGAGGAGCTATGTAAAATGTCCATCAGTATTAAATAATCCCATTCATACACATTCACACAGCGCTGACACAGCCAAGGACACTTCGACATGTGAATAGAGGATTCAGGGATAAACCCTTGACCTTTCGGTTGAACAACAACCGACTCTACCACGGAGCCACAGCCAGTGGATGTGGCTTTATCGTTAAGCGTCTGCTGAGGTCTCCAAAATCACAGTGTGCGGCAACAAGAGTCATGGCAACATTTAGCTTGATAAACTGCTTCTTTTTTTAGACTATTTTCCCCCTCGATGCTCCAGAAGTGTTATTTTACTAAGCGTTGGTGGAACTTTGTGAGTCATCAGCAGCTTATGGCTAGACAACATAAAAAGTGGATTATTCAGCTGGAGGTTGTATTTGACATTTCAGAACTTTCATGTGAAAACTTGTGAAATCTCTAACTTGTAAATGTCATTTACCATGTAACATTATTTTTTGGAGGGCTTCTAAAAAGTCTCAGTGACATCATCTATTGGTGACATAATGAAGCCCAACGATGCTGTGGCCATATTTGAAATAATGTCACCACCTAACTTTCGATTGCAACTGTAAAAGAGGTAGAGTTGAGGTAGTCCTTGACTCTTATGGCAAACAGATACAATGCGCCCACCTGTCAATCAACTCAGCTGCACCCCTCATTATGCAAAGGTCTCACTTTTAGCTGTAATATTTCAGCTTGGTCACGAAGTGTTTTGTTTTTGTTTGTTTTTTGTGTTTGTGTTTGTGTGTGTGTGTGTGTTTGTTGCATTATGGGAAATAAAGGATCAAGCATTCAGGACCAAGCGACAGCCGTTTAAAATGAAGCCAATGTGAAAGTGCAGTACCTCAAGTGTCCACTTGAGGCTGGCTCCAAAAGCCCCATTTGACAGCAGAAAAAGAAACGTCTACAGCCTGGGACAAAAACGTTTTAGGTCTGAATATTTCATGTCTTTATCGGCACGCTCTGAACGTGGATGAATCTGTAAGAGTTACGCATTATTAGCGTAGTGACTGATCTGACTGTAAGCGGGCGCGTTGTAGCTGTTCGCCAGGTAGCTTAAGACCCGCCTCTGCTCCACCTCTTTGTGTGTTGCTAGGTTGACCGAAAGTTAGGTTGAGATAGCATTTTCAGTATGGCCACCGCCATTGTTGGGTTTTAAATTCCACTTCAGGAACCAATGGTTGACGTCACTGAGACTGCATCCATGTTTTACCATCCATGAGCTTGACTCATGCACTTCAGTGATTTCTGCAACTCTGCTGCTTTCAGTTGGATGGTGTCATAGTTTATTCCAGTCTCAGTTGTTGTTTGACGCAACAAAAAAGCAAAAGGAATGCAAGATACCCAAACCTAGACTGAGTCCATGCATTGACATATTCTAAGAAAACAACAGCATGGAAACATATTCTAAGAAAAAGAACCGATGATCAAAATCTTGAAGATGAAAACCTTTGAGGCAAATGTGAAACTTGTGAAATAGTCAGCAGGTTTGTGATAGCGTTGTTACGACCCGGCTCGTGTAGGGAAAAGGGACGAAACATAAAACCAGTTGTTGATGGTAAATCAAAGTTATTTATTAACAAATGAGTAAAATTGTGAAACAATAAGTGAGGCAACTGAGAAGGGCCGACGGGTGCTGTTTAAATCAATAAATAAGGAAAACAGAAAAAGATTCTAACTTAGAGTTCGTAAACCTAGACCTAATCTTGGAGAAACAAAATCATTATATAATCTAACCTGCTACCCTAACTAACCAGACCAAAAACACAACCAAACAGCACCCCTAACCTAATGTAACTAACAAATGAAATACCTACGTGCGGTGTGCAGAAGTGTGCTTCTAAAAAACAATAGTCAAAAATACCTGGCCCAGTCTACAAGTGCCTACTTTCACACATAACAATATCTCTAAGAGGCACAGACGAACGTCTCTCTCTCAAGTCGGCCTCCACACGACTGCACCGGCAGACTTCTTAACCATTTACGTCGGCGGATGCTCCTCGCCAATTGGCCGCTCGCTCCCCCAGGCAGTACCCCATTCGTCACCTGAAAAATAGGCACTTAAGATGCTCCCCACCCACCCACACACACACACACACACACACACACACACACACACACACAAGCCACACAAAGGGGGCGGGGCGCGGCTGCGGCCGTAACAGCGTACTATAACACAAAGTGTATCCTAATTCACATAGTGTCAAAGACGCTAAGGAAGCTAAGTTTGAGCTGCATGGGCTGAGATAAAGATGTAAAAGAGTGATTTGATAGTGAGGAGCTATCAGCTTAATGAATTCTCGGCTCATATTTTGTTGAGTTGTCAGCTAAATGTCAGCTCAGAAACAAATTACATCTGTTATCATCTGTCCTCTTCTTCTGAAGAAGCCATTCAGTTTGTAATGTCACACACGTCATGACAGTCCCAAGAGGCTGGTCCACGTAATGGATTTAATGACAGATCACGTTGTTTATTTGTTGATTAATTAGCATATAATTGTATTCTGGCCTGCTCTCGCTGTGAGTCCTGCTTTTAATAGTGTGACTGCGATAATATTCAACTTCAAGTGATGTCCATGACTCATCATGTCTGACAGTTGCATCCTCAGACTGAATATAAATGTTGAATGACACTTTTCATGTCAAACAGTAGTGAAACCTTGAGTGTCAAAGTGGAAGGAAGGTATTTCCATGCATCTGGACACACCATACTTAAAGCTAGGGTTGGTAATTTTCGAAAACTAGCATGATTTTGAAAGTTGCATTCTCTCCGTGCTCCGTCTTCACCCACCCCCTCCCCACTGTGCTCCCTCAAAAGCCGCGCCCATCACTTACATGCACTAGCGCCGTTGGTCCAGAAGCCGATTTCAGCCGATTTCAGATCATGCTTTGAGTGTGGGCTCGTGCATGCATGAGGTAGAGAATGAGCAGGAAGACAGGGAGGCATGATTGGTTCATAAAAATGGAACCGAGTGCAGACATTGGTCGAAGTTTTTACGTGTTTACAACTGCTACAGATGATGGATTTTCTTCGTTTCTTTTTTAGAGCACATGAGTTATTAATTTCTGTCAGGACCTAAAGACAGTATCAACAAAAATCTTAAAAAGTGTATCTGGAGGAAATGACCTACCCTACCTTTAATGCATGTGTATCACGCAAAAAGGTATTTTCAGGGTGAGACAAAGCAATGTAAGTGAAGTTACAAAAACTCAAAAATCAGGTTTGTCCTGTAGTGCTGTGACCCATCTTCTCCCCAGGAGCACTGTGCACATTGACTTATGGCCTCTCTACCTATGAAGGGCACACACACAAAATGTATTACAAATGAAATGTAGAAAAAATAAACACATTATGCCAATTAAATTATATGCTGCTCTACAATCAGTATTCTGAGGAATGCATGTCCTTGTTTTTTTCTATTTCTCACTAGCCCTAAAGAATATATGCTGAAATATAAAACAAAAAATAAAATTAAGAAACTTTACTTGGTGTGTGTGTGTGTGTGTGTGTGTGTGTGTGTGTGCGTGTGTGTGTGTGTGTGTGTGTGTGTGTGTGTGTGTGCGTGTGTGCGTGCGTGCGTGTGTCATCACCCCGCAGTGAATGTTCCAGACTATTACCTGGGCCCATCCTGACTTTAATGTGGGCTTGCGGAGTGCCAGACATACTGTATGAATTATTTTTTTCAACTGCGATACATCAAAATGGTGTCGGCACTCTGACCTTTCGATTGACCCCTCATTAGGGCCAAATAAAACCTTCCATTCACTGTTTCCAGCTCACCTTGTAGAGATGCGTCTGTGGGTTTGAGTCTGGCCTCGGCCCTTTGCTGCATGTCACCTCCCACTCTCCCCTCTCGGCTGTCCTATCCAATGAAGGCAAAAATCGCCCAAAAATATATATATATGTCAAAAAAGGAGGGGCTTGAAGGAAAAAGTCTGCTTTAAGTTGAGTAGAGCAGGTTCAGCAGGTTTTATTTTTCACATATTCAGGAGTCGCGTATATGTGAACGCAGCTGCTGACTCTGCGGCTCTAGTCTCAAAATGCTTTGCCAAATTCATTTGTCATGCCATCAATCACGGTTAGAAAGTTACAAATGAGCTCTTTCTTTATAAAAATGAGAAACTGTCTATGCTGCTGATGATAATGAGGATAAAAAACAACAACTCTTCTATGGCCTATGCACTGCCTGTCAGCACCTGACTGTGTCCGATCGGACTTGAAGCTGTTTCTTGGCACTTACTAACATTTTCCTCTTATCTGGATCCTTGCTGTGTTGTACTTACTCTCAGATGTATGTTGCTTTGGACAAAAGCGTCTGCTAAATGAATTGTAGAATTTTAGAGAGCTCAAACCAAAGAGTCATACAGCCAAACAAACAAAGAAATGACATAAGAGAGTTTCAAACTGTTTGTGCTGAGTTATGTATGAGAGTGGCATGCACATTTCACTTTTTTTTTCAATTTTAAAAGACATAATGGACAATAAGTGAAACAACAAAATGACAGCAAGACATATTCAATCATGTGAAACACTGAAGTCATAAAGCAGAATGTTTGAATGCCATTGCCTGCTGTGGCTGTCTGCACTGTACAGTAAAAAAAAATACTAATGGCGTCCTGCTATTTTCTGAGGTACCTGCAGTGATTTTTTTTATTGCATTCTAGCCTGCTTTGTTACATTTTTGTCAGGTTTTCTGTTGCAGGCGTGTAACAGTGTCCTATCCTTGGATATGACCACAATTCAGTCTCAATAATTGTGAATTCACACTGTGACCATGAAATAAATGAGCACATTCCTCCAGCAGGAACCCTGGTCAAAGATACATTCAAACTCTATTGTAAGAAAAACGTCAGTCAGCTAACCCACTCATATATTTTTTTATACACATCTAAAGTTCCCTTTGCACTTAATCTGAACTCACCTCAGGCTTGTACCATTGTATAGCATGATGTCCTTTGTGTGAATAGCTGAGCACATGTTAAAACTCTTCGCCCTCTCCTCTCAGTAAGCCTGCGACTCTCCTCTGTTCAACAGCGAATACGGACATGAAATGAAAAAGTAAAAAAAGTCACAAAGGAAAGAGGTGGGCATAGTTAATCAAAAATGGGACTTAATTAACTGTTAATTCGTTAACAAAGTTGTTAACTTCGATAGCAGAAATCAGTCAATTCTGTTCATAATTAAAGATCCCATATTCTCCTCATTTTCACCTTTCATGTCGTCAGTCTTTAAAACCTTTCGAATAGCTTCGCATAAATTGCAGCTAAAAAAACAACCTTATTTTTTATCTTCTACTTGCATCAGTAAAAACTCTCATTTCAGCCTCTGCCTGAAACTGTTTGTATCAGCTGCGGTCTCCATAAGGCCCCCCCTCCCTACGTGCCCACTTTCTTCTGATTGGCCAGCTCTCTGGAAGCAGAAAAGACCTGCAGGGCTGCCAGGGGAGGGCTGCTCTCCATAGGAGAAGTGAGCCTATGTAAACAGCTTAACCGGACAATAGTGTAATAATGTCGTTGCAGCTTGGTTGATTCAGTCTGGATTATGTGTTGAAGTTTATGAAAGATGAGGATCTACTGACAGCAGGGTTCTTCATGTTTTCGATTGCTCATATGCTTCTTAGTCTTCCTCTTTTTATACAAATGCACTCATAAAAAAGCAAAAAATACGACCTGTGTTGCTTGTAAGTAAAATATCTGCTAGTTGGGAGAGAAAATGTACTTGTTATGTGTCCTGAAATAAGATGTACTTCCTAATTATTGCTTATTAAAGGATGTTAAGTCCTTGTTTTTTTTGCTTTGAATATCTTGAAATTGGAGTTTGTTTGGACCTGTATGATGAATACGGCTTGTAATAGGTGTGTTGAGATATTTCTGATTAGAAATGAGACAAATACACTTGCTAAGATTTGAGTTATTGCCCTGGGTTGACTCATCACGCATGATGACAAAAACCAAGGCCAAGTGAAAAGAAAGTATTCCTTTACATTGCACTGCTTAATCAGAATGAAATAAAACAAATGAAATGAAAATGAAATAAGCAGCTTTGTCGGAGTGTTTCTTGTGATCTCTCATGTCAGGATTTGTGAAGCCAGATCAGGAAAAGATACCCTGGGTATGTCCAACTCACTTTATAGTAAACCTCCCAGGTAGTGGAAGATCTAAGACGCAGAGCTGGGTATGGCAGAAAATAAGTAAGAACAGGAAGCCTGTCTTCACATTGCTTTTTCTTTTTTTTAAACACAGGCTGACAACTTGTCAACTTCACCTTTCTTCACTGAAGGCCGCTTTTTATTGCAGACCTCTCCTCTAACAAAAATGTTATCCTATGGAGCTGAAGGACGGTGTGACTGTATTACTGCTTTCATTACATTGTAAAGGAACTGCAGAAATCACTCCTTAACACACATTAAAAAGGTGATTTTCTCCCACCTCACACACACAAAGACCTCCCCCATTGCTTTCACACATTCAGCATCCCACGCTGTCCTCACCTCCACATCCATATTGCATTGTTTGACTCAGCTGTGGATAACTGGATTTCATTTAGCTGTGGACTTTAAGCAGCACTGGTGCAACAAGGATTTCCTCTTGTAGGATAATAAACACAAGCCTTATAGAAAACAACAACTGTCAGTATAAAGGGGGGTTGCTGCGATGTAAACACACTCTCAATGTTCAAATAAATCTTCATAAATATGGACAGATATGTAAAGAATACATGCAAAATGATAGGCTACAATTTTGGTCATGCAAAACACAATCAAGCCCCTTTCAATACTTCCAAATGACAAAGAAAAGACCTAACTATCAAAAGCCTTCTCCAGGATAAAAGAACAAACCTGGTGAATGCAAATAAGCGTCTTCAGAGGAACCCAAGGAGACAGTTGTTCAAACCTGAAACAGATGCCAAAAAACATGGCACGAACACAAAAAAGTTTGACATGAAACTCGGTAGTAGGAAGAGGAGACCAAAGAAAAGGAGATCTTCCTCAGGGAAACTGTCCTTTCTCAGTAGGAGATATACGACAGGCTCAGAGCTGCTTGGAAGGAGGACAGCAACGAGATCGGAAGTGCCTCTAAAACAGATTAAACAGTGATCACAGCAGAGAGGAGCAATGCAGCTCACGGGAGGGGAAGCCAATCACAATAGTGAGGGAGGTGGAAGAGAAATGGTGAGAGCAGGGTCGAGCAGGTTGGAAGGGGAGAGGGGAAGCTCTTTGGGCATTTTCAGAGGTGGTGTTTAAGTGGCAAACTGGCAAACCTCCAGACTCAGGCTTGCTGACTGAGAGGAAACCACAGCAAGGAGGAGAGGAGAGGAGAGGAGAGGAGAGGAGAGGAGAGGAGAGGAGAGGAGAGGAGAGGAGAGGAGAGGAGAGGAGAGATTGTCAAATGAAGGAAATAGAATTTGCAGGACTAGAACCCAAAAAAAAACGGTATTTAACAAGAAATTGTTCTACAGCATCACGCCTCAGCTGATCACTTTCTGGGTAATCATGTTTTTAGATTTAAGGATTTTGTCCAGGTGATTGACAGAAACAGAAACATTACAGAACTTTGGATGTTGGAAGTAATAAAGGGCAAACAGCTGGACAGCTGGAGTCACAGGAACTCCTTGGTTTTTACTGATGCACTGCAACAGCGCGAGTTAATACGATGTATGTGGTATAAAACCTTTATAAACACAGCAACAAACACACCTAAGGTCATTGTTTCCATCCGAAGGAGCTGAAGAGGAGTGGACTCGCTTGGATTTGTCTCTTTTATTGAGATGTTTGTGAGTATTATGAGGTTTTGTTGATGTAGTACACTGAAATATGTTGTAGCGTAAAAACTCACCGTTTTATTCTGACTTCTTGTCCCGCTCGATCTGCTCTTTGGTAAATTGATACCCCGTGCTCTTGCATCCCGCAAAAAAAAGAAGCCTTGGGTATCTGCTGCAGACCGCTACAGACTGCTGGAGCTATAGGACAGACCTGAGACGCCAACGCAGCGGAGAAAGTGGAAGCACAAACAAAGACTAAAGTAAAAATCTATCAACGCCGCTGGCACGGTGAAGCGGAGCAAACACGTATCGATTGAGGTTGGTGGCTTTTTAACTCAGTTCTCATTCCCCTTCATGCAACAAGGAAATCAATAATAAATAATTTGAACAACAAAACATTTATTCAATAAAATCAATATTATTCTTGGATTAAATTCCAAACAGTAAACAAATATCATATGGGATTGGACAGAGTTGATTTGGAGTCTTTAGTGTGTCGGCTGGGATAACGATGCAGGGAATCGTTTCATGATGTTTTTTTGTAGCCTGTTCTTCTCTTTGTTTAGCCGAGGTGTCGACATGTTAGAAGAGGTCATAACAGTAAAGTTTCGTTATACATTCACTATCAATGCCACGATTCATTTGAAATTCTTCTCTCTGTGTGACGTGTAAGGTTCATATCTTCTTTCTTAAAATATACTATGAGCTACATGCCAGTGTCCTTGTCATTTACATAGATATTTAATGCTTTTACATCCCCCCACATGTAGGGATATCTCTCTGGCAGGAAGACGGATGAACTGTCTCATTTTCATTTTAATGAAAACAGATGGCAAGAATCAGTCGCAGCACAAACCGTGTTTCCGGAGCCTGATTTGATACCATTATGAATTTGCCATTTTGTTACAGCTCAAGAGTTTGCTAATGGCTTTGCTAGTGTTAGAGAGGGAAGTCAGAATGATTGAGGCACGTCGACAGCACGTATGTTCTAACAAACACACACATGCACCTCCTTACCTCCAACTCAAGGGCAGCTCAGCACGGGCATGATTTCAGCTAATGGTCGGATGTCATGCGTGGATGTCATAATGAGTCATTTAGCGCCTGATGTCTCCCGTTTCTGTTGACACTACTTGTACATCCAGAGGACAAGGATTTCTCCTGTCTTTCATAACTCATCATGTATAGCTTCAATATTTACTGTCGCTGTTTCTGAGTTTTAGGGGGTTGACTTCAACGTGTGTGAAGTGCGATTGCCGTTCGATGTTATCTGATCAAATTAACTGCATGGCTAAATTATATGCACCAGTTTTTCCAATCATTTTTACAAATGCAGCACCTGAAGGATGATTTTTTGCACATTCAACTAAAAAAATGTCTTTCCAGAGGAATCCTTTTTCCCCCTTTAGTGGTAAATGGACCTTAGTATTTGTAATATGCTGCACAGAGGGAAAAGGAAAGTGGGTCAGAAACGACACATTGGAGAAGAATTAGGAAAACCAAAAGAGAGAAAGTGAGATAAGAAGTAAAAAGAGAAAACTAAGTTGACTTATATTTTATTATTAAGATGGGTATAGGCTTTTGTTAAAACTTAGGAGGTAAGGCAGCACTTATAATTTAACATAATTAAATGCAGTCGTAATACATTGTGCTACACAAAGGAGTTGTGGGGGCTCCCAGAAGACTTGAAGTATAATAGACTAATATTAAATGTGTACTGACAGACGGTTATGAAAAGGCCTGAGCCTGGAAAGTATTAGTTTTTGGTTGCCTGGTTGTATGCTAGGGACAGTTTTATAGAAACTCATAAGCTGACTCGAGTCATTTTTAAAACTCTGCACGTCCAACCAAAGTGCGTAAAGTGCAACCTGAACAAAGAATGAAGGTGAAACAGGAACAAAGGATGAATCAATAGTCATCAGCATTACTGCACCGCGTTCTGTCATCCAAATATGAGTCCATTTACGAAGGAGCCCGCTGCAAGCATGCGTCAAGCTGAACAGAGCAGATCGATCGAGACAGGAAGTTATACAAGGGAACGCATAGAGCATCTGGTCATTTCAAAATAAAGCATCATGTACAGACTGCGGATCGTATATCCCATCACGTCATCAACATTATGTCAAAACAGGCACCAAAGTAACCTGTTGTTTGCACGTTGTTCTCTTTATTCTCATGAACTTTACTCTACCCAGTGGGGTAGGGCGTGCACCGATGTATGGAGCAAAACCACGGCGGACACAGGACGCTAAGCACATGGATCCTTGCTTCACCTTCAGATATCATTCGGACTTGTGAAGAAGCCATAATCCGTCGACGATAGGATGCTTTCTGCTTTGCTCGATGAAATGTTTTTTAAAAGAGCTGCTATCCAACAAATATTTAATGATGTCACAAGGGAGTAAAACATCTTTTGTTGGAATAAAACATGTCTAAGTCTACAACTTACAGGTGAAAGTAAAACCTCTGTGCTTTTACACTTCAGTGATATGCTGTCAACCCATGGTGACATGGAATCATACGCTGTAAATATTAATGGACGAAGCCTGAGTGACGTCAGCCATCTGTTACTGCAGGGGGCTCCGAAGGCTCATCGGCAGCAGCCGCCATGCTGGAAATCCTGTCTCAGCCTAACTTTCAGTCAACCTAACAACAGGCTGAGAGCTGGAGATGAGGCGAGTTTTAAGCCTCTTGACGAACTGTAACATCTCTCCCACCTGTCAACGCGCCCAACTATGGATAACACGTATTGTTCATAAAATCAAAACGGAGCTCTCCCCCCGTACAGTGTGTGACCATGAGGACAATAACTAATCAGACTTATTTTGTTTTTCGTACCAGGCTGTAAGCATGTGTGTATGTGACTTCCGGTGTTCCTGGAGCCAGCCTCAAGCGGACACTCAACAAACTGCAGACATTTGCATTCCGCATTGGCTTCATTTTTCGAGGCCGGAGGTTGAGCTTGCATGGAATACAAATCGAGAAAGTTTGTATTACAGTGAGTTTCAAAAGCAACTCTACTCATAGCCAATATAAAACATCAAACTAAAAAGTAACACTGGCTCTGTTAAGTGATTATGTTGTACTGTTCTGGGCACGGAGAGCATGATATCACTCTAATTGGACATAACTACATCTCTCTTCATTAAGAGCCTAAGCACAGGCAAAGTTCATTGTGACTGACCTACAACAGTCGTGTTCATCAATGCAGCTGGTTAATTAATAACTTACCCTACAGCTGTTCCTACATGACACGTCCGTGGTTATAAATACACCTGTGCAATTCAGCAATGAATTCATAGCTATAATGTTTTTACTGTTTATTACAAATGCCTGTTACATACCCAGTGTTGTGAAGACGTGCAATTAGCAGAAAGCCTGCATGTCTAATGTCAAAATGATTAGTGAAGAAAATGACTTAAAGCATAATGAGAGAGCATAATGGGAAGACGGCAGTGTGAACTTGTACCTGTCTGTTTCATTAACATGCAAACATCTTTCCTGGTGCAATGGAGCTGCTGTTTGCAGCACTGTTGCCAGCACTTTGTGGGCATATTTGAAGTAAAAGGCAGAAAAACGCAGAGATAGTGATGAAGATTACGAGGGATTTCTTCATTAAAAGTATTGAAAGCAGGCCGGGGCCCTCTGGGTTTGTAAGCAATATTTATCTAATGCCTGTGTAATCTACATCTAATAAAAACTGGAATCTCAATCAGATGCAAAGCCATGCAGGCACACTGGGCATGCGGGGAGGTGATAAAGGAAGAAGCAGATAGGCAGAGGCTGAGTGATGTAAAGTAGGTGAAACACAGAGAAGCAGAGGAATAAAACGAGCTGGATGGAAAGGAAGATGGAGGCCTGGAGTCACAGAAGGTGAGTTAAGATTCAGAACGTCTACACACACAGTGCGGAGGAGCCACTTTTCCTGACCACAGCCGAGCTCATTGCCTGGAGTCATGGCTGTCTGACTGACGGGAGCAGAGGAACAATCATCTCTGTCTCTTTGTGTTTGGATATACTTCCAACTGCTATTTCAAGAACCTTGATCTTCCATCTCCCTCTCTGATTTTCTGTGCTCTTCAATGATTATTGGTTTTGGAGTTGACTCAACCTTGCCGCCCTTGAGCTACCCATAGATCGACATATCTCTTCTAAGTAAATATATAGTGTGTGTGTACGTTTGAGTGCTCCCCTGAGGAACTTGTGTGTGTTGATTTTGGCGCCCACTATGGACAAAGCAGGACCTCTTACTTCTTTGCTGATTTTGTCCTTGGTGCAGTGAATTTTTTGTGTGTTGTATTTTTGGGCCATTTTTACCTTTATTGGATAGGACAGCTGAAGAGAGACAGAAAATGTTGGAAGGTGAGAGTGGGGGACAACATTCAGCAAAGGGCCGAGGCCGGATTTAAACCCATGGCCGCTGCAACGAGGACTACAGCCTCTGTTCATGGGGTGCGCAACATAACCATTAAGCTATCCGCCCTGTAAGTACAGATTTTTTAACAAGAAAATGTCATCCTGCTTTCTTTTAACAGTTGAAGCAACATTATGGAGGAAATCGGTGTGGTGCGCTTTAGCCCCAACCAAAGGTCTCTGAGTGCAACTGCAACTGTCGTATAGGGCCAGATCCACAGATGTGCTGCTATTGCTGGCGCTACACCTGTGCAAATCAGAGAACAAGATAATGTGGAATCCACGATGCATGCACAAAGGGTGAAATGCACCATACTGCTTGCCAACTGCGCTGCCAAACAGATAGCGTCCTGGGAGCCCCTGTTTCTTTGCATCAATGTAAATTAGGCAATATTCAAAAATTTGGTGGAAAATTGCCCCCCACCTATGCAAATAAGTCTAGCTGCCAATATCGTCTCATCCACAAAGACCAATACTAATTTCCACAGGAAGTTACAAAGGTGTTATTTAACGCAATTGAGACACGTGTTTCTCCTCTCTTTTTCTGTCTCTCTCCGCTTACGGAAATAAATGCAAAAGGATGGCACATACAGTCGCACTCAGCTGGTCATTACTGTGGATCAGTATTTTTAAGAGATCCTAGTTTATCATCTTTACTTTATACAGAGTGCAGCTCTGCGCAGAGTAAAGTTGAAGACGGCTTTTCTCCACATTAAGATGCCAAACAAGAGCAAACTTCACGAAGCAGGAAAACTTTGTGGGTGTGTCAGCGCCGGCATTTCATTAGTGCTTCAACAGGGCAGATTGTGCTGTTTCTGCACAAAGCATGATGCGATCAGCGGGCACAATTCATGCTTTGTGAATAAGGCCCAGTACAACTGCAAAAAATCATTGGATTTCATTTACAGTACACTATAAGATTCTGAAGAAATCTCTGTTTGCATGGAGCAAGGCAATAATCAAGGATTTAAATTATACACAACTTCCAAACTTTTAAGGAGTTGGGTTGTACAAGTACATTTTCTCACAATGTGACAATGTGTATACCTTTTATATTCCATGAAAGTGTGTGGTTAAGATTAAGGTTGAAATTGTGATTTAGTTTGGAGTCTGGAAAGCAACAGACTAGGGGGACAGGGGTTAGTGACTGACAGGGGTTAGTGAATGCTCACAGGAAAGCGGGGCAGATATGTAAGAGTGGAGATCAATGGAGGCAATGTGGTCATGGGGTGGAAAAACCTTATGATGTTGCATATGAACATAAAAACTGTCTAAAAGCCTCAAACATTTTCTCTTTTTATTTTGATCTTTCATGTTCTTAGTCTCACCCACTCCTCCTCTCCCCTCAGCTCTCGCCTCTTTTCTGAAGTCTTGTTTATTCCTGCACCACCCTGCTTCAGATGCATTAAGCTGTCCGTGGTGGAGGAGCAACAAGGTTGTTTTTGAAGTCTCCTGTTTGAAGGACAGCGAGATGCCTTAATGTTCCTTTGGTCTTAAAAAGGAATTAGGCACAATAATATGTATGCAGCATGTACAGCAAATACTCAAGACTTAATAATACCCTCTGCACCATAATGTGTAAAAAAAAAAGCATCATATATGACTAGCTCACTTAACGAAAGCTAAAAGTGTTTTGTGACTTTAATAATGGTTGGATACAAGAAAGATCTCCAGTTCTTTTTTATAAGAGAAATGAAGCATCATAACTTACTTTGCATTGAATATGTGGCAGAATAGTCATGTATGACGTTTCTCTGACAGCAGTGGACCGCCTGAAGGTCCTGACTGCTCATGAACAGGTCAGAGCGATGTACATGGCCGACTTGCGGATGGAGGAGCTGGACTTCTTGGAATCAGTGCTGCAGATCACGTATTGGCTTCAACACCAATTTCCCCATGCAGTTTCATGCCTCCAACACTCACTTCCAAAGTTGCCGTCACTTGATGTTTTCACACACGCACACAACTCCTGAAAACGCGCTTACGGTCAGTAGGGGCTGTACAATGCCATCTTTCATGTACCAATTTGCGATGAACTCTGGATAAGTTTGACGGGAAAGTCTGTGCAAACGCAGACTCACAGAGAGTGCCACATTGGCTTAAAAAGGCTGCATCTGGTCCCTTAATCAGTTTGGTTTAGTAGGGCAGCCCTGAGCACTCACATAGTCAGCATATTGGTGTGTTTTCATACAGCAATACTGCGTTGTGGAAGCGAGAGATGAACAGAGGGAGCTTCACACTCAGCATTTTCTGCCCTGCCGGCTTTCTATGGAATAGTGCTACCCACGGAGATGGGCTACCATGCCCCTCTGTGCAGAATAGGGAGCCTTATTTGTTAGGGGCTGTTCATCTATCGACATGTGCTTCCTCTATAATCTTAAATAAAGGTTTTAGAGTATTACCTGCCTCCAGTTTACTTACAGCGCAAATGCAGCGTGTAGAGGTGTTTTAAATTGATTCTGTACAGAGCATTATGTTATAGGAGATATTCGTACATCGAGATATGCTTCCCCTGAAATCTTAAATAAAAGAGTACCAAAACTTGCTCCACATTCTCTGACAGTATGGAGTGAGTAATTAACATAAAGATATTTCGTTCTGTTAGCATTGTTTCATAGGGAATGTGGATAGCCTCTGCTATAGTTTTGCGCTATGGTAGCATCTTTTCGGTAAGTAAGCACATCTGGACAGAACTTCGGCTTCTACTTACAGGCATCTGTAACTGAATCAGAGGCCATGAGTGTGGAGATTGGGATGAGGGAAATGAGTGTGAAATCAGATGAAAATTGCCACAGTGGGAATATAGGGACATGACTACATTGCATAAGTCCATGAAAACCTCACTCCTGTAGCAGTTTCCAAAATGAGTTTTACTTATAGCTATATTCACTCAACGCTCTTAATTACATCACATCAGCATGTAAGGGACCAACACAAACCTTTCTTTGCAATATCCACACGGGATGACAAACTGTATCTGGTATCTGTGAAGTCATTTTGAGATTGTTGTTGTCTTTTCAGGCCTCATACACACACCTCAGCCCTGGTCACTGTTATTGTTATTCTGCTCTCGTATTTTGGAAATCAAAGGCAAACCATGCTCTGTTTGGATCCATTAAGTTGCTGACGCTTTGCCGCTACCTTTGTCCCTCTGCTCCAAACTAAACAGGCCATCTGTGTAAACTGTTATCACTGATCTACCATAATAAAAAGCACAACTCCCTCACCTCGGCTGGTATCTGCCACAGTCCACAGCATGTCTCTGTCTTTATCAATCAGTCACATCCACATCAGAAGCTCTCCCTGCACAGCTCTGCTCCACATTTCTATTGTTTCTCTTTTGCAGAAGGAGTAAAAGAGGAGAAACGTCTTCTTTATGTGCTTTCTCCTCCTTCATTGGAACAAGTCTTCAATGACTTCCTCACTTCCTGATTTACTGGCATCATTAAATCAGCCTTATTTCTCACTTTCTGTGCCACTCATCCTGCAGGTATAGTCACAGCCACCTGCTAGGCGATGACTTAAAACCATCCTGCTGGGACATGCTCAGACGGCCTCCAGCAGAGCGTACTGACAGGATCTGCTCTTGTCAAGGCTGCATTCATGGTTTTCAGAGAATCTTGCGGTTGATGTCTTTCTTAATGCAGCGATAAGTGCATCACATAAACAGATTTAGGTTTAAACCATTAGTGCAGGTAAGAGTTTACACCTGGGACCTCATTTATCAACAAAGAGTGTTCAAAATTCTGTCTTAAGAATTAAACTTAGAATGTGCATAAGTACAAAAACATCCGTATTTATCAAACATGCGGACTGCAGTCGTTCGCACATCGGTAGGTAATCAGTGTCGATAAATCCCACATGTTCTTAACCAGCAGGCTCGTGCACGTTGGGGGACATTTGCATTCAGAAACGCCTCCAATAAACCAAATATGGAAACAAAACACCTCTTTGAAAATTATGTGAATGTATTTACCTCCCCGTAAAAATGACAACAAGAGCAAAGAAAAGAAACTTCAGAGCAACAGACATGGAAGTAGGATGAGGTTGAATAAAAAACGTAAGATAAGGTAACTCTCGCGCTACGTGAAACAAATAAATGATGTCTTTGTTTACTTGGTGGGGAAGTTACTAATGTCACAGCAAACACAACCCTGGGATTGTACCTTGATTTAACCTTGTCTAGGGCTTCCAGGCGTTGTTTGCGGCTGCCAACCAAGGTAAGGGAGACGGACCTTAGCAGTCTTCTCTCGGCAGGACGATGCGTCACTCTCTGGACCAGCTCACTCTGCTCGTTTCCAACTAACGCGTTGTTCTCTGTGTCGGATCACAGTTCAACATTATAACACTCAACACGCGACAAAAACTCAACAGACTCCTACAAAGAAAACGGGAAGCAATACACAGTCTCTCGTCCAAAAACGCAAAGCATCTCACAGTCCCAAACATTTGTCCTCCCCGCACACCTGCCCACCTCAGTTGATCAAGACAGTTTTCCCCGCCATTGGCCGTACGACCAGGCAGGAAGGCCATCCCCCTTACTAGCTTGACAGCCATGCCATACAACCTATCAGGCACAGTGTTGCCGTATAACAAAAGAAAACAAGCTGCATAAGAGAAGGTGTCAATTGCTGTAAATTCATTTGAACAGAGGAAAAAACCCTTGAAGAAATCAAGACGACGACATTTGATTATAAGCTCTGTGCAATTTTGTTAATTGTTAATTTTTGTTATTATAACTGTTAACTTAAGAACTCTCTATAGCTGTTTAATCATCTTTCTATTTATCTCCTCTAACTCTCTCTGACACATGGAGTACCCGTTTTCTTCACAAAAATACCTACAAGGATCTATCACATGTTCCATCACACAGCAATTAATTAGTGTGAACCGTATTGCTTCATCTCTAGCAAGTGCTACTCTAGAGCTTTCAGTGGTTTCCGTCTTCGTAGTCTTACTCCTGTTTTGTCTCAATGTCACTTGTTATGTTTGTCATGTTGTTG
This sequence comes from Tautogolabrus adspersus, assembly GCA_020745685.1. Taxonomy (NCBI): domain Eukaryota; kingdom Metazoa; phylum Chordata; class Actinopteri; order Labriformes; family Labridae; genus Tautogolabrus; species Tautogolabrus adspersus. The sequence goes on from CM036539.1 coordinate 4,628,134, forward strand.
CATCACCTAATAAAAAATGTAAAAAAGCTCAGTGCAACAAAACAAACAAAACGTGTCACAGCACAAAAGCAAAGAGTATTTGAAACTGGAGGATAATACCACACAGTTTTCATGGCCCATGGACAGCATTTTCAGGTCATCAGCGGCACAGCTCTCTGGGAGAACAATCGAGCAGTATAGTCTAAGTCTAAAGCAGTAACGCTCTCTGAACAGAACAAGCTGGACCAAACCGATCAGCACGCTCACGGTTTGCCAAATAATGTAATAATGTAAAATGAGCCATGATGCAACATTTAAAATACCTGTCACAGCTGTCTTTTTAAGGTTTTAAGACCAATTAGGCAACGCGTCTGTTTCAAACTAGACAAAATCAATCATTTAGTGTATTTAATTAAAGAAAACTGCATCTATGTTGAGATTGATTATTGCGTGCTGTGACACTCTTAATGCTTTTTATTTGTAGTTTCAATGTTCTAACACTAGATTATGTTATATTACCCAGAAATAGATCAAAGTCTGGAGAGGGGGCCTTTAGTTACTGTCGCTCTTCTCTCTGGAACAGGCTACCTGCTGACCTGAGGTCCATCGCAACTGTCTCTACTTTTAAAGCAAAACTCAAAACCTATCTATTCTCCCAAAAAGACGAATAGTTACTTTTTGTATGTTTGTGTGTGTGATTTTATGTTTACTTGTGTGGTAACTGATGTTTGCTTTGCAGTGTGTATGACTTTATTGATTCGATTTCTGTATCTTAGTCATGATTGTTGAAATCATTGTTTTGTTGTATGCTGCATTTTTTACCTGAATGTAAAGCACATTGAGTTTATCTGTAATAAAATGTGCTTCATAAATAAAAAGAATAGTGCTAAGTAAAAGTACAAGTTAATAATTCCCACTGAAGGCTCTGACGCACTCATTACACACACATCCGTGCTTAAACACTGTTGATAAATGAGGACCCAGGTATGCGAGTTGTCACCTCACATTGAGCCCTTAACGGGATTTTATCATTAGGTTGAAAACAGTTTAATTGGGACTGAACGTCCAGGACCTCTTTTTCAACCAGCTAAAAAAACAGCTATAACATCACTGTGTCAGAAAACACTACTTAATGTGTTTAATTTGGCGTTGAAAGGGTGATAGAAAACGATTGTTGCAACATTTCTCCAAAACCATTTTGCAGCAGAGTGTGAAATCTCGTCCTCGAAAGACAAATTCTTGACAAGCCTCCATAGAAGAAGAAAAATGACGACTGCGCATACGCAGCTACAAAAAAGACCCCTGAGTTCTGATCAAAGACTCTATAAAACAGGGACGTGTAATGACGTCACCTATTGGTTTCTGAAGCAAACTTTTGAAGCCCATTGACGCCGGACACCAAACTGGAAATGCTGTCTTAAACTAACCTTTGGTCAACCCAGTAACAGGCAAAGAACAGGAGCAGAGGCGGTCGTTAAGCCTTACTGAGAAACAGCTACAGCAGGATACAGCAACACCTCTTATCATGAATAAATCGTATCCTTTAATAAATTCAAAACACATTAGTTATAATGAGTTCTTCCATTAATCAAGTGTTCAACTTGGTTTTTTAGAACTAGGGGAGAACTTTCATTATGTCCTTCCTACACCAATTTATTTGTTATTGTCAACTCCAGGTGTGTGTGTGTGTGTGTGTGTGTGTGTGTGTGTGTGTGTGTGTGTGTGTGTGTGTGTGTGTGTGTGTGTGTGTGTGTGTGTGTGTGTGTGTGTGTTGCATTTCCAGAGCAACTAAGGTTTAACAAGCTGCCACTTAAGTATCACTGCCTCTCTCCTCTGTGTTAGTGCTTGTTATTTGAGTGTTTCCTTTGTGCTTCTTTCTTGTTTTTTTTAAAGCAGGTGTGCTCAAGGTACATACCTTGTTAATAAAACTTGACACAGTGCCCATCTGTTAAGATGCATTAACACCCAAATCAAAGGCTCCTTCATATCATTCACCAACGCCAGGTTACCATGGAAGAGAAACGGAGGCAAATGGTCAAGAGGGGAAGAAAAAAAATGCTATGCTGTGCATAAGAAAATCACATAAATATTCTGTGTTGAAACCATCCATCTGCCTGCCTTTCCATCTTTTTCTACTCTTATTGATTTAATCCAGTTGCCGTCAACACTTGACTTGTGTGAGTGTGTCTGTGTGCGTGCTGGTCGAGCGCTCCTGACACTTTGCATGTGCGGAATGAACAAACTGAGATTTCATTAAGTTTAAAAGGCTGACTTTATAGTGATCAATGGCCCTTCTCATCGGTCACCTGGAGAGGCCTAACTGACCACAGTGCAAAGATGGATGAAGGGTGGGAATGGAGAAGGAAGGGAGTGGCGGAGATTGAGTGGAAATTGAGGGTGAGGAGGTGTTTGTGAGGATGGATGTGAGGACGAGTGGAGAGATAGAGAAAGAAAGAGGCACGTAACAAAATGGATAGATTGACCTCTTACCCCTTTTTCATTGACGCCTGAAGTTATGTGCTCTGAAATAAAAACACACTTAAACTAAAAAAAGAATCAATGCACATTTCACTTTGGGTACTTTTAAATCATCACAAAACAGCAGGTAACCGTTAACTATGAATAATGAAAGAAACAATAATTACATGAGGTATATTAACACAGCACAAGGTCACTTTTGAAAAACACTTCTTGATTCCTCTTAATTATGTAGATCAATTCTTGCTGTTTTCTGAACAAGTTAATTACATTACTCTCTTTTTCTTGCACATAGTGTGAAGGCTTTTATATGTGCAGCTCATTAGAAGTGCTACCCTCTCACACAGAGAACCGCACTGGTGTTTTTTTATTATTGGAAGCATGACTGCCACTCCAAATTGTGTGTTTTCAAGAATACTGCAAAACTTTTCTGTAATGCAGATGATGTTTTGCCTTTACACAGACTTTATATTTTTAAAGCTGGGCTGATTTAGGAATATCAGCCCGATCCCAAGTTATTGCTCCTAATTCCCACATACTCCATGCGCACCGCAGTCCGTCTCTGGAGCGTGCCAGCAGTGCCACTACGCTCTGCTCTGTTTCAAATACGCTGCAAGCAACATTACGACAAAACAGGCACCAAACGAACAACAAATCAACCGCGGAAACTCGGGGCAACATGTTGTTTGCATGTTTTTCTTTTTATTCCCGCTTGATCTTGTAGATCTCCTGTGATGTGTGTACAGCTGCGGCTGCGCTGCGCTGTGCTCACGTTCCTGGGTGCACCGTCTGACGGAGCAAAAGAGCATGCAGCGCCTACGGACCGCGGCGTGCACAGAGTATGTGGAATTTGGGAATTAGTCGTGCAGTGTACACTTAGGCACAACTGCCGATCACCGCTCGATCAGCGGCTCCCAATCAGATGGATCATTTTCTGATATTTTGGTCATAAGACTGCACACACTCTCACAGTGAGAGCAGAGCCACAAGCCCCCAACTTCGGGACTCCTGATTGTGCCTGCACATACTGACAGGCAGCATTAGAAATCACCACGGCAACAGCAGGCATACCTGTTTTATTTGTCTTCCCCCTTCTATCATATAAAGAAACTTTGGCAGGAAATATCTGCAGACCTCCAGCTGAAAGGGAATATATTTTATAGTAACCTTGTGTTTGTTGATGATGCAGATTGTGTCTGTGTGAGAGAGAGAGTGAGACCCTTTTCGCCGTGTATTTGAGCAGTGCACATAAGACAATTGAAGTACACACAGACTTCGACCTCCGTCTGAGTTTTCTATAGACAATTGTGAATGATCCATCTTGATTTAACTCGTACAGTGTGAGCACATAAATCTTGAGCTTTGTTTGTGCCTCGTAGAGGATTCGGTCGTACAGTGTGAGCTGACATTCCACCACAAATTGTATACAATCAAACAGTACGCTGGGCTTTGGCCAGATATGTTGACCTGTAACCAGTGTTGTTGTCGACTCACCAAATTGAGTCGACTTATTGCTCAAGTCTTAGTAGAGGCCAGACAGCAAAGAAGAATCCCAGTCGAGTCTGAGGCCCTAGGGTTGAGTATGAGGTTCCAGAACCAGCAAATTAATTAACTCATTTCAATATGTAAAGTGCTTCTTGGCTGATCTCTAATGCTCTGCTATCTGAGTCTTCATATTTACACTGTACCTAGGTCTTACAGGGTATGATATTATTCAAACACAGAGCCAAATTATCGAGTCTGAGTCCTGTACTTGAGTGCTACAACATAGACCTGCACACACATCAGTGTATGATCATATAATCATCATACCATGGTTTTGCCAATGGCCTTCGATTAGCTCGCACTTCATGTATGGAGGCCACAGTCTTCCAAGTGTGCAGCATGTCATTCCCTAATCACTTCTGATTTCCTACAATCCATCAATGTGCACAATTCATCTTCTTTATATTTGTCCAACTTCAGTTATCAGCCCCTGGAAATGCAAATCAACTCTTAAACAGTATGCTGTCTCAGAGAGTGCCCTCTGAGAGTCGCTGAAAAGCATGTAAGGTATGAGAGATTTTCATGTTGAAAATCTCCTTAATTGTCATCCTCAGTGGGGAACGTTTCAGATTATGTGAACACAGCAGAGGGTAAGTTGGAGGGCATCGAGAGAAAATTTGGAAAATGTCACCCCCTCTGCTCCTGCTGCCATCGTCTCACAGTGACCTCCTAAAGACACAGCAAGGCCAATTAACCTCCCTCATTACCACTGCTATAGGCCTTCCGCTTGAAAGGATAGGAGGAGATGGGAAACAGGATGGGGGAGAAGCTGATGAGTGTTGGTGCGAGTGGTTGTTAGGTGGCTGTGCAGCAGAGGAAGGAAAAAATCAGCAGAATGAAAAATAAGAAAACATAATTTGTCACACAATTGTTGGCTTCCCTTCTTCTCTTTTGTCTTGCAAGAGGTGCACGGATCTACAAGGCGAGGCTTGCGTGTCGGCCCAGCTACTGCATCTATTTAAATGAGAATCACAGCTTCATGAAGTGAGACCGCGTATCCTTTCAATATGCAGCTCTGCAACCGCTGTGCATGTCTGGATGAAAAGAGGGAGACACAGAGTTGAGACGGAGAGGGTGCAGCATGAGCTGATCTGAAGGAGAGGAACTAAGTAAACCGATTTTTTAAGATAACTCGGCAGAGGCACAGATGGGGTTTGGAGTGTGGAGGAGGTCTTTAGCCTTAATGGGTCGCTAGGATGCACGCAGTAACTGTAAAAGACAAACCCGTTGTGACAGGAAAAGCATCGACTCATTGTTCGGTTTGTCAGGGGAAGAGAGGATAATATGAATAAAACTGTCTCATTTACTGCATGTGTAATATATTTCATCAGATAAAGGATTCTTTTGAAAAGACAAAGGGAAATTCATTAAAAAATGCTCGTCTCTCCTGCTGTTGGGATGTTTCAGCTTCAGATAGAGTATGAGTGACATACCTGTGAGCTTTTAATGAATTATAAATTAAACTTCATAGATGGACCAAAATATTCTGTTTTAAACGTAAATGAGAAAAAGATTGTGATCTTTTTTGGTATTCAAGAGACAAGGAAAGTTCTTATTTTTTTTACACATTAAGGTAGTGGGGAGTAGTGGTGGCCTTGTGAAATCAATTGTATAAATTTTTAATCATGGGAAATGTAGGTTCCAGTGTTTTAAAAGCTAGAGAGAAAAGTCAGACTATCACTCCCTGCATTGATTTCTTTTTTGAGCTAGCTGTGTTGCTCTGATACATTACAGACGTGAATTATTTAGAAGGACAGATCCTGACAACACTTGTTTTCCCTTAACTTTTGCTTTTTGCATCACCAGAAAGTGGCCACCTTTTGATTTTGGGTGCAATGTCTTGACAACTATTGATCTGTGTATCACAGAAATTGGCAGACAGACATGTTCAACTCAGATTAAGTGCATTGGTTTTGGTTTCACTTGTTTTAATTTGTCTAAATTTGTTTCATGACCAGATGTCTTTCAGCTCCAGCCCTCTTGAGATCCCCTGAGAATATGCATGATGGATGGATGGATGGATGGATGGATGGATGGACAGCAGATGGATGGATGGATGGATGGATGGACAGCAGATGGATGGATGGATGGATGGATGGATGGATGGATGGATGGATGATGGACAGACAAATGGACGGAGGGAGGGATTGAGGGTTTAATGGACTGATGGATGGACTAATGATGGATGGACTGATGGTTAGATCCATGGATAAATTAACAACAACAACATTCCCAACAGCCTCAGCTGTACATTGTGTTCAGTTCTACTTACCAAAGCTAAACATTCAAACCCCCAAAATACACTTCCTTGAATTAGTATTTGCTCCTCTTAAATTCTAATTGGTTTTTTTGTGAGGCTACTACCTAAAGCTGGAAGGGTGAATATCCCAATGATTTACAAATTAAAACATAACAAATGTTTTCAGAGTGTTGCCTTAAAACCCAGTTCTAAGATGCCACCAATTTCCACATGGCTGACTTGAATATCAAACAGATGTTGGGATTTTTTGACTGCTTTATTAGTAAATCAAATGATAAAAGCACAAATGCACCTATTTCATTTCCAGAATGTTAGACTGAAAACTACTAAAATACTCCGATATGGAAACTGAATGCTATCCAAGGCTCTAAAAGATGGCAAGGCAAGTTTATTTATAAAGCACATTTCACAGACTGAACATTATAGCTGCATTTTACATTAAATATTCTTTACATCCATTCTTTACATCATGTCTTGTCAAGATATTTTTGTCTTCAGAGGTTTAAATTTAAACTTTCCAAAATAGATTAAGGTACAAACAATGTGTGTCAGAACATCTGTTTTGCTAAATTTCATAACATCTGCTTTGTTTCTAAAGTGTCAAAGTCTGGGAAATTTGACTTGTGCGCAGTAGGGGATATTTGATATTAGCATTAGAGAGACAGGGTGATTTTTTTCCAGACATTTCCAGGTGGTGAGGATATCGAGGACAAAAGATGAAGAGAGGAAAGGACAAATGAAGCGCGATTTGTGAGTGATCATCACCTCTGGGACTCAGACTGTTTACTTGATCAATGAACCCTCCAACTAAGCCAACAGTGTGTGTGTTTGTTTTCTGCGTGTGCGCATACCGTTGCTCTTTTTGGAATGTGTTTAACTTCTGTTCAACTTTTACTCAAAAACTGACTGAGTGATCAAAGGGAGCATCAAGGAGGATTGATGTAGTCTTTGTGTGTGTGTGTGTGTGTGTGTGTGTGTGTGTGTGTGTGTGTGTGTGTGTGTGTGTGTGTGTGTGTGTGTGTGTGTGTGTGTGTTTGTGTGTGTGTGTGAGGGAACCGAGACAGGACAGAGTTTTCATGCTCCCATGCTCTCTTTTTAATTTGTCTGGAAACTGTATCAGGCCCAGTGTGGCTGTCACACTCAGGTGACACCTCTGCTACCTCTGCCTGTTTACCTCGTTTGCATTCAATAAACCAATCTGATACATGGCGTCAGGTCAACTAATACTGACTAATTGCAATGGATGAAGGGGGACGGAAAATGCCAACAGCAAGCCACATTAGTTTTAATTACTGCAGATAACCAGATTTAGCAAATCTGTCAATCTCAAACTCACACTGCAACTGGGAAAGAGCAGGTGGACAAGAGTTGAGAGGAACCCAAAGGAGAGGAAGGAGGAGGTAGGAAAGGAGATGAGAGAAGATGGTATATGGAAAGGAAGAGAGAGGTTATGGTGAATTGGGAAAGAAGGACTAAAGGAGCCTTCGCCTGCCATTACACGAGAAAAGCATTGTTCAATTTCTGTGTCTGACTGTTCATTCTGAGTGAGACTCTGCTGCCCTCTAAAGGTTACACTCTGCTTAATATGGGCACATTCAAAAAGGCAGTGTGTGGATATGTGTGTGTGTGTGTGTGTGTGTGTGTGTGTGTGTGTGTGTGTGTGTGTGTGTGTGTGTGCGTGCGTGCGTGCGTGCGTGTGTGTGTGTGTGTGTGTGTGTGTGTGTGTGTGTGTGTGTGTGTGCGTGTGTGTGTGTGTGTGTGTGTGTGTGTGTGTGTATGTGTGTGTGTGTCCTGATTGCTCGCAAAACCGTGAAGCTCTTTGAAGACGGTGCCTGGGATTGGATGAGGTGTGGGTGCAGGGTCGGGTTACAGGGGGGCGGGGAGGGAGGAGAATGGTGCTGATGTGAGGTGAGAAGCATGAAGGAGGGCCAGCGACAGCAACCAGGAAGAATGGATTAACACACTTGGATGAAAGCTCACCTCACACATACACACACAGCAGACACACAATCACACCAGGGAAGTCACTGGCCTGCAGGTAGAGGCCACCTTTTAGGAAGTTGTTTTTTTTCTCCCCCTCTCAGTTTAACACAAAAGAAATCCCTTTTTCCTCACATCATCACCGACCTGCACACCCTGCTATGAATGGACCACACTATGACATTTAGTACATGTGTGCTGAAGTCCCCCGCATGAAAAAGGACTCAAGCTAAAGTGAGATGCATTGATTTTCGTTAAATGTCAGGAGTAAGCGTTACTATAAAATGCTACACCCTTTAAAATTTCGGAGGACACATCCTTCAGCCTGAGCTGATGCCCTAAAGAAGACAGCAGAAAGTTTGTTCACTTTTAAAGGCAAAAAAAACAGCCCTTAACTTTTCTTCTCTTTTTTTGGGGGGGGGGGGGGGGTTGATTCAGACACTTGCCTTGTGTTAGGTGATGACCCTCATTCATGCACAGACTGCTCCAACGTCCACCTCAGCGGCAAGGAAGTGTGGACAACAGGAACGCGAGGAATACAAAGGAGAAATCCTTCCTGCAACAATGAGTAAGGTCTTTAACTTGCTCTTTCGTAAAGCGTCTCGATATAACACTTGTTATGAATTGGCGCCTTACAAATAATGATTGATTGACTTGAAGAGAGACAGCAAAATATGAGGAAGAGAGTGACGACGACATGCAGCAAAGAGTAAGGGTTTAACTCAAACCTATAGAGCTGAGGTGAGCACAGGACTTCAGTACATCGACTAGCAGGAGAGCTACCAGGGCTCCCCATTACTCTCTAATTTCAAGCTAACATTGGAGCGCAGACTGCATTTAGGACATGGACAAAGCAGCTTTCACATTACCCATCGGCTTTTGGTAGGGATGTAAAACTCTCCTTTACAGGACCAAATCTGAATCGAATCGAATCCAACAGTCAAATTGATAATTGAACCCAGTTTTTCTAACTTTATGGAACTGAGAAAAAAAGATAGCTAGTGTGTCATTTCAAAATAAAATGTCCTTGTGTTTATGCATTTTCCAAGAGACAGGAGAATAGCCCTTCTGTACAAACAAATATTCTGTCATGATGTATTATGCAAAGTCTTGATCACACACCAACGCGGCAAGAAAATACATTTTGTTCCCAACACAGAAATCTTCTTTGGGCTACATCTCATTTTGTGGGCTTTGAAAAGCTCTGCTTACACTTAAAACAAAAAGTACTCAATTCCTCCAAGAGGTGAAGATTAAAGCCAGTTTAGCTATAAGGAATGAAATAATGAACGGCAATTAAAGACACTATTTTTTCTCCTTTCATAATTTCTCCGTGATTCTCACGCATGACGTTCAGGCAGCAGTTGTGATTGACACTCGCTCTGCATGACAGTTCTTGTTTAACTTTGTCCTTAACCTGGAAATTTCTGTTTTTGTCTTCTTGTCACTAGACTCAAATGTACTACACTAGATTACCGGCACGCTGAAATGAGGATTTAAAGTTAGTGGCACATGCATTACTATGACATGAATGCATATAGATAGAGAGAAAGAGAAAGGGACAGGAGCTCAGTGTGCCAGGTCCCCCAGTAGTCATGGCCTATAGCAGCATAACTAGGGGGGTGTCCAGGTCTGAGTAAGCCCTAACTATAAGCTTTATCAGAAGAAAAAAGTAAGGTTTTAAGCTTACTCTTAAAAGCAGAGAGAGGGTGTCTGCCTCCCAGACCCTGACTGGTAGATAATTCCAAAGGAGAGGGGCCTGATAGCTGAAGGCTCTACCTCCCGTACTACTTTGAGAGACTTTAGGTACCACACGCAGACCTGCATTCTGGGAACGTAATTACCTAGAGGGGTAATGTGACACTATGAGCTTTTTAAGATATGATGGTGTCCAACCAATAAGAGCTTTGTAGGTGAGGGGAAGGGTTTTAATTTTAGATTTTATACAGAGCCAGCATGGAAAGGCTGATGTAGGAGTAATGTTACATTTTTTCCTAGTTATAGTCAGTACACATGCTGCTGCATTTTGGACCAGCTGAAGAGTCTTGAGACTTAGACTTCGACTAGTTTCGAATGTGCCAGTGCATTGAGCAAATCAAAGACTGGATGTGTCAAAATTTCCTACAACTAAATGAGGACAAAACTGAGATCATTGTATTGGGTGCTAAAAAAGAAAGGTTTAAAGTAACCCAACACCTTCACTCTCTGTCCCTGAAAACCTCAAATAAAGCCAGAAATCTGGGGGTTATTATGGATTCAGATTTACACTTGGAGAGTCACATCAAATCAGTAACAAAATCGGCCTACTATCACCTCAAAAATGTAGCAAGACTTAGAGGGCTCATGTCATCTCAAGACTTATAGATAGATAGATAGATAGATAGATAGATAGATAGATAGATAGATAGATAGATAGATAGATAGATAGATAGATAGATAGATAGATAGATAGATAGATAGATAGATAGATAGATAGATAGATAGATAGATAGATAGATACTTTATTGATCCCGAGGGAAATTCAAGGCATCCAGTAGCAGTATACAAACATGTAAGACACATAGCAATTGTTACCATAAACACCCGCTGTCCCCCCTCCCATACATATATTAAACCCGACAACAAAGATTTAAGGAGCCCCTATAAAATTAAACCTGTGCAATTAAAAATAGACCTATACAACTTATATAAAGAAATGTACAAACCTGTGCAGGAATAGAAATATATGTGCAGTTTAAAAGAAACCTATAAACAGTTAAAGAGCATCTGTAGTTAGACCTGTTCATAAGAGATGAAGAGTGTTGACCTTCTGAAGGTATGTGTTACAGTAGTGTTTAAGATGGAGGTAGTGCAAGGAGTGTGAAAACAGATATTAAACAGTCAGTGCAGACATTAAAGGTGCAAAAAATAAATAAATAAAGTGATTGTCAAATGTGAAAAGCAAAAATATGTGAAAGCAGACATTAAACAGTCATTAAACAGTCAGTGCAAACATTAAAGTGATTGTCAGATGAGCATTAAAGTGTCCAACTAGAGGCTGACTCTTAGGACAGCAGTACAGATGAAAAAATGAGTCCAGGAGTCACTGAGTGCTTTATCCCTGCCGTGACATTGAGATGTTATACAGTCTTATGGCCAGGGGGACAAAAGAGTTCTTAAGTCTGTCCGTGGAGCACGCTTGTGACAGCAGTCTGCCACTGAACATGCTCCTCTGCCTGGTGAAGGTGCTGTGCAGAGGGTGGTGGGTGTTGTCCATGATGGAGAGCATTTTGTCCAAAGACCTTCTCTCTGCCACCGTCACCAGAGAGTCCAGCTCTGTGCCCACCACAGAGCCAGCCTTCCTCACCAGTCTGTCCAGCCGTGCTGCATCTCTCTTCTTGCTGCTTCCTCCCCAGCACACCACAGCGTAGAAGAGGACACTGGCCACCACAGACTGGTAAAACATCTGCAGCAGCTTTTTGCAGATGTTGAAGGACCCCAGCCTTCTCAGGAAGTACAGACGGCTCTGTCCCTTCCTGCAGGTAGTGTCCATGTTTGGTGACCAGTCCAGTTTGTCATCCAACTGCAGCCCCAGATACCTGTAGGTCCTGACCACCTCCACGTCGACCCCCCCAATGGAAACAGGTTGCAGATGTGGCTTGTTCCTTCTGAAGTCCACCACCATCTCCTTGGTCTTGGAGGTGTTCAGCTGCAGATGGTTCGAACTGCACCACGTCACAAAGTCCTCAATCAGGCTCCTGTACTCCTCCTCCTGTCCATCCCTGACACAACCAACTATCGCAGTGTCATCTGAGTATTTCTGCATGTGGCAGAGCTCAGAGTTATACTGGAAGTCAGAGGTATACAGGGTGAACAAGACAGGAGAGAGCACAGTCCCCTGTGGTGCTCCGGTGCTGCTGACCACAGTGTCAGATGTGCAGTTCTTCAGTCTGACGTACTGTGGTCTCTCTGTGAGGTAGTCAGTGATCCATCTCACCAGGTATGAGTCCACCCTCATCTCAGTCAGCTTGTCTCTCAGTAGGAGGGGGTGGATGGTGTCAAAGGCGCTTGAGAAATCAAAGAACATGATTCTCATCGCGCTGCTCCCCTTGTCCAGATGAGAGTACGCCCTGTGTAGCAGATAGAGGATGGCATCGTCCACGCCCACCTTCGCCTGGTACGCAAACTGCAGTGGATCCTGCGCGTGGTGGACCTGGGGTCTGAGGTGATGGAGCAGTAGCCGTTCAAAGGTCTTCATGACGTGGGATGTCAGTGCAATTGGCCTGAAGTCGCCTGGTTCACTGGGGTTTTTTCTTCTTAGGGACCGGGGTGAGGCACGAGGTCTTCCAGAGCACAGGGACCTTCCCAAGCCGCAGGCTCAAGTTGAAGACATGCTGAAGCGGCTCCCCCAGCTCAGCAGCACAGGCCTTAAGCATCCTAGGACACACCCTGTCCGGGCCCGCTGCCTTCCTGAGACGGAGTCTTCTCAGCTCTCTGCTCACCTGATCCCTGGTGATGGTGGAGGGGAGGGGGGTTGCATTGTCTGTGGAGATGGAGGGGGGTGGTGTTGTATTTGTCCTGGTGGCAGTGGGGGTGTTGTTGTTGTTGTTGGGGGGGATGAAGGTCAGGGTGGGGGTGTGAAGAGAGGTGCTGAGTGGGCAGTTACCGTTGTTGTTGTTGTTGGGGGGGATGTAGGTCAGGGTGGGGGTGTGAGGAGGGGTGCTGAGTGGGCAGTTACCGTTGTTGTTGTTGTTGTTGGGGGGATGAAGGTCAGGGTGGGGGAGTGAGGAGGGGTGCTGAGTGGCACTGATGTGCTTCCACTACATAAGCCTTCAAGATCATTAGGATCTTCTGACACCAATCTGTTAGTGATTCCCAGAGTAAATACAAATCATGGGAAAGCATCATTTAGTTACTATGCAACAAACAGCTGGAATAAACTTCCTGAAGATTTAAGACTTGCCCCAACACTGACCACTTTTAAAACAAGACTGAAAACGTTTATGTTCACCTTAGCCTTCTGCTAAATCTTACCTACATTGCACTTTTAACTTCTGCACTGTTTATTGTCTATTGTATTGCAAATATGTTTTTATTCTCTGTTTTTTAATTGTCTTTTAATTCTTGCATTTTATGTCACTTTATTGTATGATATGTTATGATGTGAAGCACTTTGAGTCTGCCTTGTGTATGAAAAGCGCTATACAAATAAACTTGCCTTGCCTAGTTTTTCTGCATAACTTTGAGGCAGGATGTGTCCGATTTTTTTGGATGCTGAGAAGGTGAATGAAGGCTGTCCTATCCTGATAAAATAGAGCTTCCTGATTCCTAATGGTGGGGCTGATGGCAGGCTGATCACTTCTAGCACATCCTGCTTATTATGTATTTCATTCAAATAAGAATATGTAGAAGGAACATCATCTTTTGTACACCACAATTGTTGTTGATTGTTGTTGTCTTCAATATTTACCGTATCGGCAGTGAGCATATATCTACAGATGCTTTTGGTCACATCTTCAGCGACACTCCTGGAATCATCCGGTGTTTTTGGACTTTCTGCATCCGGCCCAACCAGGGCTGATCAGAACCCAGCTTGTGTCCATGGCTAGCTACTCTGACCTGATGGCTCTCCTCTTCTGAGCCACAGACCACTTGAGGTCTTCTCTGCCCCATTAATTGTACTATAGTATGAATGACGGCCCTCCAACTCTTTTTTTGATGCCCAGCTTGGGCATCAAAAAAAGATGCACGTTCTGGATAGAGAATGGGCTGCAAATCCCCGGCAACCTCTACTCAAAGACTTGTTGCTCTCCATTCAGATGCTGACCTGTCCCACATACTTGGAGAGCTTCCTTCAAAAGCCCCTTCCAAGCAATCCCCCCTGGACAGTTAGCTCCAACACTGCAGCTTGCTTGATGGACTTGGACACAGGTTCAATGTCTGGTTGCTGGTTGGTGGCTGCAGTACGGCTGGGGATCTTCCACCCCTGTTTGACATTCACCAACAGTTGCCCGTCTGGTCAGGATGCCTGCAAGTGTTCCTTTGTCAGAATTTGGCAGCTCCCCTGCTCAAAACACAAAACTGATAATGGAAACTTTCAGGATTTTTAATCTCAGTAGTATTAAATTGAATTTGTGGTGTATTAAAAGGTTTCCCCCCCCAGGATCTGGCAAGGTCAAAGTACACAGTGACAAGTTAGGACTGCTATATTAAAGTTCAGAAGGAAAAAGTTGAAGAGAATGGTTCAGCAAAAACATTTTTGCATTTTCAATCTGTTGTTATTGCAGGATTTTTTATCTCCGATAATTTTGCCATTGAGGACACAAATACTGAATTGAATGTGAATCATGTTTGTATTTGTCTGTGTTTTTCTCAGTGGGACAGAGATTGCTGTTTGGATTGGGTTGTTTGTGTTTATACTTATACTAGAACATGGAATATATTCAAATGCTGAAGCGCATCCTTATGGAGAAAAAAAAACATGCACTGTGTTTGATTCATATTCTAGGCTTAACAATATTTGTTTTATTGGAATACCCAAATCTTTTATGGTTTGTAACAAAATATTCTAGATGAAAACAAATACAGTTTATCAGTGACGCACGGCAGCACTTATGTTAAAGGTCACATTATTCTCCTTTTCAACAAGTTTAAATAACCCTCCTTTAAATAAGTTCCAAAATACGTCTGTGAAATTTTCCATCCTGATCCTGTATTTGATCATGCCTATATACCCCTCTTTTTCAGCCCTGCTCAGAACAGGCTGTTTCTGTGTCTGTAGCTTTAAATGCAAATGAGCTGTTTCTGACCACGCCCCTCTGGAAGGGGATGTTCCTTGGGCTTTCTCTCTCCATGTCCTATTGTTTACAGTGAGAAGGCAGACTTAGAGGGCAGAACAAACACCTAGCTGTGGGAGTGTCACCCACCTGGGGGAGGGGTTACTGCCCTTTGTGATGTCATGAAGGGAAAATCTCCAAACAGCCTGTTTGAGCACACATTTTCTGAAAAGTGGAGCAGGGAAAAGATGGAGAGGATGGACTTTTCTCATAATTGACAGAATAGGAACACATTAGTGTTTAAAAAACACAGTAAAGTGTATTTCGCACAATATGTGACCTTTAAAGGCTGTCCCCATGAAGACAAAAGGCTTTAATATCTCAATCTATTTCAGAATGAATAAGAACCTGAAAATGCCATGCCCCTTCCTCTACCATCTCTCCGTCCACTGTGAACTGTAAAAAATGGATTAGCTTCATTTGTAAGGCAATTTCCTCCGAACGAGGGGCAAGAAATGAAATACACCATCGCCACGCACACATGCACCTCCCACCCTCAAAAAAAAAAAGGATTGTCTGAATTACTGGATTATTTTTTTGTGAGGGATGATTTTCCACAGCAGCTGCTCTCTAATCAATTTTAATCAGGTCTTTTGCAGCCTTTTTTAGAAAGTATTGAACGTGAGACGTGTCGGAGAACAGAGCTGCTCGGTGTTGAACTTGGCTGTGAATCCATTATGAACATGTGCCGGGCCGGAAATGTGACAAAACTGCTATCTGATCGCATACCAATGGAGAGCAGTCTAAGTACACACGGTTTGATTGTGGAATTTGTGAGTGATCAGAATTCTTCCTGCTTTGTTTGCCTACAAAGGAAGCTCTAATACAGATATCCAATTTCACTGCTGTTTGATCACTGTAATAATAGAATCAAACACTGCCTTTGTCGCGATGAGGTTTTTTTTCTGCAATAACATTTTCAGACTCCACTCCTTTGAACAGTAATTTTCATTTTAGCTCCATTTAACACATGAAAAAGGGGACTTGATTAGAGCTTCACCGTTTTAAAACAATTAAACCATCCAGAGAGATATGAGTGCAACACGGTCCTCTGAAGTCTCTGCTGAGGAGGTTTGTATCATTTCATTTAAAGGGACTTGATGTGTTCAGATTTCAGATTTCAGTTCTGTGACTTGAGTGAGAAAGGTTTCTTTTCTGTGGTAACTAATACCTGACTGATTACTTTGATAAAAGTCATTACTGTACTCTTTATTACACCTTCAGGAGCTTTATAATTAATAGAGGCTGATGGAAATTCAAACCCAAACTGCCAAGTGGTCTCCAACGTCAGCCATTCCTGGGGAGAGGTGAGTCAAAAGTAGCCCTGGCTGACACCAGCAGGTGTGACATTTATCATTGTTGTTGCCATGGCGACTCATACAGCCATGTGCGTCAACCTCAACTGTGACATGGCAAGGCAGTCGCTCTTCTAAGTGCGCCCTCCACCCACATCTGCAGACAGAAAGGGAGGGTCTTTTATTGTCTTTAATACCTTCAGTGACTCTCACACTGTCTGTGAAGGGCATCCTTTAAACAACTGTCCTTTTTATGCTTCTTTACCCCCCCCCCCCCCCCCCTCCCGTCTCCACAACTGAACACCATCAATCTAGCCATTTACTTTAACTTTATTTCTCACTCCATTAGTTTCTAGGACACCGAGCGGCACCGGGAGTGAGAGGGGGAGAGATAGAGAGTGTGAAAAAATGAAAAGAAAGTTTGGCTCCTTGGAGAGATAAAATGTAATTTCACAGTCAACTTGCTGTGATATATTATTTCACAACAATGGGACGTGGGCTGATATGAGCCCTGCTTGGCACCTGTACAGAACAGTTAGAACATCAACGATGGCTCTCTGGAGAGGGTCGAGCTGTGTGTGTGTGTGTGTGTGTGTGTTTATAAGAAAAAGGCTTGAATGGTGGTACAATGCGGGTCCAGCGCAATGGATCAGAGTGAGCATCAACTCTAAAATAGGATGTCATAATTGATGGCAGAAGATTTCAGTTTTGTGTTTAGTTATTTAGTATGAAATAACATTTCCAGTCGGTGAATTCATGCCTTTGTGTATTGAGCTGTAGAGGGAATTAACATTCTAACAGCAGGTGTTTATAAACCCAACAAGATAAAACCAATTCTCTGCTATTGTCCAACATGTTTGCAGTGAGTCTGTTCGTCCTAATGAAAGAATCTCGGCATCCTTTATTCCTGTAGCGGCGCTTCCTCATCGCTCCTGCTTCACCATTACACACACTGTTATCCAGGAACATGGCAAATCATTGATAGCTGCCTCGTGCTTCATTAGCCACAGTCTCTTGCAGCCTGCAGAGCACTAACACATTATCAAACGGCTTCAACCAGAGGCCTAATGATGCAGAAAGTCTAACCATTGCACGGCATACAGGAAGAGGGAGGAGACATGCTTCGTGATAAATTCTCTCATTTCAATTAAAAAAATATTATCATCTGATGTCCTTCAGCTCCCCAAGCTGTTCTGCCTATTTAACCAAACATGTACATTCAAAATAAATTACACAAATTACGTTTCTAAATGTATGAATCGAGTGCAATCAAACAGAACAGAGGTGGGTTAAGGGGTGGATCCTTGTCTCACAGTTTGCTGTTCTTCTGAAACTGGCTCACCAGTCCCAGCACCTGCTCTGAAGATGTGATTACTTTGTTCTGCAGGTAGAGGGCGCTGTTTTTAGAGGTCTCGTTCAGGAAATAACGATAGTTAACCATGATGCCGCAGGAGTTCGCCACTCCCCTGGGGCTCATATCAGCACGCCAGTTAAGTCTCCACATAGTGGCGCCGTTTTGCAGGTGAAAGTTGGCGACAGGGTTGAGAGCGTAACCCCGCCTCTTCTCCCCATACAGGTACCAGGCGCAGAGACGCATCAGGGCGGGCTCCAGGATGCGGGACAACCGTTCAGAGTGCATCCACTCACTCGTGCCGATCAGCTTGCGGAGAGACTCGATGGCAGGTGTTCCCGGGACCGAGTCGGTGGCTTGTTCCACCTCCCTCCACTCCTGCTCAGAGAGGAGGTCAGAGCCCCGGCTCTCCTTCTTGTACTGGCTCAGCAGACCCTGGAGCCAGGAGGAGAAGCCTGGGATCGGAGACAGGCTGGAGAACTGGCCCATTTGGGGGAACTCACTCTGAAAGACATCAGGAAAAAAGCAGTTTAGCTCCTAACTCCACAAACTATTTCTCAAGTCAGGGTGTCACAAAGTAGAAACTGTTAAATATTCTAAAGATGTTTAAGGGTCTGCAGAGATCAACGGTATAAAAGGGTTTAATTTTATCTGCGCTATTAATGCTCCTTTATTGCACCTGAATTGTGCCATTTAAACTCTAAACTGACTTGTGTCACAACAACATGATGGCACAGCAGCATCGTTTCAGACACACTGCAGTTTGGCATTTGGTTGGATTTTTATGTCAAGTCTGAAATGAAGATAAACCTGACGCCAGTGAAAGTGAGGATTATATGTTTTTATAAAAAAGTTATCAGTCAGATAATCCAGAGGCAGAGATGGAGCATTTGTTTTGCACAACCTTGTTGCGATTGCCACAAGAAAGTAACTGTGGAAAGTCCTGGCATCTAAGAATAACCCAAATCTTGAATGTAAGAATGTAGAAGGGTCTTCAAAAAGGTACCGTTTATTTGTATGCACAATAGCCTGAACTGGCTTGACGAGAGACAGAAAAAAACAAAGCCAAAATAGAATACAGGAAAGGGATAGAAAGGAGAAACCACTGTGAAGGTGTAAAGAAAACAGATGATGCAAAGGGCACCCGCTTTGCAGCATCACACTCAACAGCAGATTTAAAACACAAAACTCTGACAGGGACGGTGTTCAAATGAACTCCACTGCTTCACAATCCTGCGTCACTGATGGAGACGGATGATCCTCACTCTTCTCCCCTCCCTTTCCTCTTGGTTGATCCTCTCCTCCAACCCTCTTTGCTTGCACTCTTGCCTTTAAAACCCAACCTCTCCTTTGCTTCTCCTCCATGGCTTGACTCGACCACCCACCCACACACACACACACACACACACACACACACACACAAAACACCCGCCCACCATCCCATGCATTCTCTGCCAACGCTCTGTTCTCACTAAAATCCCCCGCTCCATCTCTGCCCGTCTTCTTGCCCTGCCGTCTGGCCAGTGAAAGGCTCCTCCACCGCAGGAAGGGTGAACAAGTAAGAAGAAAAAAGGTTGGAGAAAAAACATGGCGCCATGCCAGTACTGTGCTCCAGGGTCCAATCTACAAAGACAAGCAAGACCTCTTCCATTCACCTCAAATCACGACTGTGACCTTTTCTTTTCCACTCTATCATCTATCCATCATCATAGTGGTCCCTCAGTGGCTGCCTGCCTGCTCCTCTTCACCTTTACGTGAGGTAATGCCCTGTCAGACAGTCTGGGCTGCAGCATAACACCACTGAGCCGGGCTTTTCTGAGGCCCTAATGGTGCGGGGGTCAGGGGTTCAAATCCCGTTAGGCTCTTAAAAGATAATTGTGCACATGGTGAATTCATTTCCAAACAGTACCTAAAAGTGCTTTACAAAGTTAAAATGAAGCTGGGTATCAAGTTGGGTTAAGACAAAAAAAATGCTGTAAACATGTTTATGTACATTTTAATATGGGACCCTAACTTTGGAGTCTCATCGATGGCGGTCTCCATGCCGGGAATGCTGTCTTATCTTAACTTTCTGTCAACCTAACGACAGGCTGAGAGCTGGAGCTGAGGCGGGTTTTGGGCTTTTTGATAAACTGTTACACCACGCCCTGTCAATCAAGTCAGCGACACCTTATAGTGAATAACATTATCCTTCATCAAAAATGGATGAGATATCAAAATATTCCCCGTACAGTGTGTGCTGATCAAGACATGAGCTTATCAGACATATTTTTTAATTTCATGTTAATTTCTGTTTTTTAAATGGGTGTGTATGTGACTTCCAGTGCTTCTGCAGCCAGCCTCAAGTGGACACTCGACAAACTGCAGGAATTTGCACTTCCACACTGGCTTCATTTTTTAACACCAGAGGTTGAAGCTTGGGAGTGATTTGCTTTTGGAGCTAGCCTCAAGTGGACACTCGAGGAACTTCATTTTATTCGCACTTCCAGATAGTTTCTTCTTTTTTTTTTAATCACTTGCCACTTGGTAAAATGTAGCTCTGGTTTGCTCGTGTGCTTTTGAACCACCATCTTATCTGTGCTTTCAAAAGCTAAGCAATGAGATTGTTACTGCTGGCCTTGGCTTAAAGTCCATTTCGATTATTGCTTTCATCGCTGCAACACCTGTTCATTTGCTGTTTGCCTGGCAAACCGAGGGGCGAGGGGCCGTGTGGGGGTGCCGCCTACTTCTCTAGTCAAAAGCACATACTGACATACTGGCTGCTGCGTTCTTTTCACAGAAGCCAGCATTTCTACAAAGCATGTTTCCTTCATGTCTGATCATATAGTAAGGTTCATTATATGATCTAATTCTGTAAATATCTTACATATTGGTCCTTTAAATACACAAATATACCCAAATGTCCCAAACCCATGAAATGGTTAGATGTGTAGAAAAGTGAATTTATTTCCACCTCTCCCTCTGCAGTTGTCTCTTTAGAAAACGTGTAATTTTTCACTGATTTCTTACAGCTCTGACTGAGAAGCAGCACGTCAACTTCCTAAGAGAGAAGGTGCTGACGTGCAAAGATGGTACAGACAACATGATGAAGACATTATTCCCTTCTGTAAGTCTCCTACACCTCAGTGTAATATAATCTACTTTTTTATATGAAAGCTCAAAATACTAAACAATACCCGCTTCACTGAACTGCATGTTGACATTAATAAAAATGCCAATACATGAAAAGTTTGCGGCATTCAAAACAGTCCTGTTGTATGAATAAGTAGAGTGGAGGCAGCTTAGGGCGCTGAAATCTGATTTTAGGATCCACTACAAAGAGCTTTTTTCCCATCTGTTGGGTAAAGTGCTTTTGATTTTCTATTCAATGTTCCAATCATTTAACAAGTGCTTCCTGGAGTGGCCGACATGGAGGGCTCTTCTGCGCTTATTGAGAGGGATGGATGAGATTTCATTACTGCCTGTCTAGTGACTGCTGCTCTGTTTATGTGTGCATGCAAGCAGCAAGTGCTAAAACAAGTGGGTGATTTATGATTCAGCGCTGGCACTTAAATAAAAATGAGAACTTTTGGGAAGCAATCAAACAAAAAAAAAACTAACACATCACAGCTATATTCCCCGCTGGAAATACCGCTGTGCCAGCTGGGCCTCACCTGAAGGCTACCGCAGGCTTTAATTGAATCCAGCATGTGCGTCTCGCACAGAGTGACACGTGCTGCTTCAGGGGAGGAGACAAACAACACTTTGAACTGCTACACCATGGAGGAGGAGGAGATGAGGAGCTCTGCAGGAGGTCACAGCTGTATCTGTGCATGCGTCATAAGCGCTGTCATGATAAGGCGGTATTATCTGGTTAGAAGGAGACAGCGCTTTTTAAAGTCTTCGCTGATAAGGTGCTTGATAGTTATTGTACTGAGTTTACCTCAGCTGAACCGCGGTCTTCTAAAGGGTCAACTTGATTAAAGTCAGTCTTCTATTTCAATGCACAAATCACACAAAGTGAAAATATATTTATTAAATGAGGTAACATGTAAGCAGAGTTTGAACCACATCATACGTTCATGACTGAAATCGAAAAGGTTTTTTTTGCACAATCCACAAGGCTCAAATGTTCTATAAACAGCAATACAATTTATTTTATTCCTTGGATCCTCTAAACTCATTAGGTTGAACTAATTCATCAGAAAAATCATTGATATGTTTGGAAATATTCTTATCTGATTAGCTATTAGCTGGAATTTTTGTATCTATCAAAAATGAAGGATATGACTGGCATCAGAAAAAAAAAGGAAATAAAAGAAGTAAACAAGATCATCACATCAACTAACTCTGTTTAAAGGATTTATTGACGTTAAGAGACACTTCAAGCCAGCATGCTTTTCCTCAGACTTGAGAGTTTTAAGTGTGCGGATCTTGTTTGCTTTTTTAGACCTATTCGTGTTTTTGGATCCAGCACCCAGGGCCGCCCTGTGGCACAGGCTGTATAGGCAAATGTTTGGAGCGCCGGCCATCCATTGGGGGCGCCGCTGGCGCAGATTATTCATGTGTAAAGAAAATAAATAGTGTAAGAAATACACTTCTTCTATTGTGAGTATGTTGTATAGGACAAAAGACCTACTGAAATATTTGATTGACATATTTGTGCACCTAGTTTGTTAACTCCCTAGTCTATTTGTACTGCAGAATTTCTATAGCTGTGTCTATGTAGTTGTGTATCATTTAACCGGAATTCATAGTTCCATTTTGCGTGTAGTTATTTTAACAGAATCTTGTTTGGGGGGGGGTCATGTGAAACAGAGAGACAGAAGCATAGAGAAGCTATCGAGCTGACTGATCACTTAAGTGGCAAAAAAGCCAAATGTTTCCCTCCATTCTACCCAGACGTGTTCCTGCTAACCCCCTAGTAAAGAATATCTACTTGAAGATGGGCTGAGACGACAGGGTGTGAATTCAGGTTAATATTCAGGAAAATTCCCCACCAGCAAGCGGGCAGGCTTGATGATTTATATCACGTGACCAGTGAGTGATCGGTATTCTAATAGGGGGTGTGTCTGTCAGTAAAAAGACTGAAAGTCTGCTCTCGTGTATCCTCGCTCATCGCTCTTCAAAACTCCCTGCTTCTTTTTTCGATTCTCTCTACTGGTTTCAGTTATAAGAGCTTTGGTATGCTCCTTAAAGGGATACTGCACCCATTTGCATTAAGCTATGTATCATTAAAACCTGCTAGTATTTCTTAATGGTCATGCATCCCGCCCTCATTTTCCCCTGAGACGCAAAAATCGTCATTTTGCCGGCAGCAGTGAGGACAGGGAGCCCGGGCCGGCTAGAGCTGGGGTGGACTGGTGGTGTCGGTGCTGTCACTGTTTGCCTATGGACACAGACATAGAGTCCGTTTTCTGCCAGGAATTTCCAAGATGCCAATTCTCTCAGGAAGAAATCTCGGAATCAGCTGAGGAAACGGCCGTATACTGTAAATAGAGCACCCAAGTGTCAGTGGGAGTGGCCTGCGGTGCTGTGCATTCTGGGAGTTGTTGTCTTTCATCTACATGAGCCAAGAAGACACTTTCTGCCTTTTCTCGGTCAATAAAGCACCAACTTCAAAATGTATTTCACATTTCTACTACATATATGACCCAATGTCAATACAGATTCATGTTTCAACGGGTGAAGTATCCCTTTAACATGGCGGGTCTGGAACTACTTCCTGTTTGGCCGAGGAGCGAGGAGACAGCATTTAAAAGAACTTAGATGCAGAGCATGTCTAACTGTATAAACACTTGAGGTTGCTCCAACCTTAATTATTTATATTTATGAACTAGTTTCTTTACTGCCACATCCACATGTTCATAAATATCAATGTACTATAGTGTTTATTCTGCATCTCACCACCTCTCACCTGTAGTTCCCGCACCACCCTCTTGATGAGGTAGTTTCCTAGCTCCACCCCTTGTAGGCCCGCCTGCGTGGACGAGATGGAGTAGAAGATTGCTGCGTTTATCTTGTTCACATCCTCCTCGGAGTCAAGAGTGGCAAACTCACGGACGATACTCTTAAGAGAAAAAATAAAGATTTTTGTTAAGTCAGCAACTTCTGCTTTCCTCTCCCTGATAAAACCCCGTTCTCAGAGTCTAGGCTACAGAGCTGCTACTGCAGGAGTGTCTAACATCTATTTCAGAGCTGTGAAAATGTTGCTCTATTTCACATGATAGAATATTTCCAAATTTCAGTGTTGCCAAAAACACCTTTTCCTCTCTGTAAACAATAAAGAAGGTCAACACAGTAAAGGTTGCTCCCAGAGGGCTATGCAGTTTAAAGGTCTCTGTATTGTTTTTCTCACAATCCATTTGTCAGCCAAGAGAAGGAACAAAATAGTAACTCCTGGGAGTTCAACTATCCACACAGGTGTAGTTAAGAGAGACAAAGCATTACAAAAGCCTGCAGCTAGTGCTTCTCACCTGAATGTTATCAGATATGTCTTCAGTCAGCGCCACGTGTAGAACAACCAGCGGCTCCCCTGGCATGGCCGCATGGGTGAAGGCATAACA
This sequence comes from Tautogolabrus adspersus, assembly GCA_020745685.1. Lineage (NCBI taxonomy): Eukaryota > Metazoa > Chordata > Actinopteri > Labriformes > Labridae > Tautogolabrus > Tautogolabrus adspersus. Next base: position 4,652,382 of record CM036539.1, read on the forward strand.
ACGGCGGTATGGCCCCACTCTGCGCTTCAGGTCAGTCCAGTTCCTTATAGGGTGCACGGCCTCGTAGCTGGAAGAGGGCTGATAGTTAGCCTTCTGTTCTACCGTTTGCTACCATCCCGCTCCTGAATAAGGCTACTGGTACTATATAAGTCAAAGGCTGACGTCACTTTATCTCCTTGACACGCCCCCTCCGTCGAACTGAGTGGCAAAACAGCCTGCAACATGGCTGTCTTTAGTCGGAGAGATGACGAAAATGGAAGTAAAGCAGACGAACGTTTGCTCAAACTAAGGACATTTGGACTCAACAGAGATCACTACAATTCACTATACGTACTGCCTGTTGAAAGCTGCTGTACTATTAGATCCACTTTGAACGTATTATTTTAAGATGAAAAGTTTCATATTGTTGCTTTAAGCTGATTAACGTTTGTAGCTGAGGTTAAAGCTGATAGATAAACCAGACCAAAGACCAAATAAAAACTTGAAATGCAGAGAATCGCTCCTTCCTTAAACTCAGTGAGCTTGTGGCAGGTACAGAAATCCAAAGCTTGACATGTCTGCTGTGATTATTTTCAACTATTTTCAACTTCAACAATCTCTGTTGAAGGCAGGGAAAGTGTTACACAAACAGTACATTTTCATTATGTGATGTATCTTTTGTTTTTAAGATAAAAACATGGAAAAGAGCATGAACGTCCTTACTGGCTGATCTTCTGCAGGATCTCACACGGGGACTGCCAGGTGATTCTCTCCAGGCGGAGCAGACCCACAGAAAACCACTCAGACAGCAAACTCTTCAGCGTGCCATTCAGGTCCTTACATAGAGAAGGGTGAGGGTTGAGAATTAACATCCACATCAAGCTGCTCATCGTAAATTCAACATGTTCTTCCCCTTGAATCTGAAGAAGACGCAGTGCGTCGAAACATTAGTCCTTTGCACCTTTACTACATTTCCCTTAAGTGATTTGTGTGCTCCAGTATTTTCTTTGGTTCCCGTCTTGAAGAAGGTATCCACTGAATTATATTTCTTGTACGTCTTAAGTCCTTCTCTGAGAACACCGACTATGTTCTTCCCCTTGTTGAGAGCAGCTCAGGGCTGGTATTGTGGGGGAAATAAAGGCAGAATGCAGACTTTGTATTTCATAAAAGTGTTGGGCATTATGTATAAATAAATTCAATCAACTTGAATGATTAAGAAAAAGAAGGTCATGAGGGATAAACTTTAATTATAGCTATAAAAGATCGTATTAATCTTTTATATCTCGTAAAGACTAAATAATAAAGGATTCTTTAGAAACTGCAGCTCTGTTAAATACTAGATAAACACGGCGTCTTTACGACCTCATGGCCCCTATTATTGAGAGAACTCAGAGGCTCAGACTTATTGAGTGACAGCAGACCTGCTTAAGTTTTTCTGTAGGCAATCAACGATTCCATACCAGCGTCTGGCACACTGTGCGGAGGTTGTGCGGTCCCCTGGGTGTCTGTATGCTGTTTGAATGTTTTCACATTATGAGTAGTGATTTGTTTGAGCTTGCAATGGGTGTGGAGGAGGCACCTCAATAAACAACTTGCCATTTCAAAGCAGGCCTGTCCTCCTGCAAAGGTCAGACTTCATTTAAAGCAAATCTCTTGCAAACACACAAACAAACGCACACGGTGCATGCACACAAAGGCAGTCGAACACATAAATACAGCTTATATTGGCTGTTCCATAGGATGACTTCACTACAGGCTTACTTTATTACAAGCTTGTCAGTCATAATAGAGACAGTCTGGGTGTAAAAGCCACTGAAAACTATCAAAACCAAAAACTAAGAACATTTGAATTTCTCCCCCACACATATGTAATAGGCCTCCATTATGCAGCTTTATGGGTGAGAGGTTTAACACTAGAATATTATACTGACTGACAAGCAAATCAAAAGTAACTCTGCAGAAAGAAAAGTTCGACAAAACTTCCTTAAACCATACAAGCTGCCTGAGGAGAATTAATCTGCGATGGTTGATAATCCCGGCCGGGCATTTCTGTGGAAAACGCAGCACATCAACAACCCCCCCCCCCCCCGCCCTCAGAGTGTACAGCAGCTGCCTGTGGTAGCAAATTCTCAGCCACACAAAAGGAAGGCCAAACTGAGATGTGTTTTCTATTGACCTGGCTGAAGATGAAACCTTTTGAAATGGAGGGGGCCTTGTATTTGAAAACCGAGGTCAGGAGAGGCCAAGAGAAGGAGGCTTGGATAAAGAATAAAATCCTGCACTCCATCGGAAAGAAAATAAGCAACACTTCTCGACTCTGGAGCTGTATCAATGCAGTGAGGCGCCAATATAGTGCGCTGATACATTCTCTGCTACCTTGAGCTGTTGAGCAGTTATAATACCATTATACAGAGCAATGGAGACTGCAGTGCCTGGAAAGAACACTCTGTCTATCCAACGACCACAGGCTGCCAAAGTGTTCAGAGGTCAAACTCATGGTGTGCCAATACCTCTTCTCCAGTAGGCTGCATGCCACTTGTCAGCCTGGCGGTCCATGTGTGGGGGGGAAAATAGCCTCGTGCTCACTCTGTGAAATCCCAGACAGCCAACTAAAATTATTTCTTTACATAATTCACCTGCTCTGTTTGTGGACGGGCAAACAGGAAGGAAAAGGCCTAGAGGTAGGAGGAGTGAGTGAGGAGCAACATCAAAAAACAATTACTCAACCGAGAGAGACTAATCTAGCGGAGAATTCAAAGGGATGCTTCCTGCAAGAACTGTAATAATTGCTGCAACCCACTTTCATTACTTCAGTTATTATAGAAAATGTATTTTTTCCTCGCTCTCTGTGTTTCCTCACGACGTTAATTGTGTACATTGTTTGATTGCGAGTAGTGCTCCCCTCCCCTGCTTTGCACAGGCCATCAATGCAGGAACTTAAAGCTTCGTATTTTTGTGACCTTTCCTCATTTTGAGCAGAATCAATTCTGGCAATAACAACAAGAAAAAATATGAACCCACAAGACCAAGGTGGTCAGCAGCCAGTGCATTGAGAACTCTGTTGGTAGCTCAGACCTTTCTAAGCCACAAAGGGTCTCAGTGGGCCCTGGTTATTGGGATTAAATTCCTCTAAAGCACTTCTCAGCTGGAATAAAATAGATTTGGAGGTGGAGAGAAGAGGTTAGAAATCCTCTGGGGGCGATGCAGTCAAGAGTTTTTGGGAATCAAGTTAAGCGATAGCCCTCAACGGTTTTATAATAGTGCAAGGGAAAATTCAGCTGTATTCTTATGACTACAAAAAACATTTTACACTCTGCAATGATAAGAGTATCTAAAAACAGGGTTTGTTATGATACATGTGCATGCATGCAATAGCCCGAAATGAAAAAGCAATTGAAGTAAAAGTTCAGTGCAGCTTTTTATGGCCCCTTAAAGGGTTTTATTGATTTTGTGATCTCAGCAAAACAATTTACACTTCATCTAGTGTGTTTGGGTAAAAAACAACAGAAGCATAATTGGCATTAGATTAGGCCACTTAAACAATAAATGTGTGTTATCCAATTCAAATATTACAAACCAAAGCATTGAGAAATGGAAGTGCTTTTATGAATGATCTCTACATGTAATGTTTATGATGAGCTGCTGTAAACTGTATATGAAACCAAATGTCATGATGCTCAAGTATGTGTCGCACCACACTTCTGTTTGTCCACCTTCAATACAAAAGAACTAGATGTAGTGTTTGCTGGGGGAAACTAATTCACAGGGCAGAGAATGAAATATTTGAAGGATGCAGCGTGGCCAGTGAGCGTGTAAATTGTGAGACGTCCAACGCTCACGTGCTGTTAGGACACGGTTAGGCCCGAACATCACGGCTAACCAATAGAGGTGGTAAAAAAAAAAATCGATCCATGTAAAAATCGAGATTCTTCTCTTCTAAGATTTAAAATTAATTCATAATTTCCAAAAGTAGATTTTATTTTTCAAAAAAAAATATATATATTTTTTTTAGGGGAGCTAATCAGTCACTCGCTGCTCTTTAGATCAGTAGAATGCCAAATAGAGCAACAAGAAATTCAGCCAGTCTCACAGATGACTGGAGTAGATCCTGAAGTATGCACTAATTCATAAATAGACTTTGAATCCATGGATCCATGAATCCAGAATCGTTTTGAATCGTTACCCCAAGAATCGAAATCGAATCGGATCGTGAGACACCCAAAGGTTCCCAGCCCTACTAACCAATATTGGTTTTTGGCCCATTGCTTATCCTACAGAAGCCCTACAGAAAAGCATGCATGCATGGCTCTGTTTTCAATAGTTTTCTTGGAGTTCTCTTCTTATTTATCTCATTATCTTGGGATAACAATGCTGGTGGTTTTCCAGAGATAATGAGTTGATTTCAGTCCTTTTCTAAAGATCTTGAGAAATGAACCTGTTATCATAGGGAAACCATTATTGCTACCTCGAGATAACAACATAAATAAGCAGAGATCTCGAGAAAACAACTGGAAATGACTCATTATGATGGGGAAACTGAGTAACATAAAATGGATGGATGGATGGATGTCTGCTTAGTGCTTCCGTACTTAAACTGAATTTCTCTATTGTCTCTATTTTGCTCGACTGGGAGCAGGTTCCGACTCCAAATGAGGTACTTAAAACATTTGTATATGACAGTATCCTTAATGCTCATCTAGTATATTTTGTTGGTCTTGATGTGATATACCTGTGCTCTAGAAATCAGGGTCAGGATTTTTTCTTCACTTTCTGAATTTTTACAAACCCAACAATTAATTAAGCAATAAAGAAAATAATTGGATATTTGGTTCTTCCGCAGATAGAAATAAAGTTTCAGATAGAAATAAAAAAGAGCTAATAAAGAAGAATCTCGTCAGTGCATCAGTCGAAGTGATGTCTCTGTAAAGGAAGTACGTTCTCGAACAAACTAAGTGCATGGAATTAACTTGACAGTAAGCTTGATCGCTGAAAAAATCTGCACGCTTATTTCAAGGTGAGCATTGAAACTCCTACACTGCAATGCTGAACAGTGTCATTTATTTGACTGAACATGAATTACTAGACTAAGAGGTACAAGAGAAACTGGAAGGGGTACATTTCCAGAAAAGGAAGCTGCCAGAACTGTTCCATTAGTGGGGCGAAAGAACAGAAATAATGCCTGTGTGATGGAAACTTTTTTCCAAAGCTTACTTTTCTTTTAGTTTTCTAAAATGCATTACATGCCTGATTTATATTCTGCTCTTTCTCACCTCCTCATGTACAGATTGAACATTGTTACAGCACGGCCTTTAAACATAAGAGCTTTTCTGCAACAAGGGAGAGAAGCTGTGAAAGACACTGAAGTTCATCTTGCCACCAAGAGAAAATAAAACAAGCCTGGAGTTAAAGTGTGCCAAACTAGTGCTTCAATTATAAGGAGAGAGTTTAATAACTTATCATAGTTAGGGAGGGGAGGGGGGTGTTAACTGGGGCAAAGGTATCAGCCATTCAACCTGTGATGAAATATGAACCACGTGAGAGGGGGGCATAGCAAAGGGTGCAGTTTAGGGCTCAGTGTGGGCTGCTGGTGTATTAGACGCCCTCAGATGCATACTGTTAAAATACAACGACCACAAATGGTATTAATCAGGGTGACGTTATCATGCAACGGCCCCACATGCATTTACGCGAATTGCACTGTTTGTCTCATGCGAGCACCCGTAAAAAAAGTAAACAAACGTTTTACCCTGATGTGCGCGCTCTCGCTAGCTTTGGAGGCGATTATTTCAAGTATATCGGCTCTGAGATCCACCAGAAACTTCACTCCACCCTCGACCCTGCTTATATGATTAAGCAGTTGTTTATAGCGGGGTGTCAAGCTGTAGCGAAGCCTGTCTTCAACTTGCAAAATGGTCGCCAAGTCTCGTAGCTGGGTGTCCAGGAGCTTCAAAGCGAGCTCGGAGACGCTCTTATGGTCTACTCCAAAGTCTTGTGAAAGCTTCGTCAAGACACTGAGCTTTTCTTCTTTGACGAGGCTGCTGTAGAAGTGCATGAACTCCAAACTGTTTGATTCAGGGGGAGGAGGGGACTTGTCTCTCGTCTCGTATGTGGGTAAAGGTGCAACGACCCTGGCCAGGATCTCCTCCATGCCCGTGACTCCGGCACGAATCGTGGTCGAGTAGCAGCGCAAACCGCTGACGTCCAAAGCCCACTGAGTAGCTTTAGGGAGAGTCCGGTGTCGCAAGCACCTCACACTGCTGCGAAAAGCCCAAATTACAGGGTGGGATATCATCGCCAGGAGGGAGCTCAGCTGTCTGTTTGGGACCCGTGACTAGTGGACACACGGAAAGGAACCGTTTCCGGGTTTCTTAAAGAGACAGTACCGTTTTCATGGCAAACTTTGACCGGAGGCTCAGCCTAAATAAAAATAGGCCCATATGAAAATCCGTTAATATTGACAGTCTTTGGAAAATCCTCATGCTGGTGTAGCTTATTGAGAATTTGAATTAATGGGATAAAAAACTACTTTATGCCGTAAAGTGGTTCTCAACTGGTGGGTCAGGACCCAAAAGTGGGTCACGGAGCTGTTTTCAGTGGGTCGCGATTGTGTGCTTTTTAAACATGTATGTTTTATTCCATTTCGTTGTTTTGTAACATGTTTTGTACCGTTTGAGATCCAAACTGCAGAATTTTTCATGAAATTAATCTGATTGGTTGAAAAATTGCAGAAATTTGGGTCGCAATTCTTCTGTGAAGGAGTTGGTAGGGACCCTGAAGCAAGACCAGTTAAGAACCACTGATTTAAATGACACTTTTATTTAAAGAAGATAAAGGAAAAAAGGCATTTTCATAGTCGTTTTAGGAAATAGAGTCAAAGAGGCTCTTGACTTTAAGTCATGTAACAAACTCAGAACTGTGGGAAGATATTTGTCATTTTGATCTTTTGGTTTAGAATATGAAATATAATCATTATTAGCTTATACTCGTGTTTAAACTGCTGCCACTTCATATAGTTTCTGCAGTTTCTTTGATTAAAGTTTGAGTGTTTGTTTTTTCTAAATACTTGGTATGCACTCTCACTGATGTAGAGTTCAAGTTTGCTGACTCTAGAGAAGGGTTATTCCCAGGAAAATACTTTCAGAACCACAAACAAACTTTAAGACAATCTAACAAGCTAATCCTGTATTGTATGGAGGCTTATTTAAAATGATATGTTGTCATTTGCATGCTAAAAGTTTAAGGTTTCAAGTGGATGTGTTCTTTTCCACAACCAACAATCTCAAATGCAAACAAGTTAGCGACAGTGATTGAAAACCCAAACATCTGCAGATATCCTAGATTAGAATATAAATAAAATAGAATATAATGCCTTTATTTTCATTGCATGTTTGTACAATGTGCTGTGCTTCTCCATAACAAAAGTAGTTACGTTCATCAAATTCAGCCATACCATCCATAAAAAAAAGAGGGAGATTTAAAAAAAGGTATTGAGCAAAACAGTCACGCACAAAAAGTGCATTCATTTTGGACCTCTGGATAGTTTTTCACCTTTTAAACTAAAGGATAATATGGCACATTATGCTCCATGAGTAATAAAACACATGACACATCATAAATATCATGCACATTTTGTACAAAAAAATGTTGCATATAAAATATCATGAGGAATTAAAACATTCAATCTTGTTGCACCATAAAAACGTTTTATTTGACATTAGTTGTTAGGTATAACTGTGCATTACATGTTATTTCATCCTAACTATTATATGTTTTGTTTTAAGTATTTCACATTGAGTGTTATGTACCATGTGCATACTGTCAACTGTAAGTCCTCTAGTGTTCAGTGTTTTGCTGTAAATGGGTGTTAGTGGTGGTGTTGGTGGGTTGGGTGTTCCCATTCCTATCAAATTCAGTTCAGTAAAGGTTTCGGTGATACATCACATACTAGATAAAGGACTTTCATGGAATTGGACCTTATGATAAGTGTGAGAGTTGTTTCAGAAAAGTGATGTACCCAACCAAACAATGTGCACATCTGTGTCGTATCGTCTTTAAGGACAGCCAAGTATCCCACCTTCACCATGTTGCAGCTGTTGAAGCTATTATTGGTGTTGCTGAGGCGATCAGGTCAAAAACAGTCAAGCAGCCATTTTCTCTGATGCTATTCTTAATACAAAACCTTTTGAGTCTCGGGGAGCCTCCTCGAGAGTTATTCACTGAATAAATGTATAGAGGAAATAAGAAAGCAGTCAAGGTTTTTGAACCTTTCATTGGTGCCATTATTTAAACCTCAATGCTGCTTTTGTGTCACTCAGATCAGTTTATCTGAGGTGTTGCTGCAGGTCTCACTTAGAGCTCGAGGTTTGCTCCCCATATTACATTTACTGATCATATTTCTGGCTCATCGATTGTGTCTTAATCCTGCCTTTGAAAATGCAGACGGCTCTTAAAGAAAAACTGTCAATTTCCTGCAGCCCAACTGAGAGGACCTCCATGGTGATATCATGCAGCTTCTTACAGCACCTTTTAACTAAATGAAAGCCACTGAAAAGCCTTGGAATCCAGCATTAACTGATTGACTGATGATATGATTTATCAGATATGATATATGCAGTACAGAAATATAAAGATATAGTCTGCACAATGACCATTAGTGCCTATTACTTGAAGAGGATTAGAATAAAAAATTAGCTGAAGAAAGTGTTGCCTGTAATTTAAAACTCAAGGCAATTTAAGTGATGATTTAAAGCGTCATTAAAATGGATCTAAGTAAATACCCAAATGTTGTTTTAAGCGACCTGCCCAGCAGAGGAAAAGCTGTCTCTGTTATAAACTGTGACATGTAAGATTACTCCTGCATAGTCAGTATGTACAAGCCAATCAGAGACAGAGTACAGAGAGTCATCTCTTCACCAGCCGATGAAAATGGAGCATCCTATAATATTGTCAGTCAACCAGTGGTGTGAATCACAGGAGATTTAGAAGTGGGAATACCATAAGGAGACTTTAAAATAAGTATACTCCGTACACCTGAGTATAGGCTACCCTGCACTGCACCACTGAGTATTAATCCAATCAGAGTTGACATGGCTGGTTATTTCAAAAAGTTAAATATGATGTAAGGCATTTACTTTGCATTGGTTGATGTCTGTTGACCAATAAAACTATTTAATCAATGGTTGTTAAAGCTGTAACCTGACACATTATGAGTAACATCCAGGGGGCTACACGGTGGTGCGGAGGTTAGCGCTGAGGAGGTTCCTCATTCAAAGCCTCTCTGTGTGGAGTTTACATGTTCTCCCCGTTCATCTGCTGCACGGCCGGCCCGTGACGAAGGCAGCAAAGCGATGGTGGTATAGTGGTGAGCATAGCTGCCTTCCAAGCAGTTGACCCGGGTTCGATTCCCGGCCATCGCAGACTACAATGTTTTCTTGAGCAGCAGAAAAACAAACAGTATAGACAAATGCTAGGGGCGCGACTAACGCTGCAAATGAGTGAAGAAGAAATAGAAGGAATAATGCGTTTAACTATCCATAATTATTATTTATCTAATATCATTTTCATGCTATTATTGAGTAATGTTACAAAAGAAGCCACGGAGACTAAACTACATCACATTTAAAAAGGCTCTATTTTCTCGCCTTCCGCTCGTTCCCTGCTCATCGTGGGGGAGGAGACTCATTAGAAGTGAGTGACACTGACTGTACTGATTATTATCACGTTTATAAATGACCGTAATGTCAAAAACAACAACACAGCCCTCGGGTGCCCAGGGACGAAAAAGAAGAGATCAATGATTTATCTGTTGTAGTTAAGCTTGTTATGGATGGATAGGCCTATTTTCTTTAGGTAAAGATTATTCATGTTAAGAAAATAACCAGTGTAAGAAATACACCTTTTCTCTTGTGAAGTAGGCTATGTTGTCTGGGACACAAAACCTACTTCTATATTTATTGACATCTGTGTTAGCTTTCACCCTGGTCGATTTAAATGATTATTTTCCATCACCTGTTGAAATGAATAGTTTTAAGCACTTGCCTTCAGGTCTAAGAGCATGAATGCATTTTGTGCAAGAAGTCCTCACTGAATAATTATTTATTTGCTGATTATAATGCTAAAGGCTGTAATGCAGCTCAGGGGTCATTATTAACTGGGGTCACAACAGATGTTTTGTATTCACCCTGCACTGGGTTGTTTGATATTGTTTGTTCTGTTACACTAGTTATTTGTATTTATTTGATTTTGTATTTAATTATATGATTTATTACCATTTTATTCACGTTTGTTTAGAAGTAGATTTTTATTTTAAAATAAAGAAATTCTGTTTAATATTAAGCTGTAGGCATATGCCAGTTTTCTTTAACCGTATGAATCTTGTCTTTGGTCGTCACATTGGCTGCAATATAAGGGGCAACGGCTGAAATCTTGCCTATAGGGCACCAAATTGGTTAGGGCCGGCTCTGATGCGTGGGTTCTCTCCGGGTACTCCGGCTTCCTCCCACAGTCCAAAAACGTGTCTGTAAGGTTAATTAGTGAATCTAAATTTGACAGTAGGTGTGAATGTGAGTGCGCCTGGTTGTCTGTCTCTGTATGTCAGCCCTGTGATTGACTGGCGATCAGTCAAGTGTGTACCCCACCTCTCGCCCAATGACGGATCAGCTCCAGCCCCCAGTGACCCCGAACAGAACAATCAGTAAAGATAATGGATGGATGGATGGATCCAGGTAAGGCCCATAGGAACATGAAGTAGGGCAGACTTGCCTCTTTAAAGGATAGATCATTAGGAAGACAAAAAGACTACATTTCTCTTTATAATCGAGGGAGAAAGTGAGTACCAACACAAAAGATCTGATGTTATGACAGGCCATTATGTATACCAAATACATTCAACCTTTATTTAGGTAATCTCAAGATATCGATTGCATGACCTATTTACAATGATTAATGGAGTACATTCAGACAAATAATTGCAACACAAAAAACAAACAAACACAATCACATGTCACACTATTCAATGTCTTCGGAAACGAGCAGGGAGAAGAAAAACTTGATGAGTTTGAATGTGTTCTTGTAAAGTTATCCAAGCTGGACAAAAGCTAAAGGATATCTCCCAAATGTTGGTGTTTGCTCGTGGAACTTCTTTGATTTTATGACAATTTGTCCAGTTCAATAAATCGGTGATGTAAATGGCACATTTCCAGAGACAGCTTTATAAATACAAAGCAACTAAAGCCTGTCCCATCAGACTGTCAACGAGGGCCCGCCCACTTTATCATACAGGATGCAGTCATGAGTGGATTCGTTTTCACCAGTGATGAATCTCATGTAGGAATGACAAACTGAGTCTGGTGATTTGAGGGTGGAGTTAGTGACGTGTGTAAAGTTCACGTCTCCATAATCCAAAACTAACAATACGATAGTTTCCTTTGACTCTTTGCTTCCCACAGTGCAAAGGGAGATTAAATATCCCATTTTTAGTCTTGATTCTGCAGTAAGTGAATTAATGTGAAATGTAACTGTGAATTGTTGATTCAGCCAGATACCAATATCTTTGTACTGAGAGACTCTTTTGACCCAGAGTTGTTGTATGTGAAGTACTGTCTGCATGATCTCATGCTCCAGATAAGAGAAGTGTATTAAATAAATGGAGGGACATTCACTTGAGTCAAGAGGTCAATCAAGAGCCATACTGAGGCCACATACAGATAAGACTTGTTTGAATTTATTTCACCTTCAGTGACTGCAGCAGTTTCCCACTCTATTATTTATTTCCGTACCCATTTCTTTTCTTCTTTCGACACATTTTTAAACACGTTTATCAATTCAAAATAGATTCTAATCTATTAAAGAGAAATACAAGATGACACAGGTCTTGCTAATCAATATCAAGGTGCCTTCTTAATGAAAATATCATAAATTGATTCTGTAAAGGCTTTAAGGACTTTAGTCATTTGGAGCTAGGCCTATACCCAGTGGTGCAGGGTATACACAGATATACGGAGCATACCCACTTATTTTTCAGTCTACATAGGGTATACCAAATTCTAATTCCCCTCTGATTCACATCATTTATTGATTTACAATATTCAGTAGTTTGATAAAATAAGATATCTTTATTGTCACTGTACAAGTACAACGAATTACCGTGTGTAATATTTGTTGCAATATATTTTCTTCGGATGGTAAGGGATTACCCTCCCTCGTCCATACTCTGTCTTTAATTGGCTAATACGTACTTACTAAATCTTACATGTCACTGTTTATCAAAATCAGAATCGTTTTTTTATTGCCAAGTACATTACACATACAAGGAATTTGACTTGATGTATTGGTGCAAAACATTTAACAAAGGAAATAAAAGAGAACTAGCAAGACTTAAATAATAAACTATAAGAAGCAATTACAGTATATAAAATAGAGTCCAGTGAGCGTTAATGTAACGCATAAAAAACAGTTTCATTGAGTACACTCACATCTTTAGGCACCACTATACCCAGTTACAAGGTCACTGCCAGAACAATGAATGCAATAATCTAAAGTCCCAAACCTAAAAGTAAGCTCTAACCCAATCATGCTGCTCAGATCACATAGCTCAGAAAGGTCCTCTTGCATTCACGTGCGTCTCAAGAGCTCGGAGTTTCGAAGATACAAAGTTATTTTCCCTCTCGGTGTGTTCACGAGCTTCTAACTGTATTGTGAAGACATAATGGACGCCACAAAATATTCCATATATTGTTTCCTTTTGGTCCGCCATGGTTCTTTGTAATATAACGTTAGGCTATTTCTGTCAACTACACAAGTCAGAAACTTGAGATTTTTTCCCTGTTGGAAACTAATTTTTCCAATTTTCCTCGAACAATTAAATGCACCGTGACTGAGCCAATCAGAATTCAGCTGGATTTGACGCCTGCCCTGCTCAGTGCTAGCTAACGTTATCCCGCTCCGTCCATCAAGTCAACCGCCTAAAAAGTTTGTATGTTACCATCATAGTTGTCAATTTTTCTGTACGTAGTTTAAGCGATGAACTAGATTAATGTCACATTTGATTTTCACAAGAGACCCTTACATGCCAATGTGGTCATTTTTATTGATTTGATACGCAAAGGTGACAGGATAACTTATTATCAGTGACTGTGCAAGCTAAAGTTAGCTAGCTAACTGTGAGTCTTTCCAGGGTCCGTGCACAGGTACATGTTAATGTCCGCTTTGCTTTCCCTTACAAAGGCACATGTGAGCGATGGGAGGAGAGAAGGACGCCAAAGGAGACGGGAAGGTCAAACACAAACCAACGAAGCTGAAAAGGCTGAGTGATAATGAAAGCGCTGGCGCCGCTGGAGATAACGTCTCCACCAAGAACAGGTCAGTGGCATTTGCGCATGCGCACATGTGAGACATTAAATATTGACGTGCTTAACACATTTATTTGACCACCACTTATGCCACAGCTGCCCTAAATTAACAGCATTGGTAATTACCAAAATCCCTTTTTATGTTTCTGTAATGGTTACTACATCAGTATATAGGCTCAAATTTGGGTATAAAAAGTGCAATTCAGTTTAAAATTGGGTTCATATACCAACAAGACAATGAGCCCAAGCATACTTCAAAGCTGTGCAGAGACTATTTTACCAAGAAAAAGGAATCTGGAGGACTGGAACTGAAGGACTGGCCAAGTCAAAGTCCGGTTTTGAATCCTATTGAACAAATTTGGGATTTAGTAGATTCAAAGATTGAGCGCACAAAAGTTTCATCTAAAGCAAGTCTGTGGGAACAGGGAGAAACTATTTGGAACTCAATAACAAAAGAGACTGTCGAAAAGTACATAAAAACAATGGCAGCAAGAATGCAAGCTGTTATCAAGGCCATACAAAGTATACAGTGTTTTAGTTAAGTGTGAAAAAGGACTATTTAGTTGTTTCAGTTTATTTGCCAAATAAATAACAATAACATTTTTAGTTTTTGAAAGATTTCTAAAATATTTATGTTTTCTCGTTTTTATGACAGGTGGTCTAATACATTTGTTAAGCACTGTATATTTACATTTTATCTTGACAGCGTTTAGATGACACTTATTCACTATTTCATCAAGAGCACGTCACTTGCACTATCAAATGAGTTGCCTGTAAGACTCCCTGAGAGTAGCGAAGTTTAAGCATCTCCATATTAATAAATTAATTTTGACCTGACTGCAGCACACACATCACAGATTTGTTTTGACTGGATCATGCAAGAAGCATTGCCTTTCACCTATTTTGATAAGTGAGGACGAATTGATTTGGATTAAAAAATTAATGCATGCAATGATGATGATAAACCAGATAAGTGAGAGCCATATGGCAGTGTTTGTGTGCCGCTAAAGGACAGACACAATGAAGTGTTAGTGAGAGAATAGTATGCTGGCTGAGCTGTCGAGCTGTCGAGCAGGCCTGTGGTGTTGACTGAATGCTTTCATTTCACTGAGTACAGTGTATACTCCATCTTCATATGAATAAATTAATTTACCTTGATATCTGATGCGTTTATTACCATGCATATGTGAGCAGACAAATGAATGTGGAGTGATCTGTCATTGGCTTGTGTAATTGATGAGAGTGGGGAGATAAATAGACACCTGTAAGTGCTCCTGGCAGCGAAGCAGGCAGCTTTCTGTGGCAGCTAGCCTCATGTTATTTCATGGCACACTGACTGAATTACTGATTAAGGATCAACTTATCCTCATCAGCTACAAGACTCATGGAACTAATTTTCCTGAGCATGACTGATTTAAAAATGTGCTGCCTTCAGTTTGATGCTTAAAATAGGTATTTCTTAATAAAAAAATGCTGAGGAATACTTGCTGCTCACTTTCATGTTACATCCAGCCTTGAAGGATGAAAAGGTCACACTGAGAAAAAAACATGTTCTTAGCTGTCGAGTGATCCTCTGCTTGTTTGAATTGTGGCGTTTTATAGGATGATACTAACAAGGCCAAGGCATGATTTCAACATCATCCTAATATGCTCGATAAAAGTGCAGCTTTGAAGGTCAAGTTAATACCCCCCCCCCCCCCAGGCTGTAAACCTAGGGCAAACACTGTCAATGATTGTGTTTCCACAGCGAGCGCCGCCGTCCGTCTCAGGAGCGTGTCACCAGCGCCACTACGCTCTGCTCCGTTTCAAATACGCTGCTGAGTCTATTTTTTGACGGAGTGCGCTGCAGGCACGCGTCAAGCTGGACAGAATATGGCAACCCGGACAGGAAGTCAGACAAGAAAATGCACAGAGCGTCCGGTCAATTTCAAAATAAAACTCAGTTTACAGAATTGCGGTCGTATTTTTCATCACTTTATCAACATTACGTCAAACAAGGCACCGAACAAACAACAAATCATCCTCAGAAAGACGAAGCAACATGTTGTTTGCACGTTTTTCTCTTTATTACTGCGTGATGTGTGTACTGTGATGTGTGTAGAGCTGCTCATGGCTGCGCTCTGTTGCGCTCACGTTCAAGAAATGGATCCAGTGGGTCAGGGAGCGTGCCGTCCGACGAAGCAAAGCCGTGGCGCTGACGGACCGTGGCGCGCACAGAGTATTTGGGGATTGGGGGTAAAAGTGGAAGCAGCTTTCTCCTTGCACTCCTTGAATATTAACTGTTCATGTGCTACAAATGCTCTCTCACTAACAAGCATATTCCTTTCTTTACATTTTCATCCATTTCATCCTGACACCCTGATGGACAGTGCAAAGTCAACTAAATCTACAGAGAAAACTCACAATGGAAGGTCTCAAATGAAGGTAAGTCACATGAGCCCATCCATAAGTCTTGCCTTTTCTGGAATTGCATGTGAAATACTTCGGTTAAAAAATCTGAAGCCCCTGTCACCCACTGACCCCAGCTCAGAGTGTCATAACTACAGTGTGTTCAACAGCTTGTCCTAGTAGGTAACCTCTATGATATTTGAAACCAGCAGCAACACTGACAGGATTACATGCATACCAGGTCAGTGGGGGTAAAAAAGGGTTTGGAGATTGTGTTTATGAATATTAAAATGGACCAAAACGAGCTTTTAATTTGTATTATCAACGCAGGATCTGTAAATCTTTTTCTTCTCTCCAAACCTGCTGCCTACTTTGTTTGCATGTCCAAAGGAAGAAAAGCACTTTAAAGACAACTCAGCCTAGCTAACAGGTAGCCTGCAACATCCTCTTTGGAGACACCATGGTCATTGCCAGAGTTACAGAGAAAGAAACAACAGACCCAAGATCAGTAGAACTGGAAAAGACTCCTGTCCTCCTGAAGTATCCAGTGTGGCAACAGTTTGCCTTCAGAGGACACTCGATGAACTGCAGTCTTTTGCACTTCTGCATTGGCTTCTGTTTTAAAACTGGATGTTGCTGCTTGGGCTAAAAAAGAAGAAGTAAAAAGAAATAAGCTGCAATGAGTTGTTATTCATAACACAGTAAACTGTATTCTCCGCTCCACTTTACATTTTTAAGTTATTGATGTATTGTAAAGTATCTTGTTATGCATTACTACCTCCTCAAACTACTTTGTTAACTTCATACATTCAAAAAACGCAGCACAAATATGGACGATTTCTCAGGATTCTGCTCTCATCTTTTAACCAAAGGGTTAAGATAAAGGGTTTGGCTGTTTTCATGTGTCAATAGCCAAAATATGATACGCAACAGATGTGCATAGATGTACTCACCAGGACTCCTGGAAGATTTGACCTCATGTGGTTGCGTTAGTGTTTAAAGATGAGATCCATACATTGTCCATGTAAGAATGACATTACTGTGCACAGTGTCGAGGGACATCTGTCTGCATGTTCTTGCAATGCAGTTATGTTTATGCTTGTTTTCCTCTCAGGGCAAGACTCCTAAGAAAGACTCTCTGAAGACAGCCAGCAGCCCCAGGTAGGGATGAAATCTCCTCAGTATCTTATTAACAGCTGTGATTATAAGCAGACCGCCGTCTATGGATGCTACCTCTCTCCTCTTTGGTTCTCTTCATACCTCTTCCCTCTTAAAATGATGGAAATTAATTGTGGTTCAGTGTCAAGGCCCTGGATAGACGCCATTCCTATTTATACAAAGCTGTTTGGCAGAAAATGAATCTGACTGTGCTGAAGATAAATATATGTAGCATGTCAGAAAAGTAATTAATGAGAATAAATAGTTTAATGCATAGCCTGCAGTGTCAAATTTGCCTCACAGCAATTTGTTCACAGACTTTTTAATAGACTGATTCCCAGAAGTGGACTTAGAAGTGTGACATTTGTAAAAACTTTAGCTAAATTCTGGCATCTAATGTTTCCCTTTCAAGGCAGTAAGAGTGCTAGCTGAGTAGGTTTCCTGCAGGCAGGCAGTTGAGGCCTGGCGGCAGAGTTTGGAAAGGAACAGAAGGCTATTAGAGCCACAGATCGTAAATGTCAATGGACGCAGTGACCTGCCTTCTTTTGCGTAGTGTACTATGGATTTTGCTCAGCAATGCTGTGTGGCAAACACATGACCAATTCTACACTCTCTCTGTTTCTTTCCACCTTGAACACTCGAGCTGAACTGCTTGGCTTCAGCACACACTTAGGTTGGCCAAAAACAAAAAAAGAACAGAAAGAGATTGCCGAATTCTTATCTTGTTTGTGTCATTTGAGGTGTATAGAGTAGATCACCCATCGACTATCTCTCTCCCTTCCTCTGCTATACATATAAACCATCAAAAAGAGGGGATTTCTAAAACAGAATTAAAATCACAGAGTTGTATTGGTTTCCACCATTCAAAGTGTTTTTGCATTATAATAGCAGCATGCTTTATTCCCGTGTGTCAATTGAAAAATTAAAAGTCGGCGGGTGAACAGAAGCTGTCTGGGTATCGTAAATGTTCCGAGAAAAATCTTTAGAAGAAGCCAGTAGAATATGATATATGAAAAGTAAACAACTTCAGGTAAGGGGCTCAGCCAGAATTCATAACCTGGCTCTGCCTCTGAGACAAAACATGAAGGAGATGTGTCAGTCAGTGTGATTGTGTCTAAGAGGAAAACTCGCCCTTGATATGAACACGTGAGCAGAGCAGAGACTTCCTTCAGGACAGAGAAACACATGAAAGACGTCCACGCCCTGCAAGAATAAAACCAGAGCACATAAATTACGTCAAGTCCACAAATATAGAATTAGTGTCTTTCTTTTGGAGTGGCGCGAGGTCGCGTTGGGGTTACGGTCCGCCACTCCAAATAAATAGTTGGGGAAACACTGAAAGCAATTGTGCTTGTGACACCTGCAGCGAGACGGTGGGGTTTCTGCATGCTGCGATTTAAGATTCAAATATCTCTTTGTTTCCTGACGGTCACTAGCGTTAGTGTTGGTCAAAGCCTCGTAAGATAAGAAAGTATTTGGCCCTTGTTCTCTGTTATCTTGAAGGAAAGATGTGTTTTGTCAGCATGATGTCTTCTTAAAAAATGTGGTGCAGGTTGGAATAAGCACTCTTTAGTACGAGTGGCATTTATTGTAAGTGCATTGAAGCCTGGAGTGTAATTATGTTGTGATGTTTTTTTCATCTGTGCAGCTTTCTGTGAGCAAAACCTGGAACAGGAATTAATTTGACTATTTGAAGCTGTACTTTTCCTAATTGGCTTGATAATAGAAATTAATACAATTGTGTTTAATGTTATTCCAAATAAATAAAATGGAGTATATTCAGAAGTGGGTGTTAGAAGTTTTAAATTGATTTTGAAATGGTCTCCCTCTTATACTGGAGCCTCTTCGTGACCCACATATTCATTTAGATTATCAGCTGATCGGTTCTCTCGTACTCCATTCTAGTTCTGCGCTCATGTTGTGATCTTAGATTGTATAAAACACGGACATAGTCTGGAAATGTCTCAAACTATCTTTCCGTCAACCTAGTCACAGGCAGGCCTTTAGCCTCCTGACATACAGCCTGTCAGTCAAGTCAGCCTTTAATATATGCTGAATTCTTATATTAGCATTAATATAACCAAAACAGGTTTGCACCAAGAAAGGAATCGGCCACTAAGACCAAGAACCGTTTTTGAACCAGGCTGTAAACATTTCTATTTCTGAATAGGGTTGCAAAGGGGTGGAACATTTTCGGTACATTTCCGGAAACTTTCCATGGGAAGTTAAGCTGGGGAATTTTGGAAATATTCCAAATCGGAAACTTTCCATGGGAATTAATGGGAATTAACTGGTAAAAAAAACAGCATCACATTTAAGGTAGCTAGCATCATGATAAGATAGCCTCATAGATGGTAAATGAAGTGATGCTAGCTGTAGCTTATTTAGCATTATCAGCTAGCTATCTACTTACTTCCCTTTTTATAGTCCACGGGCTGAAATGTGTGGCTTCAATAGTCTTGTGCTCTGGGCTCAAAAGTGTGGTGCAGGGTTCTAGAAATCATCTGTGCATGTAGGGGGCGTGGCCTCAATAGCCCTGCAGTAAGCAGTGTGCTATGTGTGATTGAGGAATAGCATAGATATTCAAGTGTACTGGCATGAAATCTGGTTGTTTTAGTCAAGATTATGCTAAAATATATTTTCCCCAACTATCTTTAAAGATCCCATATTATGCCCTTTTTGGGGTTCATATATCTAATGTATGTGCCTACTAAAGTACGTTCACAATCGCTAATGTTCGGAAAAAGTGTCTGTTTTTCATGTACTGACGATCGATGCAGCCCGTCTCATCTGCCTGTGTTTGCAACGCTCTGAATCCCCCCCCCGAGCAGGGTCCCCACGTGTGCCAAGTCTGACCTGATTGGTTGGCCGATCTGCTCTGTTGTAATTGGTCAGTCGTTCGGACAATTCTCGGAAATGTTACGCCCCTTTTACCATATTTGGAATTCAGCTAATGTGCAGCATGAGCTTGTGCTTGCCAAAACGAGCCAATGGGCTTGGATCAGTGACATCATCGCAGTGTGATATCACACTGCACTTTTCAACGAGGGGGGCTAGAACCGAGCGTTGCATGCAGCTACTGCTACTGCTAACAGGAGGAGGTAGGAGAAGCCGCGTTTCCGCGGACTTTGAATTTTTGCACATAGATGTGCCTAAACATGCACAAGACACCTGGAGAACACACTAAAGAGCATATAAAACCAGAAAAAGCAGAATATGGGACCTTTAAGTTCCCTGTTAAGGGCTAACCTTCAATTTTGTAAATTCCTGGTTTATTCCCGTTAATTCCCTGGAAAGTTTCCAACTTTGAAAATTCTAAGAATTTGGCCACCCTATTTCTGAATGGGCATTTAAATATGGGGTGTGACTGACTTCTGGGGCTATTGCAGTCAGCCTCAAGTGGACATTCGAGGAACTGCAGTTTTTTTTGCACTTCGGTATTGACACTGGTGGTTGCCGATCGGTTTACAGCACTCACGCCTGGCTATAATCAGCTCTGCTGGCTGTCAAAGTCCCGCAGTGAGAAATATTGTTTTTTTTAATGTTCAAAAGGCAGTGGATGAGATTTGGTGTTTATGTTGGTGATGAATAATCTTCACTGCTCTTCTAGAGGGGAGCAGTTAACTCGTGTGCATATTCACATTATTCTGACATTTCTTGAAACACCTGAGCATAGCTCATGTTACTGGGGCTGTCACCAGTCATCCAGTAGTTTACTAAGTCAGAGTTTAAAAAGTTCTGTCTTTGCCACTTTATAGTCAGTAACCTTATGTAGCCCCAAATACAGTACAGACAGTATGGTGTCACTTTACATCCTGCAAAAAAATATTATTCAACAAAGGTAGTATTAAAAAGCAAATTCATGTTCAACTCAGTTGCTTCCAAAACAAACGCATGCATTGGCAATAGTCATATCCTAATGTCACTGGGTGATGGTGCTCATGGGAAATGCAGTCTTCATCCCAGAAAAGATACTGTAGATTTTCTCCGAAGGGGTCCGCACAGTCATCACAAAATAAAAAATCCTCAAAGGGGCTTTAAAGTACACCATGTGTCTTCTGTAGAAGTTCTCTGTTTCTGTGTTTAAAACCTGTTCTTGAACAGTTACGGCGTTTACTGCAGAGGGCTCATCACGCTCAGTCAGTCGCCATCAGAGGCCACGCTGTGGAAGTGCAGGGAGAGAGTGCATTAGAGTCATAAAATGTGTTCCATGTAGCTGCTACCACAGCAGATTATAATTGGGAGTCATTAAGGCAGTTTGACAATTATGTGCAACATTTGTGTCATTTTCCTTTAACTAACTGTTAGTGAAGGAAAGGGGAAACACAGTTCTTTATAAGCGGCCTCTGATGTGTTGATTTCTTAATTTGGATCATTTTCCTTCTAACCAATTCGTCACTCTGCGGGGAAGACCGAGCTCGCAAATGTGAAATGATCTTTCTTTTCTTCAAATTGTTGCGATTATGTAATTATCATCAGTGATTGGATAATGTTGCGTCATTACTATAATTATATGTGATTTCTGGTGGTCAGGGTGTCACTGTTGGTTGAATTACTGTTTTTTTTTCAACATGGGGGTCATTTTGTCTGTAGCCAGCAGCGTGGAAGGCGGCAGAGAAAGCAGCCATTAGGTTTTTTTTCAGCCTTTTATTTGTTGAAAAGTAAGGGCCAATTCAAAATCCACGACTCGGTCTGTTTTTTAAAAGAGAAATTTAAGATAAATCTGAAGAAAATGATATGATACTAGAAATTTAGTTTGAAAGTCAAGTCTTTGCCTTGTTAAGTGTAGTGAAGAGGGTGACTGTTACTGAGCGCAGCCTCAGACCTACAGTCCACCATGTGCTGTGAGTTAATAAATACTAAACAGAACAGACTTCTGATTGAGTTGAAGTACGTCGGACGATGACTGTGCTCTGTTCTTTTTGTCATTCAGTAAAGCTGTGAAACAGGAGCAAGAGGATGAAGACTTCACTACAAAACAGAGAGGGTTGAAAAGGAAAAGAATCAAGGATGAGCCCATGGAAGGCCCTTCACACTCCACTGCTACACCAAGGTAAGTCTGAACAGGCTTATGAGCTCTGAACACTTTACATGCTGGCTCTCCAGATCATTTGTTGTATTAGTGATAAATGTATTCAAAGCTCAAACTAGGGATACACCAATAACATTTTTAAGTCCCGATCGGAGGTAGACTTTCTTGTCGTCTGTCATTCTGACGGACAGGGTCGTAACATTTCCGTCATAATCTAAAATGATCCGTCATTTTCATTTCTCATATTTTTATGATAATGCAACATTGCCTATTTATTTATTAACTATTTATTTTAGCATTTGATTATAGAAACAAGTCGATCACACGTTACGTTTAATTTGCAGAACAATCTTAGGCAAAGTTGTCCTGTACGGTGCTTAAGCACGCTTGCCCCCCCCTCCCCATTCCTCCGCCGGCACTCACACTGCTCCAGGACTAACTGGGCCTGAGCATGATTAATTCTTGTACATAACGTCGTAATACAACACATGCATGGCTTTACGTGATTATGAGGCGTGCTTAGTTTACAAGACAGGCGGACTCGGAAAATAATTAAATAAAGGAACACGCTGTCGGGTCCGCGTCCGCACATCGTAGAACAACACGGAGAACATGAGAGCTGCTTTACTGACTTTATGACTTATTTTGAGTCATTTCAGTCAGATACAGCCAGAACACTCCGGGATTTCTGCTGAAGGCTGTCAACGTTGTGTACCCGCGTGCTTGTGCTCGTGCATGAACTGTACCGTGTCGAAGTACACTAGCTATAAAGCTTAACCATGCTATGAAACAACCAGCAGCTAGACAACGATGTCATGCACGTGAGCTCAGATAGCCTACAGGACAAAACAATAACTCATTAATTATGCACACTCGCCACCAACTGGACTGGAGTGTACTGCAGGTGCTTTACATGTGGTTAATGACAGCGCTGTGTGAGAATTAGGAGTGGTGAAACCCCGGTGATGAAGCTCCAATCACCTCCCCTTGTTGAGAGAAAAAAAAAATTAAAAAGGCCAAACCACACTGACAAGCTGGTTTGCAGCATTTTAGTCAGATACAGCCAGAACACTCCGGGATTTCTCGCCAAAACGAGTGCAAGAGACAAAGAGATTAGGAGGTGCATTGGTGTTTTCTTGAAAAAATTAAAGGAGTCTCTTTCAGTCATAATTTGTCTTCAGTCTCACTCATTTTCTAAAATAAATCGTGAGAGAATCGTATCGTGAGTTGAGTGAACATCTCTGACATTCATCTTCACGATCCAAAGTTTCAGCCACGCAGTGATTTTTCTCTTATTTACATTGTCAGTCCCTCACCTTAAAAACTTTCCCCGAGAATGCTTTATCTTGTCTATTTTTAATGGCATAGTTTGAGTATGAAGGAGGATTGTAAAATGAATAAGTTAAAGGTACAGTTACATAGAAAGTCACGTTAAAAGTAGAGATATGTTCACTTTTTGAAAAGCTTGCATTCAAACCTGCAGCTGTTGAAGGGAGACACCGCCACAGTAATGGCGGCTTGTCAACTTGTGGATTAGCTTGAGATCAGCCCCATGTATACCCGATCAAGCTATTTGAGTCGGTATTGGACCAAAATCCAAGACCAGGATCTGATCTGCGCATTCGTAGCTCAAACAATCACTCTTTTTCAAATGGTGTACGCTGATAGTATTCTCTCTGTCTTTTGTGAACCTCCAGCTCAAAGAGAAAAAGTAACCAACACAGGCAGGAAGAAGGAAATGATGACGAGGCTCCGAAGAAGAAATCAAAGAAGAAAACAGAAAAAGTAAACATCTACAACCATGAATCAATGTCATTTATCATGGCACATATGATTTTTTTTTTAATATCCAAGCTGTTTTTCTCTGTTCAGACGGTAAAGAAAGAGGAAGGAGAGCACTCTGTCTCCAAAAAACCGAAGAAGACAAAGGAGGAGATTGAAGAGGCAAAACAGTTAAAGATCAAAAAGAAGGAGGAGGAGGAGCAGAACCGCTGGAGATGGTTCGGAAATGCTGCTCTTTTCATTTCACATTGATCAAAAGTTAACCACCAACACCACACAGACACATGATTTGACACAATAAACACATAGTGAACATGGAACCGCAATTTTCACCCTCTCAAATACATCCTCATGTTTTCACCATTTTGCTTTTTTGTCAGGTGGGAAGAAGAGAAGTATGAGGATGGGGTAAAGTGGAAGTTCCTCGAACACAAAGGACCCTATTTTGCTCCTGAGTACCAGCCGCTGCCTGACAACGTTCACTTCTATTATGATGGTCAGTTGAGCAGAAACATTTTGGAAAAAGTAGTCCAAATGTACGCAGCAGTCTTTGACGTAACATCTGGTGTTTCCATGGCAACAATTCAACAAAACAAAAAATATATCATGGGTTTAGTCAATTTTTAATTAATTTAGATATTTGAAACACAGTCATAAAACTCTACATATTGTATGTTTAAATGGAATAAACACGTGATTCAGTCATTTCTAGAAGACTCCCCAATGACATATTTCTCATCTTGTGGACAGTAACAGGTGATGGCTTGTCAAAAAATACACGTGGTGTTTGGTCAGCATCACTTGATCCAGGGGATAGTTTGATCAGATAGACTTTATTAGAAAGAAAGATGTACGAAAGAAAAAAGGAAAGTCAGACATATAGAAAGACAGAAAAAGAATAAAAAGGAAGGAAAGTCAGAAATCATTTAAAACCAGACCGACGGCAAGAAGTGATTTAGAGGAATGGTGTATAAAGTAAGGAAGTTATACTTAAAAGAGGTCTTGGAAATGGGCAGAACTAGACGCTGACACAAAGTGAAGCAACACGAATTAATGCATCTTAAGGAATCTGAAGGTGTCGGGTCAAACACGGATTGATGGCTGTATACATTGTGCATGTCCATTTTTGCTATTTAAGTGGCACACAATCTGTGCACGGAGCGCAGAGAGGAAGGATTTTGTGGCTTGTGTTGCACCTAAAAAAAAAATCAAACCAATCAGAGTGTCAGCTCTCATTGGGCGGCAGTGGCTCAGTTGGTAGAGTCGTCGTCTCTCAACCCAGCTCCTGCGAGCAACATGTCCGATGTGTCCTTGGGCAAGACACTTAACCCCGAATTGCTCCCGCTGCTTCGTCTGCGGCGTATGAATGGGATTAGTTACTTCTGATGGTCTCACTACATACCAGTCACTGCCATCAGTGCGTGAATGGGGGTGTATGGGTAGGTGTGACATGCGGTGTAAAAGCGCTTTGAGTAGTCTGAAGGCTAGAAAAGCGCTATATAAGCTCAAGTCCATTTACCATTTACCAAGTCCATTCCCTTTAAGAGCCAGGTGGTCTTAGGCGCAGTCATTTTCTGCATCCTCAAGATAGGAACGCACCAGCTGAAAGCCTGACCACACTTCATTTGAAAACAAACACAGTGCTGGACGCTAACAGGAGCCTGAGTTCATTTGCTATTTAACACTAGGACCGCCAACATTCTAGACCCCCCTCCAAGCGCTGCAGCCGTCTATCAGACGGCATATGTAATTTCATATTTTAGAACAAAGGAACCCCTTGGGTTTTTTCAGTTTCTGGGGGCGGCAGTAGCTCAGTCTGTCGGGACTTGGGTTGGGAACCTAAGGGTCACGGGTTCAAGCCCAGTTGAAGTCCGGAAATTGGTCTGGTAGCTAGAGAGGTGCCAGTTCACTTCCTGAGCACTTGCCATTGAGCAAGGCACTGGAGCAGCCCCCTCACTCTGATAGATGCTGTTTGTGCATGTGTGTGTATTTCAGCCTGTGTGTGTGTAGCATGTTGAACAGCAGAGAGTACAATTGAATTTCCCCTTGCGGGATTAATAAAGCATGTCTTCTTCTTCGTAAAATGGTGTACTCGTGTTTGTGTCTTCAGGTAAGAAGGTGAAGCTGAGCCTTGCAGCTGAGGAGGTGGCGCTTTTCTTTGCCCAGATGTTGGACCATGAGTACACCACCAAGACCGTGTTCAGGGAGAACTTCTTTACGGACTGGAGGGAGGTAAGGCAGGAACACATCATGCATCTTTTCAGTTCTTTAAGAAACAAAAACAATAGTGTGACCCCTTAGGTCACGACTGCACTTCAGAGGTTTTTCTTCAGTAAATCAAATTCATATCAACAAATAAAATGTAGTGGATTTCTTTGTGGAGTGAGCATGTTCTCCCTGTGCATAAGTGGGTTTCCTCTGGATGCCCCAGCTTCCTCCTACATTCCAAAGACACGCTTGCTTGGATGATTGGTGACTCTACATCACCCACAGGTGTGAATGTGTGTTTGAATGGTTGTTTATCTCTGCTTGTGTCCTAATTCAAGGATTCATCCTTCAAAGGGGTTAATTAAAGACATATTGCATCATAGTGACGCTTCAAAGTCTGTATCATTTTTGGAGCTCCTTAAAATGCAGCCCCAAAGAAAAGCGTCCTTCTTTTTCCTTCGTGGTCCAACATATCGGGAGATTCATGACGCGACAACTCAAATTAGCTGGCGGCTGTCGAGCTGCAGATGAATACACTTTCAAATGTGAGTACCGTAATTGGTTTCAACTCAGTCCAAAAGGCGAGCGTTACAAACCTTAAAAACCCAAAGAGGCCTTGAAACTTTAAAATATATTTAAAATAATAGGTTAAGTTACTGGACCTTAGTTATGTAGCCATTACCGCTGCTGCTGTTGAGGTTAATAGATGACGGGATTGTTGCGTTTGGGTAAAGACGGGAACAGCTAGTTACGCAAATCTCTACAGTCTAGACCAGGGCTATTCAACTATATTATTCAGGGGGAACCATTTTCAGAAAGCTAAGGACCCGGGGGCCAGACAAGCAAGTCCACCACAGCAGTACAGTACGCGAAAGCCGTTTTTTCCATCAAAAACACGAGCTTGTGATAGGCTGCGATCACAGGACCAAAGATGTTCTATTAAACGCTCTGCTGTTTTTAACACTTTACTGTGGCAACAATGAAAGTCATTCGCAAGTTTTCCCCCTGTTTATGAATGTATTTTTTTAATTGTGAATAGAAATGATCGTCAGGCCAGTCTGATGTCAACTGCAGGCCGGAGTTGGCCTCTGGGCCGCCAGTTGAATCGGCCTGGTCTAGACTGTCTCATTTCAGATTGACCTGAGCAGGCTAAGAAGTCTGGCTCCTTCGAAGGATTCTACTCCTGAATTTGGGTTCAGCTCTTACATGGCAACCTGCCTCTCGCCCAATGACAGCTGAAACTTCTGTGACGCGTAGCAGGACCTGTGTTACAATCGTTTTGAGAGATTTCCTAACTAAGAACCATTGTGGGTTTTCATCATCAACATTTCTGTTCATGGCGCTGGAATGATACTGATGACTTGCAGCTGCGGGTCATTTCCAGACACATTAGTACTCATCTTCTTGTAACACCAGCTTCAGGTTCAGAACTCTTCTCTTACAGTTTAAGTTGATTTCAATCCAGCTTCGAGTGTTAGTACCTTTGTGACAATTGTTTGAAAACCTGCACGCTGTGCCTGTAATGGCGGCCTCTGCACAGAGAAAACCGCCATGCCAACCCCCGAGGCATATCATGCAGAATTAATTTTGCGCTGCTTAGTGCTCAATGCACTTGAAAATACGATTTGTGTGAAGGCATTGATATGCTAATCCATACAAGAAGCTCCCCTGCATATGAACAAATCCAATTAAACTGTTTTATTATAGCCGGAAAAAACTCTCCTCGCTCCACTGCCCCCAGTGCCCGCCCACCGCTGAGTGTCAATCATGCTTAGACACAGACTGACTCTGTGTCTGTACTGTCAGGGAGTTTCAGGATCACAGCGTGCCAGTGTATCTTTGCTGATGTACAGATAGGTTTTTGCATCTCAGGCCTTCTGAACCTTGGCAACACAACTAGACCACAAACAGTCTGAATAGCTTGATAGATAAGTTAACCCTTATTACCAGTCATTGAAATGTTTATGTTAGATAAGTAGAGAAAATCTCATCAAGATTCTATCTCTTTGAAAGACCTGTTCATCGTTTACCGTTAAGCTCTGCCATCTGAGGCAATTATGACTTAACCCATTTAGACCTGATGAGACGCAGGCGTGTCTACGTCTCATCAGCCAATGAACATGAGTGCAAATGAAATTTTAATTTACAGTTAAAGCCAATAGTTTTAAGCTTTCAAATGAGGTCTCTATCTGATACAGAGGCTGAGACTTTAGAAAGATTTTAGTAAGCATTGAAATTCTTTGCATTTTTCTGAAAACCCTCAGGTTTTGGGAGGTTGATTTCAAACGTTACTTAGGTTTTAGAGGGCGTTTTTTAGGCGTCCTTGGGTTTAAATGGGTTCAACACTGACGTCTCTTACGGGATGTTGCTCTCTAGAATGTCAGACTGAAGTCCCTGCTGCTGCTTTCTTGCATGACAGCAGGAGGCCATATTAAAAGCCACTCATGTTGTCATGACATTTAAGCACCAGAAACTTCCCGAGATGAACCGTGAAGCGTCCACTGCAATTCTCTGTATTGCTGCCCTGTTAGTGGCACTTATGATTAGGATGACCCGTGTGCAATAAACTCAGGAAGTCGACAATTACAGTTGAAAGTGCTGCAGCTTTCTGCGTACTGCTGTGTGAAGCCTGTTTTTAGAGCTTCTTCAAACTGAGAGAATCAAAACATGGAACACCATTCCCTCCTTAAAGGAGGGAATGGTGTTTCATGCCTTTACCCTTTAATTCACTTTCTGTCAAATAAGCCAAATCAACCAAATGTCACTGTTCTGCTGTGATCCTGCACATCCTCTTCAATTTTTATAAAACATTCAGGACTTTCCACAAACGGCCTACCAAACTTTTTTCACCCCTTTCAACCCGCTGGAGAGCTTTGCATCTCGATAGCAAGGCTGTGGCTCAGTTGGTGGAGTCGGTCGTCTCTCAACCGAAAGGTCGGGGGTTCAATCCCCAGTTCCTGCAGACACATGTCCGATGTGTCCTTGGGCAAGACACTTAACCCCACACTTCTCCAGCAAGTAGCAACCTCTGCCATCACTGTGTGATTGGGTAGGTGTGACTAGAAAAGCGCTATCCAAACTCAACTCCATTTACCATTTACCACAGCCTGACGTGTTGGTTTCAGTGAAATACCGTTCTCACTTTAACATCAGCGTTTTAGTGTGTGATTTAAAAGCTCTGATGTATGGCGTACGTTATTATAGACTGTATTGATTATTAAAGGATAAAATCAAACACCTGACACTGAAGCAGGGAGAGAGAGCACGACAGGTAAGAAATGTGTGCTTCAGTCAGAGTTTCTGAAGTTATTTAAACCATCTGTGGAGTGTATTCAAAAAGGCAACAGCGTGTTTCAACAGCGCATCAACTTCAACAAAGTCACTTTTAAAACGGACCCCATTGGCTGACTGCTCCATATGTCTGTGGAAACATTACTAATGCCCTATTGGACAGACAAAGGCTCAGCACAGAGAGTATTATGAGCTCCCGGTTGAAAAAAGCAGCACTGTAGATCCCTTGTCTCTTTCTTTCTTGCACATTTTGAAACGTTAAGTGTTTGGATGTTGCATTGCCTTTGTGATCAATATTGAGGCCTTCACTTGGTTTCATCAGCTTTTCAGCTCCAGCTGGAAGCTTTCGAGAACAGTTTGTGCTGAATAACCATCAAACTGAAGAAAAGGAAGTATGTTTTCATTGCCATCATTTGTGCTACTCATTCAAAGTGGCATTGAGAGTTATTCTGGCACTCCACGATACTTGAGCTAGAATTAACATATTCTTAACTATGGACCAATTAATTTATTTCCCTTTGATTTCATTCATTTTGACCTGCAGTGGAAGCTGGAGGGATGATAGTACATTTAGTCAATACATTTCTAGAACAATTCTGTCTTATTCACTCATTGTTTTATCACTGAAGAATACTCCAGCTGTTACGCAGATAAAAAGCAAACCTGCTGGACACGAGAAGAGACAACACTCCTGTGTTTCAAACTCTGTTTGTAGGAAATGACCCACGAGGAGAGAAAGCTGATTCAGGACCTCAACAAATGTGACTTTGGAGAGCTCAGTGCCATGCATAAAGCCAAGGTGGAGGCCAGAAAGAACACGACTAAGGAGGAGAAACTGGTAACACACTTTGTTTTTCTTCTTCTGTGTGTGTTTGTTGTTTTCTTAATGTAATGTCCTCCTCCAGTCTGAAGATTGTGTAACAAGGATCTGGACAATTTGATTTGATTTCTGCTGCAGGCTTTGAAAGAAGCCAACCAGAGGATTGTGGATGAGTACGGCTTCTGTCTGCTGGACCAGCACAAAGAGCGCATCGGGAACTTTAAGATTGAGCCTCCGGGGCTGTTCAGGGGCAGAGGAGAGCATCCCAAGCAGGGCATGCTGAAGAAGAGGATCCAACCAGAGGATGTCATCATCAACTGCGGCCAGTGAGAGTTCAAACACTTAACAGAGATTTATCACTGTGTACTGATGCATAATTTAAAAGCTGGTCTGATGAAATAAAGCAGATTTATAAAAAATGTTCATCAACATCTTTCTATCCAGTTTGAGATGTGCAGAGGCAGCGATGATACACGGCTGCAGAATGTGCTGTGTTTAGATTCTGACCAAATGTTTTGTTGCTTTTAGTAACTCTAGAAATAAGAGTTGTTAAAGCAGTCGTGCTGAAGAATCAAACTTTGACTCTCAGTAGCCTGGCATGCTGTGAATACGTCATGCATCATTATTTCATGTCACATAGATGAAGGTTACAGCTGAATAATCCTCTCCTCGTGCTGCTGTGAGACATTCGTGTTCTAAAGGTTTGAGTCTCTGTAGGATGCTGACGCTCTCAGTTCCTGATGCTGTGACTGTGACTGCTCACACTCCTTCTGTCTTGCTCTCTCTCTCTTTGATTGACAGAGAAGCTTGTATCCCAGTGCCCCCTGCTGGTCACCAATGGAAGGAGGTGCGACATGACAACACCGTGACATGGCTGGCCAGCTGGACTGAGAACATCCAGGGCTCCATTAAATACATCATGCTCAATGCCAACTCAAAACTAAAGGTATCCTGTTGGCCTGCTGTCAAGGAGCAACCCCCCTCCCACACACACACACACACACACACACACACACACACACACACACACACACACACACACACACACACACACACACACACACACACACACACACACACACACACACAAACACACACACATATATTACAGGCCCATAAACCAGTACAGGTATGGGGCTACATTGTTTTCATCTAGTCTTTTTGCGGTCTTGCACCTTTTGCTGAGTTTACTGTCGAGTGTGCTCCTTTTTTGTTACTATAGGGCTAAATGAACCCTTTTTCATTTTACAAGTGGGGATACATGTATGTATCAGAACCTTTTAGTTGTAAAAAGAAGTCGGCCTAAAATAGCGACAACATTTAGGGTGTCAGATGATTTTTTCACTTTTGCTGTTTGTGTAGAAGAACTGTGAATCGATTTGGATTTGGAATTTGGATTTGGAAAATCTTTATTGTCCCCTAGGGGCAATTTGGTTTGCAGCAGAGGTCCATACAAGCAATACATCCATAAAAACAGCACAATGACATAAATACATATAAAACATAACTACCATGGAAATCATCATGATGGACGTGAGTGAGATAAGAGACACATAGACCAACAGTACATCGTAAATGTGACGAGCATTACATGCTTCAACATTTTATGATTTAGATGAACTTAAAACTCCACAAATAGTATAGAAAGCACAAACACCTTACTACCAGTGTGCGCTCAGAGGTTGTTAAAATGAACTTTGATCTTCAGAAACAGACAACAGTAAGGACAAATGAAGCACAATGATGTGAAATCTGTCAGACGAGTAAACCTGTGGAACAGCTTTAATAAAGATTTAACTATTTGTTCACTTCACACAAAAAAGTGATAAATAAATATAAACAATTTATGGCAATTAGTATTTTATTTGAATTTGTTTATTAGTATGAGGTGATTGGAACTTTTCACTTTTTTGAATATCAAATGATTTGTGTTGGTGTGTTGTTCAAGGGTTGAGGCCTTTTTTGTGCGTCCGCTCTGAGCGCTCAAGTTGAAAATCGTTCAACTTTTCAGAAAGGCGCTGTTGACGTCACCGGCGCTCTTTTTCAAAAGACGTCACTGAACACGAGAGAAATCGTCACGCAGGAAGACAGTTCAAACTTTATTTTCTCTCTGAGAGACCTTCAAAAACAAGCTGCGTCTTATATACCGGTTAATATCCTCTGAAAATTCTGAATGGATTAAATTAAACCTGCGATGCTGTATGAATAATATTTGTTAGTTTGGTTAAGGATCCAGGAGGTGAAATCCTGACGGCAGCTTGACAGTGTGTGATTTAGTCTGAAGGTCTACATTATATAACTACAAGCACCTAGCATGTTTGTGTAATGTGCTGAGTAAAGCCTACACTCTGTGTGTGTGTGGGATAAATATGTATTTATTATGTTTTGTTCCACAAGTTTAAAAAATCACGTCATGGAAAATAGAATTGATATTTTGGGGGTTAGAGAGTGAATGGCAACCCCCTGTAAGTGAAAATGAGCGTGAAACGTGTGTCTCATTATTCAGTCTCTTACTCTCATTTCTCTTGTGCTCTTTTCTGTTTGCTCGCTCTACCTTCTTTCCATCCTTCATGTGTAAAGGTTAAGTTATTCCACTGTTTGTCTCCATGACAGTGTGTGTGTGTGTGTGTGTGCGTGCGTGTGTGTTCAATGATGGTGGCTTTAATTGTGTCTGGGTTGTAATTAATCAGCGGCAGGAAACAGCAGGAAACCAGAACTTTGTCATGAAAGTTGTATAGTTGCACGTCTTCCTCTTTGTTAGCCTGCACTCGTGTCATGTTTAACATGTTGAGAGCAGACTCTTTAAAATATATGACTTTGTTTCTTATTTTCTCCTTTTTTCTTCTCTGCACTTTCTTGACTTTTCTTCTTCTTTCTAAATGTTGCTTACTTTGTGTCCACACCCCTTTTCCTCCTTTGTTTTCCTTTTAACACAGGGAGAGAAGGACTGGGAGAAATATGAGGTCGCTCGGAAACTGAAGTCACGTGTGGACCACA
The DNA here is from genome assembly GCA_020745685.1 of Tautogolabrus adspersus. Taxonomy (NCBI): domain Eukaryota; kingdom Metazoa; phylum Chordata; class Actinopteri; order Labriformes; family Labridae; genus Tautogolabrus; species Tautogolabrus adspersus. Next base: position 4,685,386 of record CM036539.1, read on the forward strand.
TCCGTTACCAGTACAACCAGGATCTCAAATCTAAAGAGATGGTCACACGGCAAAGAGCTGTTGCCCTCTACTTCATCGACAAGGTCTGGAGTCAAAATGCAGAATTTAGGATATGCTAGCTGTACATGTTTAGACAGCCATGGTAGAAATAAACTGCTGTCCTGCGTGCTTACACCCAACGATGATATATAGAGCCATGTGAAAGATCTATGTGTTGTGCTTTCTCACTTTGCTGGATGGAAGATCGTCTGCAAGGAGAAACATTGATTACATGTGGCCATTTTCTACCAGTGACCCGAAGCTAATTATCTCATTCTGTCATTCTGCATTGAGAGAAATGACAGATTGAGTGTGTGATTGCTTTTGGCTCATGCCAAAGAATATTTAAATAGTAATGTAAATGTGTTGTGTGGCTCTTTATGTTTACTGGAGTGTAATCTATGTATGGGTTTATATTGAACAGACATCTGATGATGATCTCTGTGTCTTCTGCCCCCCCCTCCCCGGCAGCTGGCACTGAGAGCTGGAAACGAGAAGGAGGAGGGAGAGACGGCAGACACGGTGGGTTGCTGCTCCCTACGTGTGGAGCACATCACCCTCCACGAGGAACTGGAGGGCAATGAGTATGTGGTGGAATTTGACTTCCTGGGTAAAGACTCCATTCGCTACTACAACAAAGTCCCCGTCATCCGTAGGGTAAATAAACATGCACACAGACACACTTTTGCACACACATGGTTCTTCTGTTATGTGCTTCATCGCACCTGAGAATATGATTCTGTTAATAGCAATAGTTAAAGGGAGGACAGTTTATCCATTCTCAGTAAAGATGACCTTGGCAAAGTAGAAACTACACTGGGGCTCATTATATTTATTATAATAATTTAGGTTTTGCCCTTTGGGTGTTGGCAGAAGTCCCTGCAGAGAAGGTCACTTGCATAAATATTGACATGCACAGAGCCTGAGGCGCAGAGAGAACTGAGAGATGTACAGGGCACAGTTGTAGATTGGTTCCCTGGGGCTGCGCTGCTTTAATTTGTCTGTCTGTTAGATCTGGTGATCTGCCCCCATGCTCCACTCCGCTCCTCTCCTTGATTAAATGTTCATGTAGGTGAATTCATCTTCTTTCAGAATGAACATTTTTGAGATTTCTGTCTTATACAGACTTAAATGTTATTCTACAAGAGCAGCAGTTCAACAGGTGAATCCATTATTTCCCTTTAATTCTAAGTCAAGTATGAAGCAGCTAAAAAGCCAAAAATGTGCAGTTGTAAGTTTCATGTTAAAAACTCGATTAGAACAATACAATGTCTCACTTGCGCAATGAATGTATTATATTTAAAGGAGCAATATGTTATTCAGACACCTAGTGTTTAAAATAGGTACTGCAGTCCAAATTCAAGACATTAGAGAGAGCTGTCACCCCCTGCCCCCTCCTCCCTAGAGTCGGTGTGCACGTAGGTTGCCATGTCGCAGACACTCAAGCTTTAAGGCCCTGACACACCAAGCAGACGGCAAAGAACTAGTGACTACGAAGGCTGCCTGTGGCGTCGGCGCACAATGCTGTTTGTCTTGGCCAAAAAGTTGCACTAGAACACACCACAAAGACTACAGACGACGGCCAACCACCACGTACGTTCTGCGCATGTGTGAGAGGCAATAACTCTCCGTGCCAGCAGGCGGCGGTAGTCTGTAATCGTCATTCCAAAAAGGTGAAACCGGAAGAGGACGAGGAAGAATTTCGGATAAATAAACCGTCGTTATGATACGAGAAAACTATTTTCTCACCGCTGTCGCTCACCACTCGTAATAGGTAGCCTACTTCTAATCGAAAATGTCTTCTAAAAAGTTGAAAATGGCACTGGCGTTTTTCTTCTCGTGCACTGATTCGCTTATCTGAACAGCCAATCAGAGAGATTCCTCTCACCAACTGCGACTGCCGATGCCGATTCAACATGTGGAATCGGCCCAAAAAAAGGCCAACTGGGGCCGGCGGGTAGCGACAGAGCTGGACACACCGCAAAAACTAGGGCGATGACCGCTCACCAACGGACCGATGGTCTCCTGGGTGTGTCAGGGCCTTTAGAGTTTAACCAGCTCGGTCTTGAAACATTTTCAGTTATCAGTCGGGGAATTCACAATTCCTTCAGGAGTCGGGGAGAATGACGCTGAAGAGAGTGAAGCAGGTTTTACTTAACAATCTGTGTTTGACTATGAACATAAAAAAGAATTACCAATAAGAAAAGTTACAAAAGTTTGTTTTTGCTGTCGATTAGAGTTCTTTAAATAAGAAAAACATCTGAATCTGACAAAATCAGAACCAGCAGCTCAGACCCTTCAAATATCGGAAATCAGGAATCCGTCAAGGAAATGTAATTCAACGCTCCTCCGAACAACGTGTAAACTGTACCACATGTCTGAGTTCCTGCGTTGCATCTCAGAGAGCGTAAAGGGTGCTGTTGCCTTTCTGAATGCTTTACACATTGAATAACAGGAAGTCATCTGAAAGCCTCCCAGTAGCAGGCCTCACTTTCTTCACAGTTTAAGATTGTTGTAAAGCGTTTTCTTCTTCACTTCTTTGTTTTAATTGAGTCTTTCTGCTTCTAAGAATCAGAAAAAATCAGAAACCAGGAGCAAAATAATGATGAGAAATAAAATCTCTGCAGCTGATATCACAATGATACCTGGTGTGCTGCAGTCTCTATTTTAAACTTAGTTTACCACTAAGGAGGGGACAGATTGACAGCAAATTATTTACAAGTGTTGACTTGTACATTGAGAGTTGCATGCTTAAATGACATCCTGTATGACTGTTATTATGTGTTGTGCAGAACAAAATATTTGAAAAGGTTTCATGCTGTCATCTCTCTGCACAGCGTATATTAATATCAGTCTAACGGGTGCAGACACTGTTATTAATAAAGAAAAACAGGTCATGTGATACTGCAAACAGTGATGCTGACTGGTGGAGAGAAAACAAAATGTGCTTGGAATGACTTTTTTTCTTCCTTTAAACCTTGTTGGTTGGGTTGTGTGCAGTCTGTCAGACAGCTGTCACATTTGTGTGCGTGTGCATGTATGCTTATGTAAATTTCCAACCCCTCCTCCGGTGTCAGCCTGTGCTATCGTCTGTTCCAGAGATGGAGACAGAAATGTTAGCACCTGACAGCCAAAGTGTTTTGTTTCTTGGCAGAACATATAATTATTCAAATGAGTTCATTCAAAAGCAACACATTAGCTAGAATTAATTAGTCGCTTGCATATGTTAGCATCATCAATTTCCATGGAAATCAGTGAGATGCTACAAAATGTCAATTGGAATTAAAAGGGAAGTAAGGAAGTCATTTCCATTTCTTACCTCTGGTGCACTTTCAAAAACTGTTGGATCTTAAAGTTGTGTCTATTGTGAGTACTGTGGTTATTGTAAGTGTTGTGTGTCTCTACTCAGGCCGTGAGAGAGAGAGTCACATATTATACAGACGCAGTTTTATGAAGCCTTCTGTGTATCCTACCCAGTGTTTCTGTGAAAAGTCTGCATGCAGAGAACAGTGCAGCCATGTCATGCATCATATATACCACAAATACTGCTAGTCACGTATGTAATTAATTTAAAGGTCCAATGTGTAAGATATTTCCTGAATTAAATCATAAAATGACCTTACTGTATCATCAGACATTAAGGAAACATGATATGTTGAAGTGTTGGCTTCTTTGACAACAATGCAGCAGCCAGTACGTCCTCCTTCTAAGTTTGGATTCTGTTTCTCAATGGTCTGTTTTTGTTTTGACCAAATAAGTTGCCGGTGTTACGGCACTCCCACACGGCCGTTTTGGACGCCCCTCGGTTTGCCAGGCAAACAGCAAACCAACAGGTGTTGCAGCGATGGAAGCGGGCAAGAGAACTGGTTCAGATAGAAGTGATTGTACCCGACCTAAAAAGCCTCTGCATGTTTCTAATAAGCTCCACGAGCAGAAACGTGCTCAAACTAGGATCAATGTTGGAGATGCTTTTGAAAAATGGAGAGAGGTTAGAACGCAGAAAGGTTTACAGACCGATGCAGAGCTGGCTAAACGCTGAAGCTTCAGTGTCCACCACATGGCAACCTGCGTGAGCATCGACTCTAGAGAAGAGGGGGCGGGGGAGACGGCTCTCTCCAATGTTTTAAATTTGGACTGCAGAACCCATTTCAAACACTAGGTGTCAGAGTTTCATATTGCTCCTTTATGGAAAGCGTTGTATTCCTCATTCATATAAACACTTAGGGAATATTTCAGCCATGAAAGACATCTCAGTGTATCTCTGTAATGTTAAGAAGAAGTACCGACCTATTACTGAGTTTGAACACCAGTTACATTGTTAAATGACTTCTTCAAATAGAGCTGGAGTGTGGGGACACCTGCAGATGCATACATGTATTCTGTCTGGTACACTCAGTTTGCTAAACATTTATTTGTTTACTTCAACACAATCACACATGCTCAAAGTCACACACACACACACACACACACACACACACACACACACACACACACACAAACACACGTACACATCACTAAACAAAGGAGGTGAGGTGAGCTCCCTTAGACGTCTCTGCTAGGCCAACACTGATTTACATTTCCACATATTGAAGCACTTCACTTCACATCTTTAGTTCCAAAGAGAAAAAGAACTGTGACACAAATCAGCCAGGGAATATGTCGGCGTGTTTTTATAAAGCAACACATCTGTTGATATTAATTGGTGTCTTGCGTAATTGACAAGTTTTTTTTTGAGGAACAACGCATCAGCCAACAGAATTCCTGAAAGTGTCAGCTGTAACACACACACACACACACACACACACACACACACACACACACACACACACACACACACACACACACACACACACACACACACACACACTCAAGAGAGGAGTCTTTTTTGTCCTAACATCATTTATAATGTGTTTAAACAATGGCACAGTTTTGCTGTCTATGGTTGTGTGGCTTACAGGCGATGTTAGGTTTAGAATTTAGGATTAGGATCAATAAGATTTTCACTTTAGTTAACCTGCCTCTCCCAGATCCGTGGTGCCAGGGGTGAAAGCACACTCTTCGTTTAGCTGATGTGTTGGTATCTTTCCACAGGCTGCTCCTGCATTGCGTGTTGTGTGAGTCAGACTAAACAAAAAAAAGCTTTGTTTTGAGTTCATGAGCAATACGTGTTATCCATAGTTAGGCGTGTAGCTTACATGATTGACAGGTGTGCGCGATGCAACTGTTCGTCAAGTGGCTTAAAACCCGCCTCAGCTGCAGCTCTCAGCCTGTCGTTAGGTTGACTGAAAGTTAGGCTGAGGCAGCATTTCCAGCATGGCGGCGGCTGCCATTAACCCTCCGGAGCAGATAGCTGCCGTCACTCAGGCTTCGTCCATTAATATTTACAGTCTATGGTGAAAGTCCACTAAAAACTTGCATAAAAACATTTTTTCAAAAGACTGATTCGTCTTCCTAATTATACAACAGATCTACATGGTGCCTATTGGCACCTAAACGATGCTTTATTTTCACTGAGACTCTGCACAGGGATTTAGCAGCTGTACATTTATTTTACCTGATGATGATACAGTTTCTATAGAACCATAGGTCGAACCTGTGGAGGATGAACCGAACAGATCAGGGATCATCTGTGATTCTTTGCACCACTCATAATGAATGCATATTTTTGTTGTATACACTGTAAGAGCGACCTTTGACCAGATCTTGTCTGTGTATCCTTTCAGGTTTTTAAGAGTCTTCATTTGTTCCTGGAGAACAAGCAACCTGGGGATGACCTCTTTGACCGCCTTAATGTGAGTGTCTCACTAACTGTCTATACTTTTGTTTCCTTCAGTATTTTTTCTAACATGTTTTTAGTCATCGTAGCTGCCAAGGATGTTTCATTTTTACACGCTGAAGCATTTTAGTTAAAGGCAAGACTTTTTTCAAGGTTATGTAAAATGTGTGAGAATCTCCCCCCAGGTGTGAAATACATGAAGAAAGGGCAGACAAAGATTGTGAAAGGAAAATAGAATTACCTTTTTTTTTTATTTTTCTAGAGACAGAAGGCAGAAGAAAAAGGGAAAGCAGGGACTAAATTGTAAGGTGTGAGAGATGAGTTTGAATGAGACATAAGCCATCGGTGTGGAGAGATGAAAGGAGTAAAGCGAGGAAACGGAAGATGAGAAGAAGGGGAAGAATAATGGAAGCAGGGACACTCAAAGCAGAAAGGGAGTTTCAAAAGAGAGAGGGAATAGACTCTGGCAGATCAAAATGAAACTGCGCCACTGGAAATTGAAAGTGAACATGGTGGGCGGATGAATTTCCTCACATGAAAATCTGCTTTCCTCTTAACCTCTCCCTCTAGCTTCATGACACAAGGCCACACAATGGAGCATTTTTACACATGGTTTGTTCAGCGCTGGGAGATGAGTAGCTTCTCAGGGTGCACTCAGTCTTCACTCTACCAGAGCAGCATTTCTTGTCTATTTGTCTACTTTTGTGTAGGGATGCACCAATCTCACCTATGTGGTCCTAACACCCGGGCATATGTTTGTGTTTCTGAAACACTATCGGACAATACTGAGTACTGCTTACCAGCAGTGGTATAGTGCTGTGTATATCACCTTCTAAATCCCCCCTGATAGACATCATTCACTTTCATGCTGCATTTTTTTTCCTAGTTTGGGGAAGTGATGTCTCCCACTACTCTGTCTCTAATTGGCTAGTACTCTTGTTGCCTTCGTTGGTTGGTTGGGTAAGCAGATCAGAGGCAAAATAGGGCGGGTCATACTTTGACAATGCTGATGTCATCTGCGGTCTACCTGCCTGCCCCGTGTGATGATAATGCAACAAAGCATGGCCTTGTTAGGTACATCTGCTGCTCTGAAAACAGCAACACACACGCTTGTAACGGTAATTATTACAACAATACTTCCACAACGTGAAGGCTGTCCCTGTCCATTCTGCCATCTCGTTAGCATCATAGGATTCAAACTGAAACTGGAAATGCACATTTTTGTTTTTGTTTTGTGGCAACAAAAGGAACATTTGACTGGTAACGGATTATTTGAAACATAACTAAATAACCGAATATTTGATTTGCAAAACTAAGTTGTTCTTTTACATGTACAATAATAATGTAATCTGAGAACTCTAATGCTTTGCAACGTGTTACCCCCAAACATCTGTCTCACCCTGTAGTCTGTGGGGCAGTATTGATTGTAAAATCTGCACCTCTTCTGCGGCAAATCTTCATTTTGCAATGATCCTTATTCCTGAAGTCAAGCAGCAGAAGTAAAGGGACAATGTTCAAATATGAAATACCCATTTTTAGTTGAACTCATTTGCAAGAGCAGTCTTACATGCCACTCAGGGCGGTTATCCTGAGCTGGACAGGTCCCTTCAAAAAATTAAGAGTATACAAAAAAAAAAATTAAGAGTGTGCACACTTGTCCGGGCAACACTACACTGCTTACCAGTGTTTAATAAATAAGTTACAGTAAAGGCCTCCATGTCTCCAGAGACTGAGACTACTCGTTAATGAGGTAGACAACTTCTAGTTTGACTAAAGCAAAAACCTGTGAATATGAATGGACCAATGCTGCGGTCGCTTTTGCACACGGCAAATCTGATTGAAAATCTACAATTGTTGAAAGCTTGGCTACTTTTAAATACCATGGTTCATTAAGATATCAGCGTGTACTGTGGCAATCGAAAAGTATTTAAGTATCAAGGATGTTAACAACCTTTCAAACTAGTGCATGCTTTAAATTGTTTGTTTCATATTTACCTTTCTGCCACATGGTGGTACGTAACAATTGACAGGTAGGAAGAAGAAGAAGAAGCATGGCAGGAGTGGAATGAGAGGGTGAGATGAGGAGATGGAGCAATTGAAGGAAGGAGTGCAGTGCCCCTGCTCTCTGCCCTCCAGTGTGTCAGGAAATGTCAGCGTGTGTTGGAGGTGGAATGGTAATGGCTGCTGTGTGCAGGCCTGATTGACACACAGAAAGGCCATGCCACTGAGAGAGCGGAGGGAGAGAGGGGGATGTGAAGTAGTAGACAGAGTTGTAGGAAAGTGACAGCTGGTCCAGGTTAGAGGAGGTTAGGAGGGAGAAAGTGGAAGGTGGCTGGAAAAAGGTGGGATGAGAGAGCGGGAAGATGTGAAGCGAACATGAGGGGCAGGAGGAAAGCGATGGAGTGGGAGGAAGGATGGGAGGAAAGTGGTGGCCAGTGGAGTGTGCTTTTATCTTCAGCAAAGTTTCTGTGTAGAAGATGGTGGACACTGATGAAATATAAAAGTGCAAACTGTGGATTGAGGGAAATGATGAAGGGTAAAACAGAGTTTCTTAAAGCAAAATGTTAGAACCAGAGTCTCTGATGTCGGATTCTGCTTGATTGGTGAGCATAGTGTTAATGTTTAATGTAAATCTGTGTTCTAACTGTGGCCCTTTTCACATTGTGATTCCACAACAGCACCGTATTACAGCCTGTCCTAACAGCACGCAGTGCGAGCGAGCGTCAGAGACAAAATCAGCCTGATTTTATTGTTTCCGATTTGATTGTCCTAACTGCCCACGAGCTGTTTTTTCCCCTGACGCCCTGTTTCTAATTTCGTCTCTGTCGCTTGCGTAGACAGACGAGGAAGGAGGAAGGAGGGGACTCTACAAGGCACTCACTCTCGCTTTTCTCACTCATTAGAGCTTGTTAGCTTGTTTTTCAAAGCTTGTTAGCTTGTTTTTCATAGTGGAGATAACAGTGCATAAATAATATCCACATCTGTGATTGAAATGTTGTGCTCTGACTTGTGTCAACAACACTGGAGAAAACCTTTTTTTTGGCTCACCGAGGGCCGTTTACTGAAGAGCCTGAGTGTTGTGATTTGAGTCAACAGCTCGTCAATACAAAGCACCACACTTCAGTTTGTCCACCTTAATACAAAAGCACTAGATGTCAAACTGTTTTCAAGGGGAAACTGAAATTCACACAGCAAAGAATGAATTATTTAACAGATGCAGTGTGGACAGCCAGCGTGAGATCATGAGCGATGTGACGCGATATCTAACGCTCGCGTGCTGTTAGGACACCATGTTACACCTTTGTACATGGCGATTGTATCCGCAATGGCAATGTCATAATCGTGTGCTAGTGTGTGGTTTCTGCGTGAGGCGCAATGCATGTACACACACACAGTAGGAGCTTCACATACACTCAGTCAGACATGCACACACACAGCGCTGCCGTCTCCCCTCCTATTACACCTCTGGTGCTTCCTCTTATTGTGGAACAGGGGGCCGAACGACTTTACCCCATCCTTCCCATCTGTGAGTAACACATTGCAAATAAGGTGTAACACGGGTGTAAATATCCAGCCTTGTACTGACAACAGTCAGCACTAAACTATTGTTACTCCAATGTTTCAAAAATCTCTTTTTGTTTAGGTGTTAAAATGTGACCTACCTCCACATACCTGAACACTAGCAGTGAGAAGTGGGTGTAATCTTGAATTTCCCTCGGGATCAATAAAGTATCTATCTATCTATATGGTCCTATATTTCCTAATGAAGGAGAGTGTAGGGTGAGAAGTTTTCAGAGGCTGTGCAACAATCAAACAAGCACTTTGTTGAAGTATTCAGGTGATTTATTTTAACTGCATATCTTTCAATTTAAACTTCCTGGAGTCCAATCCTAAACAAGACTGACGCTTGACTGATATGGGCCCAACCTCGATCTCCATCCTAAAGCCTAATCACGGAACCCCCACAGACTTTAATGGCGTCTCGTGTGCAGTGTTTAAGTGTGTGAGTCCATGAGATGGTATGAAAAACGAGTACGGATACACAAGCTGCACCATCTGCATTCATCTACAGTGTAGTTATTTCATTACAGCGTTTATTTTAGTGAGCTGTCAAAATCTAGAAACACCATAAATATTAAAACTTTGTGAATATTTGACAGAAAAACAAACTCTTCAAATGTGCCATAAAAAACACAAAGTAATTAAGAAGCATCAATATTATCGCTTCAACTTGTTTTTGTTTTTTGGGTCCTGTTCTGGCTTGCTTTGATTACATTTACTACTTCTTTATTTATTTTTTAACTTTATTGAACAGCCCATTTATTCAGTAAACAAACAATCAGTGGGGGGGGGGCGGGTTGGATGGTCACGCCCTTCACGTCACCAAGCAAGCTTTAAATATAACTTCCCCAAGTTTCTGCTGTGCTGAAACAGGGATGCTATTGAACAAAACTTGTGCTTCTCAAAGTACACACACACACACACACACACACACACACACACACACACACACACACACACACACATTATATTGAATTCTGAGTGCCAGATCTGAGCTGAGGTATTTGTCAGGAAGCCTGTCTCCACAGACTCCACATCATTAAAGCAACACTTCACACACTGACTACAGTTTCAGGTTAACTGTAACCTCACAGGATGTCTTTCACTACATCTTAGTCAAACAAATTTAATTATTGCCTGTGGGGAAATGTATTCCCTATGAGCTGCTTTATTTTGGCACATGTCATTATTCTCTTATACTCTGTTATTTCCCTTCTACCAGCTACTGGAAGACAGCTTTTCTTCCTGATGCGGAGAACACATGAATTGAACCCAGCGAAGAATCCAAAGCCGATCATTGTAGCTAAGTTAGAGTCTCAGCAGTCGATACTTCACCACAAATTGGCTAGCAGGATGTTAATGTGAAAGTCCAGTATACTGAATCCTGCAACATAAAAAGCAAATAAGAACTGCAGTAACGACGAGCTGTAACAAAGCCTGAGGAGATGGTGGGGATGACGCTCACAAACACACACATTTGTGCACACAGCACACATGATGACAGGGGAGTTGGGGGTGTGAGAGCTATCAAACTGGCCCCTCACATTTGCACACAACTTCATTAGCATTGCAGGGGCAATAGTAGCTAGCTCATTAACGAGCCAGGCACGACAGCAACCGTTTGTGTGTGTGTGGATGGATTGATGTGTGTACCTGTGTGCCCTCCAGCATGTGTATGCACAGGTGTGTATACACAAAAATCCTCGTATTGCCTCTTGATAATGGGCTGCTGCAACAAGAGACACACACACATTCAGGCAACTCTGGCCCCAGATATGCCGTTGCTGACCCTGCCCTGATTAAACTAACCACATTATTATTGCAATCTTCATTACAATTATTACTCTTTCTTTTTTTTCCCCCAGAGATGTGAGCTCACCAAACCAGCAGGCTGATCTAGATTTGTTTTTCCCACGCCTGTGTGCTTCCATCTATGTTTAGAAATGAATGTTATCTACTTTTCTAAGTCCATGTGTTTGCACTTTATATCAGTGTGTATTCAGGGAGCCTCATGTTTAGTCCGCTTTCACATCAGCCCTTACAATGTTAACTCTGTTTCAACCCTTTTCTATTCTGGTGAGACTGCAGCCATCGGACAGGAAGGAACGACTGTCTCAGCTCGGACTATGGCAGCTCTAACGCGTTATAACATCTTCAGAAATGTCAGGGGGGAAATAATCCTGTGATTATTTTAATCTCTTCTCTGTAAATGACGATGATAATGTATGCAGAGATGGTATTATATATGTTGTATTTGCTATGGTATTGTACAGACTCTCTTAACACTGCAGTGGTATGGTGCCACAGTGCCATCTAGTGGTAGAGTTTGCATACAGCTGCTGTGATCTTGCAGTGGCAGTATGTATGTGTTCTGGACCACACACTGATGAAAGTGTGCCGCTGTTTGTCGCTCCGCTTCCCATCTCTCATTGCAGACAACCAAGCTGAACAAGCACCTGAGCACTCTGATGCCAGGTCTGACTGCCAAGGTCTTCAGGACGTACAACGCCTCCATCACTCTACAGCAGCAGCTCAAAGTGCTCACAAACAGTAAGCCAGACACACTGACTGCGCTGTGCAGCAGTGTAACATTACATAAGTAGCTTTAAAAAGCGCTGGCTCATATTCTTTATAAGCTAGACAGGTATCAGTAGCTTTATTACTGTAACATTTTGTCTGTCTGCCTTTTATCACGCTCTTACTACCTGGCTGCCTGTGTGACAGATAAAACTGCCACACATTTGACATTTGTTATTTTTAGCCCTGTGTGATACTAAGATGCCCTGACATCCGCCAGCTACTCCAGCCATGGCAGGAGCACATTATCACTGTGACCAGAGCTGTGTGTGTCCGCCTGGCTCTTATCAGGGTCTCATTGGCTACCTCTGCCACACAATGATAGTAGTGTTACTCTCTTCTCATTTCTGGATTGCCACTGAGAGCCGACTGACAGTTCGACAATGGCTGTACTTTTTGATCATCAGACCCAAGAATGATGAATGACACTTATTTAATGAAATGAAAGATGATAACTCTGATAAAATAGGCGTTCTTTCTGCTTTTTAAAACTTGTGCTTATTCCTGATCAAATATGTGTAAATGGGATTTTTTTATGTTTGAATACCATTATTTTCTGTCACCCTCCAAAGAGTCCGACAATTTGGCAGAGAAAATACTGTCCTACAACAGGGCGAACAGAGCAGTTGCTATTCTGTGTAACCACCAGCGGGCGCCGCCAAAGACCTTCGATCAGTCCATGGCTAACCTTCAGGCCAAGGTGAGCTCAGCTGGATTTAGTTTAGTGCACAGTCATTCATCACATTTACATTTCCCTAAAAAGCACAAGCAGGGACACTTTTTCATGTCGTGTCATCCTAACAGAGGCAGAGCTTTTGTGTTACTTCCTCCACTCAGTCAGTGATGGTTTTTGAAACTGACATTAATCCATATTTTAAAAAAACCCTGCCTTGTCCTTGTTTGCTCCTCCAAGATTGACGCTCGAAAAGAACAGCTTTCCCTGGCAAAGTCAGAACTGAAAGAGGCCAAGAAGGAGGCCAAGACAAAAGGCAGCTCTGACCCCAGGCTGCAGATGTAAGTGTTACAGAAGTACTGGAAAAAACAAACAGCATGCTGTCCCAGTCAAACAATTAAAAATGATTGACAACAACCTTACATTTCAAGTGCCCGTTTATCTGAAGCCATTCACACACACACAAGAAGAAAACAGAAAGGAACCCTGCAGGTTTAAGTGGCTCCTAAACAACACTTTACTGCTGAGGTGTGGGTGTGAAGAGGTGTGGGTGTACAGCTGTAGAACATGTAGGAGCTAACACTTAATTTCATGGTTGTTATAGTGTTAGCCCCCCCCCACTGTTAACTCAGAGCTTGCCAGCTGTTAATTCTGTATTGTTGTGCTCTACAAGGCACTACCACATAATTATATGGACTCCTGCCTTTCTGCATGTTTTTAACACATATACACTCCTGAAAATATCTAGATAATTTCAGGAGGACTGCTCCGGAGATTCTCCCGACCTGTCTGTTCACATATGCTCCTCACAGCGGGAGACTATCCCTGACAGACAGGAGGGGGGGTGGGGGGTCTCCCGAGGTAAGACGTGACGTAAAAAAGGCGCTAAAAGGCGATAAAGAGTCCGCTATAAGATGCTATAATGAGAATATTTGCCTTTATATCAACGCTACGTGTAGTTCAACAGAATCACACTATAAACAAAGAGCGGAGAACAACATACTTACTAACAGAAAACATAATGCGGCCGTTTAACTTCATGCACGGACATCGTAGCGGTTGTAGGCAGACAGTCAATGCACCGACTCCAGTCACAGGATATAAACGTCACTCCCCCCTCCCATTGGCTCGAGTTGAATTCTCCGGAGAATATCCTGCTGCGTTCTCACATCAGCTAAAAAAAAAAAATACTCTGGGTCTGGCAGGAGAAACTCCGGGTGAAGTCTGAGTGAAAAATGTGTCTGTTTGCGTTCGCATATACAGCTCCTCCGGCGAATATCAGGAGTTTTTCAGGAGTTTTCACCCAAGGAACACCTTGTTCTGTTGGATATCAGATAACATTTTCGATCAAAAGTGTTTGTGACATTAGAAAGTATAGCTGTATGAAGTTTGCTCTTCAACCAGGACTCAGTGTAAACTAGATTATTTATTGTACCTTTTACCTTTCAGTCACCCCTGACTCACAATGATCAGACTGTCTCACTGAAGGGTGACATTTTTATCTAGAAGTGTTGGTTTTCTGCAGGCTGGGCCTCTACATTCAGCTGAAAACCTTCTCTGAAATATATTGCATGCTGACAAAAACTAGACCATGGGAGTCTTATTTTTAGCAGCAGTGTCTGACTGTATTGTGCCTGTCCTTTTATTTTGTGTCAGGCTGGTGGAGCGGAAGAAGGCAGCAGTGCAGCGCTGTGAGGAGCAGCTGCTAAAGATGGAGGTCCAGGCGACTGACAGAGAAGAAAACAAACAGATAGCGCTCGGTACCTCCAAGCTCAACTACCTGGACCCACGAATCAGCGTGGCCTGGTAAGTCAAAACTTGTGTTTCCAACCGCGATGCTCTCATGAAAAAAACCCTCTGTGGGCCTATTAGAGGGCGTACAGACTGATACCTAGTTATGTAAATGATACAATATTCATTATTTTTATGATCGATAGTATTGAAAAGTACCACCTACAGATCTTCAGTCATAATTTTAACCCAAAGTGTTGTAAAAGAGAGGTTTGTGGTGCATTGAAGTTCACAGGTAAAAACTGTTGTTTTCAAAGTCCTTTTGGTCGCCCGTTGAGATGCTAAAGTTACTTGTACACGTCTCTTAAACTGCAGACTGCAGGATAATAGGGCCGATTCCTCCTTGCCTACAATCACGGGGTTGTTCTAGACTGAAGGCTGCTTGGATTATTTTCCCAGATTATCTTGTAGTTTGAGTCGTATAAAGATCCAATCTGAACCTCCCCGATCTGCTCAGAGATCTGATTTATTTCAAACATATTCGATATTTAGAATTTAAAATTTTGACGATTACATCATGAAAGGGTCCGGCAGAAGTCGTGGGTGACCACAATAACCGTGAGAAACGAGGGAGGACAGTAGTAAGTGGACAGTAGGGGCGACCGTTGGCAGGACGCAACCCGCACGGGTGTGCCGGACAACTGTAATACATCTGACCTCCAGCTCTCACTGAGGAACAGACAATCCATGTTGTCTGCGTCGACCCGGACATTTCTTTAACTAAAACTTTTGTATGTTTTGTCCTCTCTGCACAGAACATTATAATCACAAATGTAACCGCTGGCTCCGTTGTTTAGACGAGGTCACATGAGGTGGTGCGTTCCTCCGCCGTGCACGATAATCTTAATGAAATCCTTTCGTCTGTGATGTGCCAAGATTTTAATATCTCAAAATGTGTGAGCCTGTTTGAGATTATGGAGAAGAATATCTGTTAAGGTTCTCCTGATGTGTGTGATGCTACCTGCATTCAAAGTCGAGAAGGATTTTAAACTTGCACAGTGAGCCAGGCTTAATTTACCCTAATCCATACTGAAATGTTGCCAGTCTATTTGTGCCATTCAGTCAGTGTGCAGATGTGTGCCAGTTAATTTAAAGGACATTTGAATTTGAGGTTCCCAGGACTTCCATTTTAGTTGCCGTGGTATTGAAACACATATCTACAGCGTTTGATTTTCTTGAGTTTCATATGGAGCCTAAAATTCTTGAATTGTGACAACCCATAATTCAGACACATTTTGGTATTCAAATAGAACTACAAGCCCCACCCACCCTTACCTGGGCCTGTGTGCAGAGCAAGATTATTGGGTTGACATGCAGCTTAAACGTTTTTAAGCTTACCATAACTCACCAGAGTAACATCAGATACCAGGCAGCTCCTGTTCAGTGGTTCTGACCAACAAGCTGCCAGCTGACTAACCACTACTCCTGAAGATATCAAGAACCAACTAAGCACAGCAGTTTTGTATTTACTGTAGAAATATTTTTTTAAAACAGGAGACAGTGTACAGATCATTAGATTTGCTTTCTCTGACAATAAAATCAGAGATGACAGAAATGTCAGCAGTAAAGTCATTTTCTAATCTGGCTTTAACAGATTCTTACAGACAATCATACCGAACATCAGCTCATGGAGAATGTTTCTGTAGACTACCAGAGAAGATCGAGTAAGATGACTCCTGTCTGTGTTGAATTTCTTCCCTATAATGAACGTATTCTTAGGGTTAACTTTTTGTACTTATTACTGGATGACCCTGATGAAGGCCACGAGCCGAAACGCGTCGGTGTAACAAAGTTGATCTTCATACTACAAGTGTTGCTGGAGCTCTTTGACCTCTGCAGGCCTTCCACTCTCCGTGCACCTTGGTAGTTGGTGAAGTTGGTCCAGAAAAACTCTACTATTGCTTGTTAAAGGCAGGGCTGGTAATTTCCTCCAGATCCAATTTTTAAGATTTTGGTTGAAATTGTCTTTAGGTCCTGACAGAAATTAATAACTTGTGTGCTCTGAAAAAGGAACAAAGAAAATCCGTCATCTGTAGCAGTTGTTAGAATGTAAAAACTTCGACCAATGTCTGCCAAGAGGTACCAATCTGATGAACCAACCACGCCTCCCTGCTCGTTCTCTGCCTCTTGCGTCTTTAAAAGAAAAGTGTTTGAGTCCTATCAGGAAGTGAACCCATGTGTCAAACTGAGTATTTCTTCAGCAGTCTGAACAATCTTCCTCTTTTCATGCATCCAGGTGTAAGAACATGGAGGTAGCTGTAGAGAAAATCTACAACAAGACTCAAAGGGACAAGTTCGCCTGGGCCATCGACATGACGGAGGAAGACTTTGAATTCTAACGTTACACTTCTACAACTCTCATCGGCTGATAGAAGGATGCAGTCAAGGAACCATTCACCTTGTAATGCACACAGTACTTAACATTTTTACATGTGTTATATGTTCATAGACTCTTTCTCTCTTTCTGAGATCAGCACTATCAAACACCATGTGAGCACATTTATTTACCACTGTTTGATACTTGATTTTGATGATCACTTGATTTGTTTTTGAATTTACTTGAATAAAGGTTCCTACTATGCAGAAGTGACATGTGTGCGGTGACAGTTTGCAAACATGCTTCGTTTAAGGCAGCGGTTCTCAACTGGTGGGACGGGACCCAAAAGTGGGTCGTGAATGTGTGCCTGAAAGAAAAATGCTGTCAAAAAGTAAATGAAGCTCTTTTTTTTAACAAGTTTGTTTCATTGTGTTTCTTTGTTCTATCACGCTTTGTACCGTCTGAGGTCCAAACTGAACAATTTTTCTTTAAATAAATCTGAATGATTGAAAAATGTCAGAAATTTGGGTCGCTCTTTTTCACGAAGGAGTAGTTGGATGGTCCTGAGGCTCGACCAGTTGAGAACCACCAGTTCCACAACATCTTACTGATAACTGAAGAAGAGATTCACAGTCTCACAGCTTAGTTGACCCTTTAGTGTAATTCAAAAATGTCATTCCAGCTCATTGAAAACAATCAAACATGCAACACTGAAAGGTTGAAGATGAAGTGCATCATAAAATACAACTCTGCTTAGGAAAAATAAATTCAGAAAAACACTGAGCACCTCAGAGTGAATTAGATGTTACAAAATTCACTTAGCACCTGGCCAGATATTTATTATGCAATATACACGACAACCAGCTTCGTATTAAATAACTTTAATAGAAGAAAATCAGATTTGGAATGCATCCCATTGTCGGTAGTAGCAGAGCTGTTTGTGAAAAACTGCAACGTCAGATGTTTGCTGTCCCCGTTTCCGCAGTCTGAAGAGATGTACTTTTCAGCACAGACTAAGGCAAAACTGTCCCATCAGCCATCATCTCCTGGGATTTAATTACTGATGATCGATGATGGCGGCCAAATAACCTGAAGGTCAACGCACAAAATCCACAAACTGCATTCCTGCACACGAGCAATTTTAGTTCAGAAGGGCATATCACTACTCTAGCTCACAACAAGGTTAAACTTTTCAAGTCATTACTGTAACCGTTTATCACAATATTCAAAATATAAAAAAGCATCTCACACTACGACACACCAAATCAATAGAATTCGGTTTCACAAAGGAAAAGTCTGCTGCTCCTGAAAGTGGGACCGACTTCACATCGGGGTTAGGGACCTGCAAGGGAAGAAAAAACAAACGGCTCTTTTTAGTTCACCGATTCAAAGACAGAAGGGGAAGTAATATCTCCACACAGATAAAACATCCTGAGATATTCAATACCTTCTCATACATGCTTTAATCAAAACAATATCCATTACTCTAATGATCGACAAAACTGCAATAGAGAGAGTCCTGTCTAACTAGACAGTGTGCAGGATTTAACCTGCAGTTTTTGATCATCAAAAACAAGAAACTATCCAATATTAGGTGCCCAGGAACTCTTTTTTTTTGTGGCCCTGGTATTAAAACAGTCAATATCGTTTACAAAACTCATATCGAAATTAAAAAAAAAATCTGGTATTGACAACCATGAATGATCGATCTTAAATCATTTCTGACATCATATGAAACTTGCTGTGTATATTTAAAGATATTTTTTGTAACAATTCATAACACTGACAGTTTTGAGGGAGAGTTATGCAAGTCAAAACTTGCTAGCAACAGATGTTAGCAACAGAATCAGAAGCCCTTTTCAGACTGCTATTTCCCCAAAAAGTGCCGCAACTAAGCTCAGCCGTCGTCATGTCTTTGTAAAGTCATATTGATTCAGCAACGGGGTAATATTGGTTTCCCAGTCTGTGAATTCACATAGCGTTTCTGCGTTGCAGAAGCACGGCACAGCAGGAGCTCCACAGTCAGTCAGTCAGTCAGTCAGTCAGTCAGTCAGTCAGTCAGTCAGTCAGTCAGTCAGTCAGTCAGTCAGTCAGTCAGTCAGTCAGTCAGTCAGTCAGTCAGTCAGTCAGTCAGTCAGTCAGTCAGTCAGTCAGTCACACACACACACACACACACACACACACACACACACACACACACACACACACACACACAGCGCTGCCCTGTTGGTTCAGCTGATCCCGTCTCTGTTACTACCTCTTAAGACGGTTCAGAGGGGGGATCACTTCATCCCCCCATTACGCCTCCACAACATTCAGATTGAAGGTGAAACGTCACAGAGACGTAAATATCGCAGCTTGAAACAGCAGTCTGAACAGGGCTTTGTATGAGTTTCAAACAGGGAATGTACTCTAACTCTAGTATCTCTAACGAGGTCTGAAAAATGTTAAAGTGGTAGAGGACATTAGTCATTGGTCTTCTGTTAACTGTAAGTTCAGAGTCAAGCTGTGTGGGGATCCTCATGTTGGCTCCGCCTTTCCCTCCTTACCTTCATTATGAGCCTTGTCCCTCTTTAGCCTTCTCTGGCGGTGCCTCGATCTCTTCGACACCCGCCTGTGTCATCAGGTCAGCGATGTTCTTCTCCAAGTCATCAATTCGCGTGCTCATCTCATCGAGTAAAAAAAGCTGTTAAGGTGATAATCATCATAAGAATGGACTCAACGTATTGCATGTTAATATTATAATGAGCAAAAAGCTGGAGGAAGGGAAAGAGATGAGAAGACAAGAACTCAAACATTAAGACTGCTCAAATTTAATATAGTTGATGACGTTGTAGCAGGAATTCATGAGTTAGGATATTCCTCCCGATGATCTGGTCTGACATGGTCTGGAACTTGTCCTGCATCTGCTGCAGCAGCGTCTGGACCTGTGGAGTAAACGACACAAACACTGTAAGTGCAAACATGAAGCCCAAAATAAAAGGATCTACAGATCAAAGTGGGATCATTAAAGAGGATGTAGGTAATACCAGTTTGAATAACTATTCACTGCAAACAATACTTCTGCTGCTGAAAAACATCAGCACTCCCACGCTACTGAACTCACACTCACCGCGCCTCTGGTCTATGAGGGATTTAACAAAAGTATCTAGTTACCTTGACAACGATGTGAAAGCTCTGTAACCATGGGAGATATGTCTGATTTAACATGGCAGACCAACAAACACACGATGACTTAATACTAAAACATTAGTTTAGGAAACATCTGTGGCAAAGTACGGCTCTGACAGTGATTTTAAAAGTGGATGCGTCCCCCACAAATATAAATACTCAAATAATCACAAACCTAAATGGATACAAAGGTTTCATTTCAGCTAAATTATATTCCTCGAATGCCAAAGACTTCTGTTAAATAGTTCACTAATCTAAAAGGGCAGTTTGATGAAACAGAGGTCACTTAAATGAATAAAAACTATGATGTCACTTCCTGTCATGACCTGAGGAAAGCAAGTGGAACCTGAAACACACAAATGATATATATGAGCCAAACAGAGAGACTTGTATCACTAGCAGGCTAGACTATTGTAACACTCTCCTTTCTGGTCTACCTAAATATGCTACAAATCGGCTGCAATGACTACAAAACTCTGCCGCACGAGTACTGACAAAGAGCACAAGGAGAGCACACATCACACCTGTTTTCAAATCTTTATTAAGTTTTCGTGTTGATTTTAAAAATGATTTTATTAGTTTATAAAGCCCTACATGGCCTCGCACCAGACTACCTCTCAGAGATGATTTTAGTCTATGAACCAGGACGGCCCCTCAGATCCTCTCTTTTAGTTTTTCCTCAGGACAAAAACCTTTAGTGATGCTGCTTTCAGCTGTTACGCTCCGAGACCGTGGAACGACCTTCCAGAGGGTCTGAGAGGAGCCGAGAATATTGAGATTTTTAAACGCAGTCTTAAAACTCATTTATTCAGTCTGGCTTTTATATAGTGCTTTATCATTTTATGGATATAATGTATTTATTTTTAATCTTACTACAATCTGAAACGTTTCTTTTGTGTATTAATTTTATTATCTTATTGCTTTTAAGTCTTGTCTTTTTATTACTTTTTTTTATCCATCTTCTTATTTTGATTTTATTAGATTCTTATTGATGTGCACTAGTCTGTCAATGATTTAACAAACTACTTTTCTCATCAATCACTTTTTGTGCACTCTTGTAAAGCACTTTGAACTGCAATTTAATTTGTCTGAAAGTGAAAGGTGCTTTATAAATAAAGTTTGATTAGATTTGATATAAAACATCCAACAGTACTTGACAAGAAGGAGGGATGGAGCATTTGATTTTTTTTTTTTACATGAAAAAGAGGCATGGTGAGCATTTAATGTGAATTAAAAAAAAAAGGTAAAAATGAATATTGTTGGAGAGAAAGTGAAAACAAAGAGGGGGTGTTTTAAATGTAGGAGGGTAACCGAACGTTACTGGTGCTCATCTCCATGGCAACTCAGTTTCTATGGTTTTCACAATGAAGTCCTGTGAGTAAAACTTCTATTATTTAATATGAATGTCTGTATTATAGAAAAAAACATCTTCTATAAAGTAAGAAAAAGCGTCTTCAAACAAACGACGTTTCAATGCAGCATAACTTCTCTGTGTGTGATGCTATGCGCTCGGTTGTGATATCATGAAGTAGTAATGAAGCCCCACTGATCATTACATAACGTGAAGAATCAAAACACAAGGCAGGATGCTACGGCTCTGTTTACCTGTTCGAACACACTCTGCACTGAAACTCATTTTTAATTCAAACCATATAAAAGCCCCAAATGCGACTGAAATGTTAGATTCTAGCTCGTATTTGCTTGCTAGCTAGCTAGCTAGCTAACGTTAGCTTGACATGGTTAGCACTTCTGTTGATGCCTCTAGCTAGGCTGCTGTAGCTATTAACGCTAGCTGGTCATCACGATTACGACTCACCACATTGGTAAGGTCCTGCACCGACTTGGGATCCGTGTCAGCCATGTTTGGGTGTGAGTGAGTATCGTTGCCACGCCAAAACTTAAATTAACAAGGCTTGCTGCGGAAGATGTTTGCTATCAGGTTTGTAGCTGTTCGATATAGATAGTAGTCTTTTGCACCACCCACTGCACGGTCAGCTGTTCCACAACACAGAGAATCTCGCGAGAGTTGTACCAATGTGCGTAGAAGTGTAGAAAGTTTAGTTCTGAATGGGGGGGATTTATTTTACAGTACTTACTAATTGTACAAACACTCCATGAAGAAAACATCTTCCACTTACATAGTTAATTTAAGTTACACTGTAGCTCATTAAGTTCCGCAACAACCTGCATATTTAATGCTGGAAACTGGGAAGTATGATTTATACTACACACCGGTATTTATCTGTGCGCGCGCGTGTTTGCTCGTGCACGTTTCTCCTCTTCTCTTGTGCACGAGTTGGTATTAGAAAGTTAGAGCTGCTAGGGAACCCAGTTTGTTTATGACGCTGAAACTTTGTTGTTTTGGGGATTTCCTGAGTGTGGTTTGAAAGGCACGCAGTAAAGTGGTAAGTAAAGTTGGATGTTGTCCATGCGTTACCTGGAAGTTGTTTAATGTTAAAATCCTGCTGCTGATGCGGGCATGTAGTCCGTACAAGGAGCGACACACAAACAAGCTGCTGGCCAATGCATGTGTGATGTGAGCGCGCTATTTAAAGCTATAAAATAACTGTTCATAACCAGTATCACAATATATGAGGCGAGCTGTGTTTGTGGATATAAAATAGTAATGCTCAGAGTGTGAAATTTCACATTACCCACGTTGAAGCAGTTTCTATAGGCTAATATTAATTTATAACCATGTAACCAGATGGTTTAATACTGTTGTGTGCTGTTGCTTTACTTTCCTGATTGCTCCAAACTCCAAAACTCTCCAAACTCCAAAACTCAGTATGTTTAGACATGTTAGTGACCCAACCCCGCGGAGCTATGCTTTGATTACATAACAGGGCTTGTTCTCTTACTTGAGGTGGCCCCACGCATTTAGGCTACTTACCGTGGAGAGAGAGGTTTCTCCCACCAACAAAAGGCTAAAGGAAATGACAAAAGACGCCCTTGATTGTTCAACCCTTGTGTAATGTTTAACTGTAGGAAACCTGTAAAAAGACACTTATGGATTTCACCAAAGAGCCTCTCTGCAGTTTTGCTTTCATTGCACATGGTTAATGCCTTACAAAGGTGACATGGAGCTCTTTACTGAGGTTTAGAGAATTAAAGAATTGGATTTTGCTTCATCAAATCCATCCGCGTAACACTTTTCTTCAGAGCAGCAGGGTCTTGGATTGCACATGGTCAACATTATGTTATAACTTGCAGAAAGGTAGTGTTAAGTAACATATATTAAAAGAGTAATCAGATCCCTTTAAACTTCAAGATGAACCTGCGCCCCAAGTACAGCTTATCTACTGGTGAAGTAGGCCTAACCTATAATCACCAATCATACCCTGAGTGAGATTTTTTTTAAAGTCACCACCATGGAAACCAGTCAGAGAGGTTTTTTATTTTGCCATGCTTGTTGTTGTGTTGAGCCAGAGTTGTCTGACTCTAAGCTAGTCAGCTGACACTAACTGCAAACTATGTCGGAAAAACAGTCAAAGGCTGTCTGTTTTAAACTTGACAAAGGAATATATATATTGCTGTTGTTATTATTACATAGCAACAAGAAGACAGACACACAAGAATCATGGCATGTCCATACCCACACCTATTGCAAAGTAGTAGCAACAAACTGGCAATGGAATTAAATCATTTCCATTTCCAGAGTAGTTTATCTGTATAATTAAAGCATATTGCCTGAAAAGTAATGAATCCCACTGTTTGTTCTGCAGGGTGCTCCAGAGAAAGAGGGAATTACTAAACAATGTGTTTTAAGCTCATCAACAATGTCTGCTAATACTTGGTGCTAACACCTCAATTTGAAGGATTAGAGTTCTAGACTTTGAGTAGTTGTAACACAGAATACAAAGTTTTGTGGTAATATGTTAAATGGTGAGAACTCTCAGAGTGAGGAATCCCCTTTAGGCTGCTCAATCAATCAAGAAGTTCATCATTATTGCAATATGAGAATTCCCAATAAACACAAAAGTCTGATTTATTGCAATGAATTAGTAAATTATTGTCAGAAAGCAATGCTTTCACACTTGGTTCACCCGATAGTAAAATGTGATCTGGTTGACGCCTGGTTATTGTGGCCATGATCTCACACCGTTATTATTCAGTCAGATGGAGCTTAAACTATCCTTTAACTACCTTTAGACTAATTGGTGCCAATTTAGTGTTCAGAGGGACAGAGGGACATGTTACAATCAGGTAGTGTGTAAAACATGAAATACTGTGGGCTATATAACACGCACTTATAGTTTTTGTTGATTTACCACAATGCATATCGTCATCGTCATATTGAACATTGAATCATGGAACACATAGCCTATCTGTTTTGTATTTGAAGGAAACAAGTTAAGACATACTTCCATTAAGACTTCTTGTACCCACTCTGTGGAAGCTACTGACACGTCTCAGCCAGGACACCTCAGCAGTGCCCCTGATACCTACACGCCTTCTCTGGTTGTTTCGCCTTTGCATGTTTTCTTTCCTCTTGTTTTTCACATATTGACTCCTATTTCCCATTTCCGACCTTTAGTTCTTGTCTAGCCATTTGGCAGCTAGCTAATGCATTTAATACACATCTGTACCTTTGCAATGTCAGGCATGTCCTGCGCAGCACAATAATGATTCAGTATCAGTATACTTGAAAATCAAGTGTTATTTTATGTTATATACTTTATTTATCTAAAAA
The DNA here is from genome assembly GCA_020745685.1 of Tautogolabrus adspersus. Lineage (NCBI taxonomy): Eukaryota > Metazoa > Chordata > Actinopteri > Labriformes > Labridae > Tautogolabrus > Tautogolabrus adspersus. The sequence continues at coordinate 4,709,984 of CM036539.1, forward strand.
AAAATCTAAATACATTTTCACTCTGTCATTGTGAGGCATGTTACACACACAGTAAAAGCATAAACAGGACCCATAGTCATCCAATAATGGAGAAGTTGTCAGGAGTGAGGAGGCTGCACAAGGCCTGGCACCCTCAGCAGTTGGGGGTTGGTGCCTTGCTCAAAGGCACCTCAGCAGTATTCAGGAAGTGAACTGGAACCTCTCAAGCTACCAGTTTCAAATTCCATCCTTAATCTGTAGGGACTTCAAATGGCAAGTGTTTCCAACCCAAGTCCTTACAGACTGAGAGCTATTGCTGTCCAAATGGAATAAACTCATCGTGTCAGATGAATGCTTCAAAACGCTTCGCAAAAAGCCACAACACAAATACAGACACAACAACTAAACAGACACCGCAAAACAAATGCATGAAGCCTCAACACAAATGCAAAAAACAAATAGCACGAATGCATAATCCACAACATGAATGCAGTGTTGTTGGGTTTACATTGAGGTTGTGACTTCTTGTATCTCATCTCTGGGGAGTTGTGAGGCTTTGTCTGCTCTGAGGTTGTCAGAGTAGGATTCCTACATATTAACTAAAATAATGATTACACACTTACTAGATTGTTTAATTCAAGAGTCTTTGAAAATAAGTCAACCACACTTGTAATTTAGGTTCTAATGAAATGAATTAAAATACGCCTCAGCCTTTCCCTGAGTCAAATGTCTTCATCAGAAAAAAGTAGTTTTCTGAGTTTTCATGTAAAAACAAGTGTTCACAAATGTGACCATTGAACCCGTTAGGCCTAAGCCATTGTTTGTCATTCATTTGAGGTAAAGGTTCAAGATTCGGTCTAGTGGTCATTTTCCTCATGTTACTACATACAATTACAAAAAGAAATGCTGTTCTCCCAGCTCAAAGCAGTGTAGCCGAAAATCAACAAATATATAAAGATATATGCAATAAAAAAAAATCCCAACTAAATATACCCAAAACTATTTGGAAGGTGTTCAAACTGGTGATAAAAGTGAGGAGCAGCGTATATTTAGCAGCTGCAATGTGATAAAGGTGCTCTGTGTAATCGAGGTCCATAGGATGCAGTGATTCAGTGTAACTGGAGCAGATATTATCATCTAAACAAAAACAGAACAAGTCATTGTATAACCTAGTCGGAATCTATTACCAGTAAGTTTTACTGCTGTTATTTTCTTTCCGGAGTATTCATTAGCGATACCTCGGCTGAACTCTCATTAATGACTGTGACCTGTCATCATTCTGCCCCTCAGGTGAAACCTCCAAACCCTCTGGACACCTCTGAGCGTCTCTGAGTGTGATGGAAGCAGAGGTGCTTCTGCAGGATGAGGACATCGAGGGCTCGTGGACGATGCTGTCCTGGCTGGCGTCCTGCCTCATGGTGTTTGGAGGAGCGCTGCCCTACGTGCCACAGTACCAGGAGATCCAGAGGAGCAACAGCAGCGAGGGCTTCTCCACCAGAGTGTGCCTGGTGCTGCTCATTGCAAACATCCTGCGTATCTTCTTCTGGTAAGGGAGGGGAGAGGCCCCTGTGATATGACTGTCTCTCTGTGTACAATCTCACTTCCTTTATTTTTCCCTTTAGAAGGCACAGAGCATTTACAAGGTCATCCTTCAGATCTGTCATGGTGTCAGAAATAAATGGAAAAGGGAGAAGGATCATAAAAAATGATTTATTATGGCATCTATAAGGCCATATGCCGTCAACTTTGAGGCCTCCTCATGAATTGTTTTATAAATCAGGGAGCAGGGGTCATTTATCCAGTAGGGAATTCAATAAAAAATATATAAATAGAATATTATAGAAGATTGGGTTGTTTAAAAAGGGTCTCTGTGCTGCTCCCAGCCTTGATGACTTGTTATAAAATCCATAGAATTGAATATGGGACTCTGCTGTGTGTTAACTGTGCTACCAGCTGTCTGATCTGCATTCAAGGTGTTTTTCTTTCAGCTCTCTATGAAATATTAAACTCTGTTTCCAAACTCTGGAACTGGATTCTTTTTTGTTTTATCCTTGCAGGATAGGGAAGCAGTTTGAGCTCACCCTGCTGCTCCAGAGCGTGGTGATGATCCTCGCCATGTTTGCCATGCTCCACCTCTGCTGCATGGTCCAAAACACCAACCGAGTGAGCACCAAGCAACACCGGCTCTCAGGTAACAGGCTTTGTGTCAAAAACATCCTCAACAGACAACCAACAGTACAATCAACACAGACACAACATCATGTATATACAGAGAATATTCTTCCAGCAGTTCTCTGTGTGTCAGCAGTTTAAATGTCAAATACTTCAACTTCTACTTCTTGCCAAAAGAGGGGGCTATTGTAAAAGCTTATACAGCAAGCTGCTGCTTTCAAAATTCCTCATCTCTGTAAGACATTTAGAGGTGCTCCCTCTAAAAGGTAAATACCAAAGGTCAATGCAAATAATGACATCATAGATATTAAAATATGTAAAATATGAAAGGGGATGTGTAACTGTTCCAATGCTTCGTCTTTGTCATGACTCACACGTGGTCAGTCTATTTGTGTCAATGAATTCTGGGTGTGTGTGTGTGTGTGTGTGTGTGTGTGTGTGTGTGTGTGTGTGTGTGTGTGTGTGTGCGTGTGTGCGTGCGTGCGTGCGTGTGTGTTGTGTGAGTGCAGAGATTATATTCAGGGTCACTCGTTGAATGGTGCTGTCTTTTATGTGCAATTGTCTTTTTTTTTAAGACGCTGCAGTTGATTGGTTTTGAAAAAGTGCTGACAGAAACAGCTAAAGACCCGGCTCTTTCATGAACACATACGACCTTAATGATGATGACGACAATGTTTTTGATATTATTGATGATGATGATGATGATGATGACGATGGTTTTGTTTGATTGCGATGATTTTAAGATGGTTTCTATACTGATTAGAGCTCTTAAGAACAGCCGTCAACGTTGTGCTTTGCCTCTGTGCACTTCCTGTCAGCACCTGTGTGTCCAATAAGACTCAAAGCTGATCGTCTGCACTTACTGACATTGTTTCCTCTTTTCTAGATCCTTGCTTGTGTTGTACTTACTCTCTGACGTGCGTCGCTTTGGATAAAAGCGTCTGCTAAGTGGATTTTAGAATAGTAGAAATTCAGTCTTAGTACAGTTTTTAATTAGAGACCATTGTATGCAGTGAAATAGAATGATGGGGTCTTTTAAAACTCTGATCATGTTGAGCGGTGTGCATTAGTAAATATATGTTTGATTTTACGTTGATTGATTTGTAAGTACGGAAAATGTGTGTCGTTTTCACGCTGTCAGTTGAAGGATAAAACAAAAAGTCCAAGGCAACCAATGAATTGCAAGCAATCTCCTGCATCCTGTCTAAATTGCACAATCGGCAACATCTCAGTGTCACCTGCTCTGCTCCCTGTCTGTTTGTAAGAGACATAAATGGAAGTAAAACTCCAAAAGGACTTAAAATGATCAGTATTTGTTGACCTGTGAATTTAAATGGACCACTGCTGCTCTCTCTCTCTCTCTCTCTCTCTCTCTCTCTCTCTCTCTCTCTCTCTCTCTCTCTCTCTCTCACTCCCCGGAGCTTTTGGACTAAAATATGTGTGAAGATCTGTAGTTTAAAGCTTCTGTACTTTTGTATACTTTGGTCATCAAGGTAATGGAGATTAATTTGTTTTAAAAAGTATCAAAGGATTGGACATTTGACAGCCCTAGTCTGTTTGATTTGTTAAAGTGTTTTGATTGAAAACAAGAGACTGACTTTGTTTGTACATGAGAGCACAAACCTTTTATATTATAGCATCTGTGCTCCTTTTGTCTCAGCACAGCGCTGGTGCATTACTCATCGTGAACATTATTTTTTATTTAAGCCCACGCTTAAACCTTTCATACCGAATGTGTTCATTTATGAAGAGCTGGGTTGGACCGCTTGTTTTCTCCGAGGGTAGATGATTTTTGTAGATGCTCAATGTTCGTACACATTTTTTGAAATCCTCTGGACGAGTCTGCCTGCGAGCCACGTACTTTAAATGTTTAGTGGAGGGTTTGAAACAGAGAGATTATTGATTAAAAGTGATGCAGGCAGGGATCAAATATTTCACACGAGTGTGTCCATTTTGAGCTAGCTTGCTAAAACACAGCACCCTGTTACATAAAGCCCCCCTCTCTAGAGGGAGAGCCTGAGGTCCGGTTTCACAGAGCCAGGGTCCGATGGGGGATGGTGGGTCAGGATATGAATAGAACAGCCTTTCGTCCTATCTGTCCGCTCCTCCCTCCGTCCGCTCCATGCTAAGTCTTTCCAGGAGATCAGAGTTATTTCCATGCAGAGTAGTTTCTTCCTCCCAAAATACACAATGGCATCATTTCTTATGATATCTGAAGATCTTTCATGCTGAGCTCTAATCTCTGTCATGTCTCCCAAAACGTTCCCATTCAGTGCTCTTTATATCTCTTCTTTCACCTCCCTCCTTTTTCCCACCTTCCTCCACTGTTCTTCTTCTGTCCTTTCTCCTCTTCCTGTCCTTCTGGTGCCACTTAATCGGCTCCCACCTCTTCTACTCCTTTTCACTCCCTCTAACTTCTTATTTCAGTAGAGACATCTGAGACTGAGGTCCATGTGTGCCACACCAGGGTCATCTATGATTTTTACCAACACCTGTTCCTGTTCCCTACTAGCTGACCTAATTTCCTAGTTGCTCAAGTCACACACACAAACCTCACAGAGTAAAATAACTCAAACTGGTGAAAGGGAAATTTGTAGATCAGGTTCTGTTCATCCTGCGTATTTCTGCACGTTTTATTCAGGTGTGTTGACTATGCTGATGTTTCTTCCTCGTTCTCGTGAAGGCGTACACTTCAATCAAAGGTTGGATTTTTGTCTGACTGAATAAGTCTGCAGTGGCACAGTGGCAAAGCGGCACAGTGGTGCATTGGGCAGTACTGTTGCCTTACATCTAGAAAGTTCTTGGTTCAAACCTGTGTAGAGTTTGCATGTTCTCCCTGTACATACGTGCCTTCTCTCTCATTTCCTCCACAAAGAAATCGAGGTGAGCACAATGTGGTGATGGTGCTGTAACTACAAAATGAAAGGTCAGCTAAAACAGAAGCTATGTTTGTTTTTTACAGGAGCCAGCATGCTACAGAGCCCACTCCAATGACATTCAGCCAGTAATTACCAAAATAGGTTAAGCTCCATGAATTTGGGGACTGCAGTAGCTCAGTCTGTAGGTCCTTGTGTTGGGAACAAGAGGGTCGCTGGTTCAAGTCCTGGTGCGGACCAAAGTATGGAAGTTGGTCTGGAGACTGGAGAGATGCCAGGTCACTTCCTGAATACTGCCGAGGTGCCCTTGAGCAAGGCAACAAACCCCCAACAGTTCTGGCGTGCTCCCTGTATAGCAGTGTGTAGCAGCACTCTTACATCTCACTTATAATGCATGTCCACAGGTCCACAGCATGTGTGTAACTAGTGCCTATGTGTGTGAGAACATGTCTCTCAATAAACTCAGGGATTAATAAAGTATGTCAAAAAATGTGATTGTTGTTCAGTTGAGGTGCAAAGTGAAAATATGTTAAGATATATGACTTATCCTCTGTAACGCATGAATACACTTGGATTGAGTTAACTTAAACACTATGTTTGGAGCCTGCATGCTTCCTCAGCAGAGTCTTTGTTATGGTCCCTTCACTGAGCTGACTCAGAGTTCTGACTTTGCAGTGACTTCCAGTGGTCGCCTCAGGGTGCCACATTAACAGTCCTGGCCTTATGATACAGGGAATTGGAGGCTGATAGAGGGGCAGAGAGGGGAGAATGAATATTCAAAGGCAAATGTGACCTGAGGCTAAGAGTCATGCTGCGTACAATGGATGTAACTTTGAACAAATGGAAGAGGAAAATGCATGGGCTAGGGAAACAGAGGGAGGGGATTATTTTTTAATTACCCTCATATTCGTTAGATGATTTGCTCGTGGGAACATTTATAGATTTTCTGACTAGAGCTCCTTCTTTCTTTTTATACTGAATAAAGAGTGGAACAATGTCCTCCTCTTCTGGTCGGATGGAGTAAAGCACCACCAGACTTCTTCATCACATTTGATCTGAGCATAAAATCTTTTTTTAATTCGTGTAACCTCTGCAGACATTTTATATTCCTTTAAATGTTTCCACATTTGGCCGGCCGATCCTCTCCGCTCTCTCCTACAACACTGTTTTGTGAGTCAGCCAGCAAAGAGCCACAATTTGTATTTAACATCCTGTTTGTGGGAGCCAGAGAGAGCTTAGCAGACCATAACAGAAGAAGAGATGGGACTCCTGATAGCTGGCACTGACCCCACGGTCATCCTTAAAACCATTAGCGCTCAAGTGCTGAAAGCAATTTCAATTTGTTCTCAATAACCTCTTGAGAGGTTAGACGCAGCAGACATGAACTGTGGTAGGAACTGTTTAAAGAATGTGTGCTCCGTCAGGGGCTAATTCTTTGTTTATAATGCTGCAACATGTACTTTCACTGCACTTTTCTCTACACAGGCAGGAACAAGTGAAAACCTGTTCTGTTTTCCAGCAACGTATTTCCTCATAAATGAACATGATAGCTGTTTTATGCAGCTGCAGTTCTCTGCTGCTCTGCACTGAGGAGAGGTAGCTCAAATGAATCCTTGAGGGTGTCTTACACTCTAAAATGTAAAGAGAACCATTCAAGTACACCGTTAAATATATTACTAAATAAAACACACATAACTAAAGATGGGGTCAGTGCTTTTCACTTATTGACATGAAGTCAAATATACAACTTTGAACTTTTTCACTTCTCAGTCATCAGGTGGCTTTTTGTCTTTAGTAAACTCCTGTCCACATTCAACCTTTCAACCCTATTTGTGAGTTGTGACCCTGGGCCCATTCATTCAAAAGTGTCTCCACATGCTTTATCAATCATCCTTTGGTGATCAGACTTCAGTTCCCTGTTAATCAACACACGTATAACACATTCACAAAACTCCAAACCCTGTGTCCTAACAGCACGCGAGCGTTAGATATCCCATCACATGATCACATGCTGACTGTCCACACTGCATCCGATAAATATTTCATTCTTTTCTCTGTGAATTTCAGTTTCCCCCTAGCAAGCAGTATGATAGCTATTTCTTTTGTACTGAAGGTTGACAAACGGATGTGTGGTGCTTTGTATTGACAAGTTGCTGACTCAAATCACAACACTCGCGGTGAGCAGAAAAAGGTTTTTCTTCGGTGTTTGTGACACAAGTCAATGCTCAACATTTAATCATGGATGTGGATATTATTAATGCACCACTATCTCCACTTTCTAAAACAACAAGCTCTGTTGAGTGGGAAAAGCGAGAGCCAGTGCCTTGTAGAGCTCCCTCCTTCCTTGTTCCTCGTCCGTCTACGCGAGGGACAGAGAGGAAAATAAGAAAGGCCGTCGGCGTAAAAACAGCGCCCGTTTCCTAGTTAGGACAGGCTGTAATCATTTCCAGAAATGTTTAGGGTGAGCTGCTTGTGTCAACACAAAAGGTTGGATTTTCGCCCCGACGCAGAATTTTTCTTACCAGCCCCATCGTGAAATTTCCCCTTGAAGGCGGGGCTAGCTGATGTGTGAACACAGCGGGAACATTTAATAAAATTCACAGCGAGCGAGTGGACGGGGTGTTGACGTTTATATTACACAACCAGTTAGGGACAGGTGCGATCTTTGTGCCCTTAATAAAGCAGCTTCATAGTCTTTTCTGCTCACCTGTATGTTCTCTTCCACTTGTTAATTTATACTGAGAATTTGTCCACTTACCTGTAGAAAATGATTTAAGGGCCATAGTGTTAGACTCTGCTGCGTTGTCCGCCATCTTGGTTTTCTTCAGCATCTTGCCCCACTGACAAAACGTCATACTGTGAGGGACATGTGAATAAGATTTCCTTGTGTGTGTCTGACAGACTGGAATTATACATCTGTCCTTCTGTGATGAATGCGTGCTGCAGGGTTATGATGTGCCCTAACATGTTGTCACGGTAAAGTAATTACTAAATAGTGCAGTGCTGAGTATGATGACTCTGCCACTCACCTTTATCTGTGGAGGGGCAAATCAAGAGTAAAAAAGACACTAACACACTCAGATACACACTGACTCAAAGACACACACAGTGTTTGCATTTGCATATTGTACAGCATGCAGAAAAGTGTTTTGCTTACTTTGAACGTCAAGAGAGTTTAATTAAACCCCAGATAACGGCGACGTTTAATTAGCAAGTTAAATGAAGTCAGGTACAGTATGCGAGGGGTGATATATTAGAAGTCAAGCTAAATGGATTACTCGGGCAGAATGCTTAAAAAATGAAAATAAAATAAAAATACCTCCGAGGGAGTATTTGTGGAGATAACTTTTTTACATTTCTCTGAAGCTTAATGACAAACTACAATGTGAAAAAAAACCTCTTAACCAAAGACCAACGAGTTGTAATTAACTTTTGGATCATTAAGGTTGTTTTTTCAAAGTCATTGTTTTGCCTGCTGGGTCTCTTAAGTGTATTTTCCAGCTGCAGGAGCTTTGCACATTGGTGGATATAATAACAAGAAGACTGTGAAGGGACTACCTTTGGTCTGATGCAAGCTGCAACCTCCGGTCTTGAAAAATGAAGCCAATGTGGAAAGTGCAAAATCCTGCAGTTCGTCGAGTGTCCGCTTGAGGCTGGCTCCAGGAACACCAGAAGTCCCGTACACACAACAGACAAAAAAGCCGTTTTTACAGCATAAATAAACATGTTTACAGCCTGGTACAAAATAAAAAGGTCTGATTAGTTCTTGTCTTCACTGGCACACACTGTGCTGTGGGTGATTTTTTTAAAAACGGCTTTGTCTTGATTTTAAGAACGATACATGTTATCCATAGTTAGGTGTGTAGCTGACATGATTGACGGGTGGGCGCGATGTAACGGTTTGTCAGGAGCCTTAAAACCCGCCTCAGCTCCAGCTCCCAGCCTGTCGTTAGGTTGACTGAGAGTTAAGCTGAGACAGGATTTCCAGCATGGCGTCTGCTGCCGAGGAGCCCCCGGAGCCCCCTGCTGTAACAGATGGCTGACGTCACTCAGGCTTCGTCCATTAATACTTACAGTCTATGGTCTGATGGCTAAGGCACCCATAGGTCTTGTTGTATCATGTCCTAAAATCATCAAAAAACTGTAAAAGGACATCTCAGGTCTTCAGAGTGAACATATGTGTGAATGAGTGTTATTAATAATGTGATACATCAACGATAAGTGAAGTCTTTATGGCTGTTTCAGTTACCTACACTTAAAGGAATCTTGGTGTTCATGCGTTTCTTTTAATGACAGCTGTCCTGTTCTATCGGAAAGGTATACTTAAATGACTTCACTTGTGATCTGGCACTATATAGAAAATTAAATGAAATTAAATTAACTTGGGGCACAGTGGTTAATGTATGGAGGCTGTAGTCCTCCAAGCGGGCGTCCTGGGTTCGATTCTGACCTGTGGCTCCTCTCCTGCACGTCATTCCCCACTCTCTTTCCCTGATTTCCGACTCCTATCCACTGACTATCCTATCTCTACAATAAAGGCACAAAAAGGCCAAAAATAAATCTAAAAAACAAAAACCTTCAAGGAGGGGGTGGGCCGCCCCTCTAATATAATGTTAGGGGAAACACTGGTACAGGGTCCTCCTGTTATTGTTGACTGACTGTAACTGTTATCCTATTGACATTAACTAGTAGGCCTACTGAGTTAACATGTACTTCCTCTACAGGAACAATTCAAAATGTCTGCTGTGAAAAGGCAGCATCGCCTCAGATACACTCGCGTTTCATCAAGGTTGGATTTTTGGATTGATTAAAGCCTTTACTGCCAATTTCCACAGACTCCGTGTGTGCCGATGTCTGTCAACGTCGTGCACTAGTCCCGTTCAACCTCTTTTCATGGCTTAGTTAGTACATCTCCCTCCTCCAACCTGTCAGGAAAACTCTCACCCACCCAGCTTAAACTAAGGCAGAGATTGATCAGTCAAAAAATAACCAGGTACAGACAACAGGAGATAAGTGTTACCCCATTGACCCGTACCATTGATTGGAGAAAGTAATCTCATTTGAGACAGCGGTCGTAACCAGTGCTCGGCTTGGATCAATTTGTGATGTTTGACTGATGTTTGGCCTTAAACCTCCTGAGCAGCGTGCAGACTCATCAGCCTTAGTCATTAGTTTTACAAAACCACATTTGATGTCCTTGTTTGATTCTTGATTGATTAGGCACCGTCTAAACAAGACCAAAACATCTAACTAGAGAAGGACAATGTGACCAGAAGATGTAGCTGTGACGCTGTTTCCAAGCAACAGTAAAAAACTAACCTGTAAAATCTCTCCTTCAGTTCTTGCTGACCAGTTTCCCACAACCTTTTCTCTTTCACACTTTTGTAGCCCTCTGCTTTATTAAGCAAAATATAACTACAGCAAGTTGTTGCACCACATCATTCACAGTTTTTTTTGCTAATGTGTGGTAATACAAACTGCCTCTGGCAAACATGATAATTATACTGATCATTTTAAAACCAACCTGTGGCACCGGTTTGCCTAGCAGTTAGGTCGTGAACCCCATGTGCAGAGGCTGTAGTCCTCGAGCAGCCCGAGTTTGACTCCGACCTTTGGTGCTTTGCAGCTTGTCATTCCCCTCCCTCCTACTCTCTCTGTCGAATCTGAATAAAGGCATAAAAGCCTCCAGAATAAACCTTTAAAGGAGTCCAATATTGCAAAGAAGATTTTAAGATATAGATAAATACAAAATAAAGACATTTGGTATGCTTTAAAGAATCTGACAAACTTTAATGCTTATCGGTTTACTTTTTGAACATGCAACAATCCTGAGTGTTGAATTCAAAGTGTGACATCAAATTTAAAAGAGCATTAACCCAGAATCTCGACCGTGTAGCCCAAATATGAATCATTTGTGTTAAAAAGAAGAAGATAACATCGAGTCCCCTTCCAGATTGGCCTGAGAGGGGCCGAGTAAAGGTCACATCAAACTGAAAAGGAACCTGCTTTCTCCTCTGATGTAAAATGTAACATAAAGAATACCTCTCAGCCTCTCTCTGAGGGTCTGCCCCGCTACCCTGTACTTATTTATGGACGTGGGTTAGTAATTCATGAACTTGCCTTTGACCCTGCTGATCTGGCTGTGTCAGTCAACCCCATGTGTCACCTCATTAGACCAAGACCAGAGAGACGGCCTGACGACCAGACATCATCTATCACCATCCATCTCAGCCATTTAACCTGACAGGTGTGTGTGTGTGTGTGTGTGTGTGTGTGTGTGTGTGTGTGTGTGTGTGTGTGTGTGTGTGTGTGTGTGTGTGTGTGTGTGTGTGTGAGAGATATATACAACTGTACCAGTCTGATTTGTGTGTGTAATATATTTCATTTTGTGCAAGGGAGGGAGTCTGTGGGCATCTGTTAAAATGTACATACCAGCTTGTTTATGTGTGTGTGTGTGTGTGTGTGTGTGTGTGTGTGTGTGTGTGTGTGTGTGGTTGTGTGTGTGTGTGTGTGTGTGTGTGTGTGTGTGTGTGTGTGTGTGTGTGTGTGCGTGCGTGTGTGTGTGTTTGTGTGCGTGTGTTTGTGTGTGTGTGTGCGTGTGTGTGTGTGTGTGTGTGTGTGTGTGTGTGTGTGTCCCTGACTAGTCAATATACTCATCAGTATCAGGCTGTCCATAAGTCTGCTGAGTGAACATGAAGTCATTACCTTTCGATCGGCTGCTAAGTCGATTAACGAACATCCTCACACATTAACACTTTTTCTTATTCTTTTTAAATCTACATGTAGCACTAAACTGTGTGTTAGAATAAACCAGGAAATACGTTTTTTTAATCTTGAAGAAAAGTTTGGAACTAGACAACATTTAAGCTTTAAGGAAGATATATGTTTGAACGACTCCTGCATTACACTGTCACTATACTCACAGTGTACCCACTGTGGCCTTCTCAGCTGATGGAAGAGATTATAGCTTCCTGTCCTGGCTGTAGAGATTTAATGTGAATTTATATAATGTTTGTCCAAGCCTTGCTGTTTTTACTCTACCTAACCACCTGAGTGTGTAGGGTAAAGTATAAATCAGCTGCTTCGTTCTCTTTGGTCTCACTCGTATGGTGTTGAGGCACACTGCAGCCTGTAACAGCTCCACTGTGGCTGGTGGCTGGTTCAATTATTAAAACCACAAACCAAGACGCACATTAAATACACATTCCCAAAGTGCATTGCCACCATGGAGGAAAAGTGCAGTCATTTCATTGTGGTTTCCATGTCTGTGCTGAGGTAGTGGTGAAGTGAAATTGTTTTACTCATTGAAATTCCTGTTTCTTTATTTATGAACTAACAATGTTTCCTCATAATCTCACTAAGCCAATTCCCTCCTCTCTCTTTCTTCCTTTTTTTCAACTTCTCACCTTCTCTTGAACTATGAATGTTTGCCCCCAGTTAGAAACCAACATCTATTACTTTTATAAAGTTACGGTTGCAGCTTATCTTTCAGACCAGCTGTTGAAACTGGAGAGAATTAGAGCACAGAAACCAAGCGGCAACCTCCGGAGTTGAACAATGAAGCCAATGCGGAAGTACAGAAAACTGCAGTTCCTTGAGTGTCCACTTGAGACTGGACCCCAAAAATCACACTAAAAGCCTGTTTTTACATCACACATAAACATGTTGTACAGCCTGGGTCAAAAATGAAATTTTCAACTTTTCATAGAGGCGTTGTTGACGTCATCGGCGCATCTTTCCAATTGTGTGAGATTCCCTGTATTTTTGTTGCCTACAGATCGTGTCTTGTACCCACATACTCTTTGCTCCGTGTCTGCTGGGGTAAAAATGATCTCAAATAAAAAACATACAGTAAAAATCAACAGAGCAGCATCGGTCATACAGCGAAGCTGTTCTCAACAGACTGTTGTCATAGTGAGAGGAAGGACGTGCAGCGCTTTTCTTCTCAGCACATAAACTCTTCATGCAAGCTCTCCCAAACGCACAGCCAGCGTTTTTCAACTTGGAAAAAACGCTAGTTGGACACGGGGCCTAAGGCCTTCGAATACTTTGACTGAAAGTTAGCTTGAGACAGCATTTCAATATGGCGGCCGCCCTCGATTTGCTTTAAATGTCTGCTGCAGAAACCAAAGAGTGACCTCACTGAGACTACGTCCACATTTATTAAAGTCTATGACAAAAACCAGTGATGGGAGTTCAATGGGCTCAGCTGTGTACAACAAAAACTATAATAAAATTAATGAATGACATCTTCTTTTTGAGATGCTTACCAATCTGAAATTGTTGTAGCCTTACATGCAATTAGTCCTTGACTCCACAAAGTCAAAGATTAAGAGTGCGTTTTTTTTCCTGCTCATTATTCCCTCAAACTGAAATGACATCGACCTCAACCTTTCCTCCTTTGCTCTTGTAAGCCTTTGTTGTTTGCTGTCTTGTGCTCTTATTAGCCCCGATCAGAGGGGCTGTGAAAGTGTCAAACTTTAAAAGACCTCCAGCTCCCTCATTAAGAGAAAACTTTTTCTGTCTGCTGCACACAAAACAACACAAAATATTGCCTTTAAAGAAAATATGCACACTGTTCTTTTAACGTTTTGGTTTTCCAAAATGTATTAGTGGCCAAATAAACTCTATGTGCAGAGTTTGGGATTTTTGAAGGCTGATTAAATCTGTTTTTGTCAGTTGACCTTCGAGGCATCACTAAGTTAATGACTTACTGTTGTTAAAGAGACACATCTCAAATTCACCATGAATAGGAAACACATCCTGTCAGTGCAAGTTTTTAAACTCTGAACTCTACAGAAGTGGTTGGGTGGTCCATTTTTTGTAGAGGAAGAGAAACTCACAGCTTTGTGTGTAGCAGGAAGCTTGCTTCGTTGCTGTCCTAATTGGAGAGGTGTTGCTGTGCCCTGGGCTCTGAGCATCCATGAGACTGCAGATTTGCACAGACTTCTCTAACTCGTCTCCAACATGTCACACTGTGCTTTCCAAAAGAGCATCAGTGCCTGCAGGACGCAAACATACAGCACGAACAAAAATACGCAAGTCACTGAGAATCAAGACAATCAAATACTGACTTCTAGAAGATAGGACTTTGTTTGATGTCTGGCAGGCATTTTCTGGGTGACGAGTTTTGTAGCTTTTACAGCTTCTGCAGATCAAATAGTTCAACACACGTGCTCATAATAATTAACATGAACAAGAAGCTGCTGTATTGTCAATGGATCAAATGTTTGTATCTATGTTTCGGCAAATAGAGGCCAAAGTGAAAGTCCTGTCAAACTTTATTTGCAAGGCCTGTTGTGAAATATGTCAATGAATTTGCACTTGAGCCCGACCGATAAATCAGCCAGCCGATATCAGCCGATATTAACATATCCAGTGACTATCGGTATCGGCTAATTTTATATATTACTAGATTTATTCACCAGTCAAATAGCATTTTATTTGAGTTTCATTGTATTACACTAGCAGTTCTCTTTCACCAGCAGAGGGCGCTATATGGATTACAATAAGCATTATCACTCACGATCACAGTGTCAAGCGGTGATGCACGTACATGCACGGTTACTTTCCAGTTGTGTGACCATCTTGTCTACGTGTTTGATAACTGCATTGGACGGATCAACACAATAAATGTGTATATCTATCTCTACAAATTGAACACAGCTCTAAGAAGGATATCGGCCAATATATCAGTATCTGATTTTTTTCTCTACCCATTATCTGTATCGGCCTCTACAGCTCATATCGGTCGGGGCCTTAGTCCACTAGGCCTGATGTTGTGTATTTTCATTATTGTTTGTTATGAAAAGGCTGTACTGTGAAAGCATCACAGATCCAACAGCTGGAGACTTTTTCCGTTCTTTCTTTGAGCTTCAGAGCAGATTTATTCTTCTTTATAGTAAATGGATCTTTTCACATCAAAGCTCTTTTATCAAGCCACATGTTAGTATTTCATAATTCTTCTGAGTCATTTATCAAGCAGACCAAGAGCACTTTTTAATTAAAAAGTATTTTGTTACTTTGTTATGTTGTATCTCGGTGTAACAGTTAGAGGAAAGGAAAGACACACATTCATCTCTGAGCTTTAATTTGATGTATTAGACTTTCAAAAGAGTGGAATTTAAAAACCACAGGGAATGTATAGAAAACATTTTGCCACCTTTGATCACTGCATTAATGTCACAGGCACACATTCACGTACAAATAACCTTAAATAACCTTATTTAAGTTTTATAATCGTAGACTTCACTGTGCAGAGATGATGACATCAAACATGTAAACATTGGAAAACTGAAAGACTTGGAAAATAAAGGTCATTTATTAATAATGATGACCATCAACAATACTTTTATTTGTTACCTTCTGCTGACTGTCAGAAGGTTTTAAAACACACACAATGAAACAAAAACAAAGGTGAGCAGTCAGTTACGTAATGTCACACGGACACTTTGAAGCACCGCTGTGATAATTACTGTCCGCTCAGACTGGGTGATGAGGAAACTGTACACTAAAGAAGAAGATGAGGATGTGTATGTTTGTGTGCGCCAACAGAATATGTGTGTGTGTGTGTGTGTGTGCGTTTTTTCAATATCGCGGTATTTTAAACTTTCAAAACGATCAGTCTGTTTCTTAAACGTACAGTATGTAAAATCCGCCGCTACGGGGCTCTCAATCAAAACAATAACAAAAGATGACGTCAAGGCTTGTGGTGTATTATGGGAATAAAAACGAACGAATCAATACGAACGGGCGAAACCGACCTGAGAAAGACAATATGTGTACTGACGATGTATCCAAACAGCGACAGAACGGCAGCTTTCAGTAGCTAGCGCTAGCTTATGTGCGGTCTTTGACGTAACATCCGGTGTTTCCTTGACAACGATCAACATTTCCTGTCTATCGTGGCGGCTCATCATGGCGGCCGCCTACAAGACACGTACCGTTACAACTATAAAATTATGGATTTCTCTGGCTTTGATAACTTTTGGAAATATTTGAGGTGATGTAAGTACTCAACTAAAAAATATATATAACATGGGTTTAGTCCATTTTTTATTTAAGTTAGATATTTTAATGTAAACATTAGCATGCAATTCTACATACTGTACCTTTAAGTTAAGGGGTGATCAGTTTGTTTCTTAGCATCTCTACAATCTGCAACACTACATCTGTTTCATTGGCCGAATGAATCTCCCCCAAATGATCAGCTCATCAAGGCGGCGTTCTATGACGACTGTCGATCATTTACACGGTGGAAGTGAATGATAGAGGATGCTACTCCTGCTCAGTGCAGGAGAAGCTGCTGGGGTGCTCAGGTCAAAACAAAAAGAAGAACATTTAGAGATCCTGTGTGTTTTTCTTGTAACTAATTGTTTTAGTTACTACTCTAGGTTTTCTCGTCTTTGTTGTATAAGAAAGGGAGGGGTCAGTGAAGCCATCACTGGACACTACCAGCACACGTTTCCTCTGTTCTTGTAGAAACATTTTTAATTTTCCTTCTTCACGTTTGGGATCGCACAACAGTTTCACGATTATAATTTAATCACTGCTCTTGTAAATGTGGAACACTTGACAACACTTTTAATATGAGCACTTTAGAAAATGTAATGCATTTCTAATAAAAGAAAACACTGTCAAGGACTTATTTGAACTTTTCTTTTCAAGTCTTAATATTTGGAGTATAATCAAAGATGAAACCATTAGTAACATTTTAACATGTCTGACTAGCAGCCTTTTCCCAGCACAGAGTTAAATACATGTAGGTCTATTTAAATATTCACTAAATTAGCCACAGATATAGACACACATTTATTTTGTTGGGCGGCTGTGGCTCAGTTGGTAGCTCCTGCCCAGCTCCTTCAGCAACATGTCCTTGCTTCGTTGGCGGCGTATGAATGTGTATGAATGGATTAGTTACTTCTGATGGTCTCACTACATAGCAACCTCTGCCACCAGTGTGTGAATGGGTAGGTATGACATGCACGCACTTTGAGTAGTCAGAAGACTAGAAAAGTGCTATACAAGCTCAAGTCCATTTACCACACTAAATCAAACTCTTGAGTCATCATTACTGATGTGTCGTTTATACAAATGTGAGGTTGATTCCCAAAATGTTTCTGTGCTAGTTCTTCGTCTCATGTTGCTTCATATAACCGCTCTCTCTCTCTATAAAAATACTTTCTTATATTTCTAGCTGCTGGAGGAGGGATGCAAATAAGCTGCAAGCTCCCTCTGATGCAAACCGTGCAATAACTCTTAATTGCCTACCGTCCCTTTAAAAATAAACTATAAGATTAAAAAAGGTGCCGCCTTGTTGTATTTGCAAACACAGTCACCCAGGGCTTATTGGCCTAATGATCCACTTCATATCAGCCAGATTAATCACAGGCGTTAAGTGATGTGATTAAATGGAGCTAAAGGGCTTATGCACTTAATTGTGTTCTATTTAAAATACACAACATTAGGAAATGTCCACATGTCCCTAATGTGCCCAGTAATCATTCTTCTGTCACAAGCTCGGGAAGTTATTGCGTACGAATGCTTTTTAATATTGCAATAATGCTGCTGTATATCAGAGGTGCTGTAATATGCTGTCATTGTTGGTTTAACTGAATGAACAGTCACTTTAGATATTTACAAGATAGAACAGACAGCAGACGAACAAACGGTATGTTAGATATGAACTCTTCTTTCAGCGAGGACCTCAGACACGCCACATCGCAGAGCATCATCTCTGCTCTGAAGGTCACCGTGTTTGATGTGGAAAGCTTTGGCTCAATGTAATTCTGCAGCTAATTATAGTCCTGCTGCTGAACCCTGCATTTCTTTTCCCAGTCGCAATATCTTTTATTTACACCTGCTTATCTCTATTGGAAGAAAGCTTCCTATTGATAACCTGTCCGCCCTTGTAGACCCCAATTTGGAACCTTTTGGTCCCCTGTGTCGTTTTGTCCTTATCTGGACGTACGACTCCTCCATCTGGTCAACAGCTGATCATTATCGGACCAAAATCACCTTCACACACAGAGCCGGGCTTAACGTATAGGCTCTGTGGGTGTTTTTTCTGCTTTACCAGGGAAGCAATGAGACACAAAGAGACAGGGAACTTTTGTCACATGTACTCTGTACTGTATTTACACTGTGTCTGTGAGAGGGACAGAAAGAAACAGGGAACTTTTGTCTGTATCATATGTACTCTACTGTATTTACACTGTGTCTGTGAGAGGGGCAGACTGAGTGAGGGACAAGAGGGTTCACATGTTGTTAATTTGATCTCCTCCTCTGCAGTCTCTGCCGTGCTCTCTCACTGTGATTGCCCCTGAGATGCTTCACCTCCTCAATGTCACCCACTCCACCGCTCCATCCTCAGCACCAAGGTCGCTGCATCTCAGTGCTTACAGTGTTGTTTATTTATAAGGACTCAGGTGAGAAGTACTCACACAAACAGACGTGATGTGAGACATGTACTAGGATTGTATTTTTGTCTGTTAGGGTCTCAGTCATTAAAGTCTTGTAGAGAAAATCTCCCTCCACTGGGTAGGAGGAACCCCACACAGACATAAGGAGAGAGAAACCACCATATGGAAAAACAATATGGACCTTCTGCTGGGTGCCTCGCTCTCAAACAAATGTGTATAGTTGTTTTAGACTTATGATAAGCTAGTTTTACAAAAAGGCAAAGCTTTTACTTGGCCTCATTTTCTTTATTGTTTTGAAAGGAGTTCCACAGAGGACTCCTTAACGGCTGCAGAAGTGTCTGCATCTTTCGCCGGTCCTGAATCTCACAGTGCCACAGTCGTTTTAGCACTTTCTTCTTCATTCGCTATTCAATGGCAGTTAGCAAAATAGCTTTCAGATGTGCTACCGCCACTGCCTGGCATAGTGCTGCATTACAATCAGGTGTACGGAAAACCAAAGGCAGCAAAAATAAGCCATATAGTAACACAGCCAAGAATCCAATTTTTCCTGCTGCATTGTCCTAAAATAGCAGGACTGTAGAAAAACAACTCCTGAATGCAACATTGTTAACCCAACATGGATGTGAATGTCGAGCTATTGAAGCCTAGAGTAAAATCTCAAAGCCAATGTGAAATTTCTTATTTAGGATGCTGGAACAGTTCAAGTGTTCACAGATTGAAGGGTTACATCGTAAGCTGTTACAGCTAAGTGGACATCCTGCTCTGCTGTTCTGCTGTCAAACCAACATTCATTCTCTGACAGCTTCAGATTTGCACAGGCTTGAAAGCTTATATCTGCAAAGAAAAAAATGATTTTTCTGTCATATCCATTCTCTTGTTTTTATTCTATTGATGGCAGAAATTAAAGGTCACATATTATGCAAAATACACTTTGCACTAATATGTGTCCCTAGTCCGTCTACAAACCCCCCAATGATGAGAAAAGTCCAACCTCTCCGTCTTTTGCCTGCTCCACTTTTCAGAAAATGTGTGCTCAAACAGGCCGTTTGGAGATTTTCCCTTCATGACATCACAAAGGGCAGTAACCCCTCCCCCAGGTGGGTGACACTCCCACAGCTAGGTGTTTGTTTTGCCCTCTGAGTCTGCCTTCTCACCGTAAACAATAGGACATGGTGCAAGAAAGGCCGAGCCACCCAAGCCCTTCCAGAGAGGGGCGTGGTCAGACACAGCTCACTTACATTTAAAGCTACAGACACAGAAACAGCCTGTTCTGAGCAGGGCTGAAATAGAGGGGTTTATAGGCATGATCAAATACAGGATCAGAGTGGATTTTTAGCAAGTAACTTCACAGACGTGTTGTGGGGAGTTATGAGACTTTTTTATACATGTTGAGAAGAAGGATAAAATGTCACCTTTAAAGCAACCCCAGAGTTTTGATTAGATAAAAAACACAATAAGGAATAAGGAAACATATCATCTCACTTAGCACATCAGAAAACATTAGAAAGTCCTGAAACAGAAGAAAAACAGAACAAAACTTTTAATTTGCTGTAGACAATAACTCCTTATCCTAGCAGACATATCCGACCTTGAGTGATCTCCAAAAGACTTGAGACATTTACGGATTTGGCTTCCCTTTGAGGAAAGATACAGAGGCTTTAACGGATGCTATCAGGGGCAAGCGGAGGACAATTCCAATCAAGTGTTTCTTTATCTCTGACTTTTTCTTAATGGAATTTGCAGCACTGGATGTATTCAGGACAATAAGAGAAAAAGAAGAAGCAAGTTAAAAGGATGGCAGCAGAAGAGAAAGCAGTGCAAAAAGAGGTGGAAGTCTTCTGGATTTGAGCAGTTCTCTGTGGCCATCTTGTTTCTTATGAGTCAGAAGTGATCAGATTTGAACAGTGTGGAAACACAATGCTTGGTCTGGTCTCCTGGTGGACAGGTCCCTGTGGTAATAATGTAAAAATGTTAATTGGATTTAATCTTTTACAGGATTTGAATTGTGGAGACCATTTCTTGCTGGAGTATGATGATGATCAGGAGAGTTCAGTAAATCTTCAAATGGTATAAGTTAAAAGATGGTTGTTTGCTTGTCTGTGGTCTGAAAGATGCGTAGATTGTGGCTGCTGTGGTGGTTGGATCCTCTCACCGTCCGGCCGTCAGTGTGTGTGTCTTCTAAAGTGGACATGTGGAATATGGTAATAAAGTCACATAATGCGGCTTAATGAGTGAGAAAAAGGATGACACTAGTCCTATAAATCCTCCAATAAATTGTTATTCCAAGTCTAGAAGACAAACAGTTGAATGACGTGGTTAATCTCTCTCATGTTGCAAATAAGAATATGGATCATTGAGCGCAAATGAAACATTTGAGGATCAGTCGACGATGAGCAAAATCGGACAAATCCGGTTCAATCAATCAATCATTATTTGTATAGTGCCAATTCATAACAAGTGTTATTTGGAGGCGCTTTACAAAAGAGCAGGTAAAAGACCTTACTCTTTGTTGAGGTGGAGGTCGGAGCAGGCCGTGTATGACAGAGGATGGCGGTGGTTGTGGGGACGACACGGTGCGATGGTGGTGGATGGGCATCAGGGACGTCGGGTGGGGACTAGGTTCAACTTTGTAAATCCAGGCCTAGAACAAATTCAATATCAATAAAGTACCATGATTAATTATTTTGTTGTTATACTGGTCTGTTAACATTTCATAAACAACCATTTTGGACCATTGCCCGGCCTAACCAGACTCATTAAAGAAAAAAACCTTAAATTCTAAATGAAAGGCAAACACATGTAAGTGTACACATCCAGACAGACTTCCCAGTGTCTTTTGGGGGATGTTGATTCTAATGGCGGAACAACAGACTCTCATTTATCTCAGAGCAGCAGACGGCAGGCAGTGACTTTTTGGTGCAAAGTGGACGCAGGCATCAGAGCGAGACTGAATGTTAAAAGGTAGATTGGACGGTGGACGTGGCAGTGTGAATTTGACAGAGTGCCAGAAAAGTCAACAGACCTGAAACTGAAACAAATGTTGTTAGGTGTGGAGACGTCATGTGCTGACTGTGCTGACAGAAACATGGCATTCTGTTATGATACACACAAGTAGGCGCAGGAGTGGACCATCAATCTGCCTGCCTGTGAAGCTGAACGCTGTCTCC
Source organism: Tautogolabrus adspersus (assembly GCA_020745685.1). Classification (NCBI taxonomy): domain Eukaryota; kingdom Metazoa; phylum Chordata; class Actinopteri; order Labriformes; family Labridae; genus Tautogolabrus; species Tautogolabrus adspersus. The sequence goes on from CM036539.1 coordinate 4,731,599, forward strand.
AGTATGCATTTAGAAAAACTATTTGAATAGACCTTTTCTGTCTGTCTCTTGAGTATCACACAGAAGTGGCTCCTGTCATTGTGAAGGTTGTTCGGTTTCTGTCAGTGAATAGGAGGGTATTCTGACTTGGAAATGGAGAGGAGTAATTGTGGAATTAATTCGTACTTAGAAGCAGTCAAGTAGCCACGGTATTGTATTTGTGGATCGTTAAGGCCAATAAGTTAATTAGTTAAGCCTTGTCAGGGGGAAGAGGTTAGAAAGCACAAACACATACAAGAGGAAGCAACCAGTCGTGTAAAAATGCAGTCATGGTTCACGCACAAGGTCAAACCAGCCCACTCTCAGAAGTGTGACTGCAGCAGAAATTCAGACAGCTTATGACCAAAGATTGTTGGCTGCAAGCTGACCTGACTGGGAATAAAAGACATTTCTCTAATAAATCATACCTTTCTTCTGCAGTGTTTAACAAAAACAGATAGCAAACATGCAGTAAACAAGAGGAAGAAGTGTTCTCACTGACACTGGATGACCTCACTATATGCCACAATGAACTCAAAGGATTGCTCCTGCTAGCTTGAGTGAAGTGCAAAGGGCAAACTATACTTTTGCAGTTTAAACACTAATTGTGTTTCTTCCTGTCAATGCAAAAAATAATGCACTATACAGATTGTCTGTTCCATGTGGGGTATTTATGCCCCTGTGATGTCTCGCCTCCAATATGATTGTTACGTAGGAGGAATAGTGGGACCACGTCGTCCCACCTCTGTGCCTGCATCAAAGGAAGTAACTGAGGCGTTACAGGGAAGAGATGGGATAGGTGGAGAACACCTCTGATATCACACTAGATACTAGATTAGGTAAGATAAGATTGACATGATGCATGATGTGAGAGGAAGACAAATACATTTTGTCCCCAAAGGGAAATTTGTCTTGGACTCCTGCAGTTAAAGAGAATTAAAAAAGGATAACTAGAGATCATACAAAACATGTAGCATTTCATGAAACAATTCCCTAACAGTAGCCCTGTTTCCACCAAGTGGTCCAGTTCAGTTTTGGTTCAGTACGGTTCACATTTAAGGTGTTTTCACTGTCAAAAGTCGGGAAGGGTACCAAAATAACCGATCTGTACCATCCTACTTTTTTGGTACCCTTCTGTTGCGGTGCCGAGCGTACCGACCCAACCCTAAAGGGTGGAGCTAGACACACTGCAGTCAGGCGGAAAAATCTTCACTGGCCGTGTGACAGCGGTAATAAAGGACAAACACAAAACGCACCGCGTTTAGATATCCTGTGGATTTGGAGAGAGTCATTTCAAGGCTGTTTTTGTTTTTTTGCGACTAATGTCAGCGTGTAGTTCCACCTCATGGACGACCTCGGAGGTGCAGACGTTCCTTGGAATCATTGATCTTTGTTAACGGTGTCACGTTCTTCGTCTTTGTTGAATTTATTGGCTGTCTACACTATGTTGCGCCGCTGTGATTGAGTGATGTGTAAGCGTACGTTTTGCTGTGGAAACGAAAGCATGATCAGGGTTTACTGTACCAAACGGTACCAAACTGCACTGAACCGAACCAGACCGCTTGGTGGAAACGCTTCCTTGCCGCAGTGACATTTTGACATATATGCACATCCTACATTACCTGTTGTTCAGACAGGTGATGTATGATTAAAGCGTTTTCTCTGTAGCTTAAAGTAAAAGGCAAACAATGTCTCTCGATTAGGCATTCAAAGAGCAACTGTTAACCGCTGACTTATAAATGTATTACTTGGAGGTTTCTGCATCATTGAACTTTCTTATAAACAAATTATTATGCAAATGAACGTTCCAGTTGAATAGTTATGCATAAGAAGATACAGAGAGTTTTTTGTTTTTTTGCAAATGTGACCAAATATAGCTGAGAGATTCTGCTGCAGAGCTGTCAGGGAAACAATATGTCTCTTTCATGCATCTTAATTTGTTTTGTTAATTTACTGCACGTAGAAGATTAAAACAGGATGTGTTCCACAAACTGGGCATTGAGGCAACAAATCCAAAACTGGATTAAACATGTAAACTGAAAAAAAAGTAATGGGATGGAAACAAGTCAAAACTCTGATAATGCAACGTACGGCCTCTCCCATAACGCCCGGTCTCCTGCTACACATGCACACACTGGATGTAGAACGCTGCTCATTGTGATTCCTCTTTGTGTCTTTGTGTATTTATGTTTTGTGTGTGTAAACAGGCAATTGCAATAGTATGCTGGATTTGTTCTTTTTCAGCAAAATAGGATATTAAGCAGGAAGAATTCAGCAGCGGAATTAAGGTCATAATCCAGCTTTTCCTGTTGAAAATAAATGCTTCATTGTCCTTTTGCTATTTTCATTACTTATCACTGCTGTGCACTTCTTAGTTAATATGATGTTATGTCTTAAATAAATGCTGAATTACTTTCTGTGCATCGTTTAATGAGGACGTATTTGCTTGGAGCTGGTTCTTTATGTAGCTGAAGGGGCCAATTACGAGCCCCTTCGTTTGGGTCAGAAGTTTCCTTTTTGCCTGTTTGAAGACGTGATCACGCTTAGCTGTTGACTGAGCTCGAAGCTTTCAAGAATATGGCTCGACAGTTTGCATCATGACAGGTGTGTATTTGGTCAGAAAAGGCAGCCTTGTTACCACAAATAGCCCTGTAACGCATGACTGGATCCGAACTGTCCGTTCAGTCTGTCACTGAGCAACACCCCGTTTTATACTCGTCTACCTGGGGAAGCAGCTTCACAGGTCAGCAGCAGAGAGGGAGAATCAAATGGACTCAATCATCAGGAGGGACGATGGATGCATAACAAAAAAACTGAACTAGAAATTATAAAGAGATGGCCCTTTGTTTTATTATGTCTTTTATTTTGCTAAATTGAATTATGTTGTCATCAACAGGTATATGTGGCTTGTATTGGCTCATGCTGAATTATAAAATAATTGCTCAAATAGAGGGCTTTGATGGTCTCACAGTCATTAGCATGCTAATAAGTTCCAAGGAAATTGCAGGGAGGAGAAGAAGTGGAAGTGCTCTGTCAGCAGTACTCATATTTGTGTTAATTTAACACCCAAACGTTTGAAGACAGTTAATGGAGTTCTTCAGCTCCATACTGAGATATGAACTTGTTTATGAGAGTGAATCTTTTGGGATGGGAGCTTGTTCCTGTGTGTGTGTATGTGTGTCAGATCCTCACAGTTTGTTCGTGTGTTGACTTGACATTATTGGAGAAGTTCTGTATAACTCAAAGAGAAGAGAACAGAGGATGCTGTGTTATTTCCCTTTATTAGACCTGTCCTGCTTGTTATGTGTCCAATGTATTATTTTTTTTCCGGGCCATTTGAGAGAGAAAAAGTCCAGAATGGTTCAGTGACTTTCTGTCGGTCTGAGATTTCAGAGCGCTTGTTCTCATTTAAGCTTTTTGAGATTTAGGGCTCCTCTGTGGAGCCGAGTTTAAAGCCCACTGATTGTGTTTTCACACACACACACACACACACACACACACACAACAATCTCAAAACGTTTCTCCAAATGTTTCTAGGTGAGCTGCATATGCAACACAAACAGCTGTTTTTTTCACCCCAACATTTTCTCCTGCAAGCCCGCTTATAAAATGTCCACATTAAGTCTGGGTAGGTCGATGTGTGAACACAGCAGGTAGTATTAAATGTCCACAGCAAATGAGTAACTGAGGTGATGACATTTATAGCATCAAAACGCTGTGGACTGGTGCAATCGTCATGCGCGTACTTTAGCTGCTGCATATTTTCTTCTTGCAAGTGTACGTTTTTTCTGGTTAATGTGTTTGTGAATACTTCCAATTACACGAAGCAATCAGAATCAGAAATACTTAATTAATCCCAGAGAGAAATTCAGTCGTTACAGTAAGTTACAATATAGTTAAATACAATCAAATAATAATAACATATGAATGTCAAGCAATAAGTACAATAATATTTACAAGAATATTTACACCAATACATACACATTTCAAGATTATTGCACAATGATATGAAGGCTACAACTGTCATCACAGCATCAGACACGGTTTGCTTTGCCCACCTTTTCTGCATCGTCCTTATTTATGTGATGTCCTGCGTCCTGACACCCCTTCCACACCCCCACCCCCCACACCCACCCGTCCAATGAGGAAAGTCTCCTGCTGAGAGGTGCAGATGTGAACAGGCAAGTCAGGAAGATTTCTGGGGCAGTCTGTCGAGAAATCTCAGGACTGCATGTGTGAAAAACGCTGTATGTTTAAAATAAAATACTTTCCTATCATAAAAAATGAAAACTGTGCTTCCTACAAGAAGCCCCACAGAATCTTGTAACACACAGAGGGACTCCTCAGAGCTGAGTCATTCTACATGCAGACTGTCACTGCTGAGTCAGCACAATCTCCATGCTCTCTAGCTGTCAGTGTTGATCTTCGTCTCTGTTTCAGAATCTCTTCCTCCCTCAGCTCCATACTGTGATTTCTCTGCTTGGCCTGATGGGAAATACCTTAAGTGTGGACCTATACATCTTCCTGATTGACCCAAGGCTAAAATCATTGTCCTTCGATCACTAATCGCTCTCTCACTCCTCAATGCAGCTGATATTCCCAAGATAAACCTGTTACTCAGTCACAACTTAGACCTCACACCTGAGCAGACACACTTTCACAAATGGATGATTTCTCCTGCCTGAGCAGCTTCACATCTTACCAGAATAACCTCATAGTCAGGCGCTTACATCCTTGGGGCGGCTTCCTCGCCCGTTTCAGTAATTGGATTATTTGATCCTGAATGGGCTTTGTGTAAACAAAAAGTGTGAGAGAGAAAAAAGAGCGTCTTGCCTCCTCCAAGCACTCTGCAGTCTCTGGGGTCTTTGAAGTGCGGATCTGGCCCCGACACACAGCAGACAGGAGGATGCTGTTTGGAAAAGGCCAGGTCACCTGCCTGGTCCTGATGTGACAGAACAGCAGCCACAGAGGACGTGTGTGTGAGGCGAAAACACTTTTCTAGTCTTAGAGGTTGGTGAAAAAAGGAGTAAAGCTGGTAGAGAAAAGAAGTGAGCTTCCCAGGGACAGGAAGCCGGGAATGATGCATGATGTGAGAGAAAGACAAATAAAAGGGATGACTTCATGAATGATGCATAGCTTTCTGTCTTCATTATACCCTTCTGGGCAATTTGATTACGCAGGTAAACATACAAGGCCGTATAAGTGAGGGATGAAATGGAATAGAGAAGAGGAGGAGGAGGAGGGATGGAGGAGTAGTGGAGAGGAAGTGGGTGTGGTGCTTTATGGATTAAAATGGATTTCCATTTTGCATAAAAAGCACAAGAGCAAAGTTTTTCAGAGGTCTGAAGGAGTGTGTGTGTGTGTGTGTGTGTGTGTGTGTGTGTGTGTGTGTGTGTGTGTGTTGCAGATAAACAGCAGAGAGGAAAAGGAAGCTGAATTAAAAATGGAGAGATGGAATTGTGAGAAGCTCAGCAGGGGGCTTTACTGAGGAATCGACAGTAGTTTTGAAATACTATTCTTATAGTTGCTGCTGTCAGCATGTTTATGCTTTACCACCGAGGCCCCATTTAAATGGAGAAAAAAAGGCTCTTATGCTGCTGATAATAAGCCTCCCCTGACTCTGCAGTCTCCCTCTGCCAGCCGCCAGTGGATGCAGACACTCAGGCTTGATGTTGTTTGTTGTTGTTGATGTCGTAGAGTAAAGGGGCATCAGGTGTAGGGAGCTGTGAGTATGTGCACTGATATGTGCCTGGCTGATAAGTGTCAGGCTCTTTGTTTGAAGCTTCTCGGTGTGGTCTGTGTCTTAGTTGGTGAGAACAGACGTAAGTCGTGCCCTGAGAGCCCATATCTGACATGCAGTGTGTGTGAAGGAGCTGAGAAGCAGGTGTACGTGTGTGCATGTGGTGTCTCCACTCTCACCTCACATGTCTGTTGTCAGCAGCGGGAGATGAGCTCTTTTGTGGCTCTCGATGATAAAGTCATTAATCACGTTCGCTGTTTGCCACAAACACGCCACACTGCACACGCTGCAAGATGTCTCACTCTGACTGTCCCAGGATGAAACAGTAGACGCAGCCCACTGGAGCAGAATGGGACACGTCCCAGTCCTGTGACAGCTCAGTGTGTGTGTGTGTGTGTGTGCTGGCTGAATACTCTGTGTGGCTATAGTACAGTATCTGAGATGATTTCAATGTCCAGACAGAGAAGATAAGAGATAAGATCCTCCAAGTAATGCTGGAGCTGGTTGCTCCAACATTACAGTACAAGAAAGAGTAACACAAAAGAGCATTAAATATAAGTAAATACAAAAGCCATAAATGTATTATAGTATTAAGTGGATGAGGGTTAAGGTCAAATAAACTGTGCATAAAAATAGAACAAATGGAGGTACAACACATCAAGATACTGTAAGTATATCTTGATGTGTTACTAAACAATAGTAACGGCTTTACTGACTGTAGTGTTGGCCTTTCAGAATCAGATCCAGAGGCTAGGGTTTGGGTGTATATAACCTGCTGCTATGCTCCTTCTGACTCCTTCTGTATCATCGCTTGGCCACGTTCACAGACTGTAAACTTTGCAGCATGTGGAAAAGGAAGTCTCAACTGGATGACTCTTATGCTAACCGCTAACTTTATCTGACTTTCGCTCCCAGAGGTTAGATCCCGCTTTCCCATCCTCGGTGTCCCGACCCCAAACAGGGTCGCATGAAAATTCTAATTATTGATCAAAGTAAAACATATTGGAGCATTCTGCCTTAATTGAGCTACAAGACGTTATCCAGTTCAGCATGTGCTACTGTGGGCCGTAGCTCAGGCTAAAAACTAGCAAACATACAGTACCTCCGTCTGTCTCTCCTCCATGCCTCATGCGTCCAGCATTCATTTCCAGCCTTGTAAACACAAGCTCACCTGGCTGTACATATGTACACTGAGAAAAGAAATCCTCCCTTTGTGCTCATATCTCATCTGGCCCTTTTTGCCCTGACCATAATAATACACCTGAAATAGCCTAAATGTGCTCTAAAATGTATATTTACTTGCAACACAAAAGAAAAAAAAACTATCATATGATTTACATTGTATTCGTTTTATCAAAAAGCAGTCTGTGTTTTGGATGTCGGGGGTCCCCGGAGTTTTGTGAAGTCAAAGTGGAGTCACAAGCTGAAAGGTTGGTAACCATGGGGCGAGACTTTGCCAGATCGAGGGAGTGTTTGGAACACCTCTTGTTATGTGGTTAAATAATTAAATTGTTTTCATCCACTTTTTAATGAATCTTTTTCAAAATGTCAGATCAGTGCTTCTGTTCAGAGCTAAAAATGAAAAGTGAGAATAAACAGATTTTTAAAAGACTGCAGGACACATTTTGTTTTTGATTTGATTGTTTTAACCATCACTGATTTATTTCAGTTACTTAATCCACTAACGGTTTAAATATTTCAGCATCAGTGAAAACTGTTTTAATCCTATCCTGAGTCCTGACCAACAGAATAAATATATTTACTTATTCAACTTGACATTTTGGGCAACAAGGTTATTAAAGTCATTTCTCTTTGTTAAGGCCAATCATGCTCTCACTCTACCTCTTCAGGAAGTTGCTGCTTTTCTGATTTGAAATTATTTTGAATATTTATAACAGAATCACCTTGGCCTGTTTGAGATTCATTTTTTTTACTATTTTCTATGTTTGTATTTGTTCATGCCTTTAATGAATAGCCGGCAGTGGATCCAGGGCAGGAAACGTGGAGAAAGAACAAGTGGGAAAAACATGAAGCGAAGGTCGACAGCAGGAATCATAGAAAGCAGTCGCTGTTAAGTTGAATGAGTATGACCCTCACACTGTTAAATAACATTCAAGTGATTATAAAGGCAAAACAAGATAAAGAAATGAGCTACAACTGACAGGTTTGAGAAGACTTTTCTTATTTCCTTTTAGTCAATTTGAGTTTCTCTTCTGAAAAGAAATTCAAGGACAAAGACACACGTGCAAAAGTAGAGTACACACATAATGCACACGTGCTTTGCAGTGAGTGTGGAGGTAGCAGCAGCACATAGTGAAGTCAGGAGCTTGGCAGCATGCAGTGTCACACTTGAGTCCCCACACTAACTAATGTGCTCTTATTTAGCCATCAATCCCCTTTAGCTTATGTCAGCTGGTTTTCCACAGCTCCACGGTCATACATAAGCAATGAGAGATCGTCAATCATCCCACATTATGGTCCATTGAGGAGGGAGCTGACGGTGACCAGAATGTAGATGTAGAAAGTCTAATGTTTCCTCTCATAAGCTTTCAGATGTGCACATGAAGCAGCATTCAAGCTCTGGAGGCCGATACCAGAGACGTCGGGTCTCATTCTCAGATCATTTTTCTTAACTTTTTTCTTAAGAATGTAAGCAAACATTAACAGAGATGCTTAACCTGCAGAATTGTTCAAACCTCTGTTGGCAAATGTTTCTCCTAAATTGGAGGCTTGTGCATATTTTTCCTAATTAGCATGGGGCATGAGACTGCAGGGCCATGTGCACAGACCCAAAAAGTAGCGAGATTAAGAATGACCACTATAATCTAAAAAAGTGTTTGATATGCACACTGAAGCCCATATCAAATACTTTAGTAGTTGTGCTGTTATGGAAACACAAATGGGCCACTTAAGTAGATTACATGCAATAAAGAAAACAAGGTGCAAGGACAAAACTTGACGACTGTCATAGACCTTCTCCACACTTGTGTCAAAGTGTCGAGCCGCTGACAGGCACAAACTGATGATTACCCCCTTCAATAATAGTGATGTCAAAATCATATTTGCAGACTTTGTTTACAGATAATTTTTCATTATGTCATGCAGAGGTGGAATTGTTTCCTGATCACTGGAAAGTTTGCTCGTGCAGTTCCTGATAAACACAACACTGCACAGAGGATCTGTTTACTCTGCGGGGCAGATTGGGATGCATTCAACCGTACGTGCGTACATGTTTTGTGCATTAGACGGTGTCTTTTTGACTCATGTGCAGAGGTTTAGTGGGCTCAAAAGCTGCACAATCCTTTTGTGAAGCAGCCCTCAGGTTTCGTTCTTTGCTAAAAACAAATTCCAGATAAGGAAACTTTGGTGAATGTCAGAATCTTCTTGAAAACTGTTTGAGTGGGTTTTATGTTTTGATTCCTTACTGACTAAATGAAGATAGAATCAGTTCTTATCCATAACCACACTCTTCCTTTACGCTCAGTCTTTTCTGCTGGCCACTTCTTAAATTTAAGTAACCTTTCTCAGAAAACTAACAGCTTCAGGCAGCTTTGGTCTTAGTATTTACCCGTGAGTCGTAAAAGCTTGACATGATAAATCGAGTTGAGTCGGTGGAGAGCTAGCTTCATAGCAAAGGTAATAAACTTTCTAAATGTAGAGCCCAGCTACGCCGAAGGCCAGGTTATCCCAAAGTAATAGAAATGTAAAAGCTTTCGAGCATCTCATTTATCTTTGTTCCGTCCACTTATGCGTGTGTGCAGTATTGATTTAGGAGTGCTGTCTTTGCAGAATTTCTATGCATCCTTTAATGAAGCGTTCTCATTCCTGCTCTCTCCTCCTCCTGCTGTCTTTTTCCCGTTATATTAACCTCACTACTTTCAATCTTTTCCTGTCACTGTGGCTCTTCTGTTTCCATCTTCACATCGTGTGTGCACCTTCTCTCCTTTCAGCACACACACTCACACACACACACACACACACACACACACACACACACACACTCACACTCACACACACACACACACAAACACACACTCACACACACACACACACACACACACACACACACACACACACACACACACACACACACATGCACACTCAGCATCTTTATATCATCATATCTTCAGGCTCATTCTCATTTATTCCTTGTTAATTCTAGCCTCACTTTCTCCCCTTCCTTCTTGTTTCCTCTCTTCTCTACCTGACTCTTCATTTTTTTCACATTGTAAGCTTTACTGAGACAAGCATTGACTATTAGTTCAATTGTTTCTCTGTATCTGCTTCTCCATCTCTTCTCCAGATTTGGACTTTCGCTACTTCTGGAAGTGGAGTGTGTTCGAGGACTACCTGCTCTTCTGCTTCGGCTTCACCGTGCTGTGTACGGTCGTCACCCTGCTGCTCCTGGACTCTGCCGTGTTTGTGGAGATGCTGGGCTCCATTGCTGTCATGTTTGAGGCCATGCTGGGCCTCCCGCAGCTGCTGCAAAACTTTCACAACCACTCCACCAAAGGCATGAGGTACAGCACACTTAGAGGTCAAAAAGGGTCTTACAGAAAGCTTACAAGGCACACAGCAGGACTCAGTTTGTACTAATTAGTCTATCCTTAATGAGCAGGGAGATAAAGTTATTCAAATTTGCACAAACAAAATATGCTAATAATGTCATTTATAATCATTAGAGGCCACATGAAAAAAATCTGCGAGTCAGGCTTTGGAATATCTCATGATCTGAGCATAAACAATTATCCAGGAGTTATCTGCCGCCTTCAGTAACAAGGATAAATGATTTACTGACACATTGATTTTACTTAGAAAATAAGATTAATTTGTGTAAACTCTCCTCTCAGACTGTCTACAAGGTGAGCAAGCCATTGGGAGCAATAAAAAAATAGAAATGGGACAAGAATGAAACTTATCTGCTTTAAAATCAAAATATCGCCTCAATGAAACATTCATGATGGGCAACATTCATGGTAATACAGAGAGGTTAGTAAACATAGAGGGGGATTTTGGGTGAAAGATAGATGCAAAGAAAATGCTGAGCTTGCATCTAGATGTCCTTTCATGTTGGGGTTATAAGGTTAAGTGTGCAGCGGTCTATGTGTAAACTGATTCTTCTTTCAGGTAGAGGAGGGCTGTGAGATCAATTACTCCCCTAATGGCACAGAACCTCAAACTAATTATCATCATTATTTCCTCATTATGTCTCATGTCTGTCATCAGAGCAGAGCAGACACTGTGACTGGTGTGTGTGTGTGTGTGTGTGTGTGTGTGTGTGTGTGTGTGTGTGTGTGCGTGAAATAGCCACATGCTTTGCTGGTCATTCATGTTTGAAAAAAGAGCTACATATTTATATTTGTCGGTCCAGCTCACTGGCGTCAGTTTTCTGCATCGCACAGACGTTAAAGGAATTTTTGGATGTTGTTTAAAGACAGAGTCAGTTTAGCTTTTTAAAACATAGACTTATACAGAAGTAAAGCTGCTCAATCATCACTTATGGGCCTCCTTACATGTGGAAACAATAAGACTAGGGCCTGACCAATATGGAATTTTTTGTGCCAATACAGATATCAAAATTAGAGAGAGAGAGAGAAATTTGACCTGTAGAGTATACATATAGGATACGATAAAAACTTTATGAATAATAGACGAAAGAGGAGACATAAGGTCCTTGATTCAGGCATAAAAAAGATGTGCCCTCTCATGAGAGAAAATCATTTGTCTGTGAAGCAGTGATTGGTGTCACTAACTGTATATATTCTAACAAACACTGTACGTAACTCTTCTCCCTCTTCCGTGTCTTCTCTCAGTTAACTGTCGGTGCGATCACACAGCTTTCAAACCCAGAGACACGCAAAGCAGTTCAGTCAAGCCTGCACACATTTAGCCTCATGCCACACATGCATCCATAAATAAAGAAATAAACCCTGAACATACTTCAGTTTTGAAGTCTTAAAATAATGTGGCAGTGAACTTAAAGCTTCTGAAGTACAGTTGATTTACTGTTTGAATGGAAAGATGATTTTTCTTGAATACGCCCCATTTGACATAAAGGGTCCTCAGGGTGTTCATCTGGGCACGCACGTCACATGAGAACTCATTCAACTCCTATTTGATATCATGCCAAAGATTAAAGACGCTATAAACTGCATTAGGTCTCTGAGATGAGTGATGAGCGAGTAAGCAACATCAATCACATCACTGAGAGCGCACTGACACGAACAAAGTTGTCCTGTATCGTGCTTAAGCACAATTGACCCCCCTCCCCATTACCCCGCTGGCCTGCACTCACACTATAACGTTGTAATACAACACATGCATGGCTTTACGTCATTATGAAGCATGCTTAGTTTACACAGGTGGACTCGAAAATACAAAAATTCAAAAAATAAAAGTCGAGTCCGCGTCCGCACATCGTAGAGAACAACACAGAGAAGATGAAAGCTACTTTACTGACTTTGTGGATTATTTCAGTCAGATACAGCCGTAACAATCCGGGATTTCTAGATAATGAAGGCTGTCCAGGATGTGTACCCGCATGCACCATTTACAAGCATGCCAGGGCCAAGGAAGTGTACCATACTTATGCACAAATCGGAGCACTCACACTAGTCAAACGAACTGGACTTTAGGGGTGATGTGTGCTTGGGCACGGTACGGATTGCCGAGTGTCACTGCGCCTTTACTGGCAAAATCCTGCATTCACAAGTGCTGTGTTTAAACAAAAAGAGCCACCACAAAAACACTTTGTGGTGGCTAACACTTTTTGAAAAAACCTTGTAATGCTTAGTTGCTGAGTTGTTTCTGTATACATATTTTTCTAACCTCACCATCGATTGCAGTGGCCTAATTACACAAACGACCCTGCTTGTTGAAACAGCCAATTCAGCACTTCTGTCTCCGCTACTTCTGTCATGTTTCAGATCTTTTGACCCTCGTTATGTACACTTAAGGATCCTCTCATTTGTTCAGTTAAGCTATAGTGCACTTTTTTAAAGATCTGATGATGCACCACAGTCTGCCCCTCGTCTCATGTTGTCCCATGAAAAAGTTACTTAGAGTCGTTCAGCCAGATTCCCTTGAGGCCCGTTACTGAACTGAGATGGTGAGAGCATAAATCCATCTCATCAGGGACTGCTCCCGAGGTACAACGTGACGTAAAATAAAGACGCTGAAGTAGCGGACGGAGCAAAGTCCACTATACGATGTTATAATGAGAATATTTGCCTTTATATCAATGCTATGTGTGGTTCAGCGGAAACACACTGTCAACAATAGAGCGGAGAACAACATACTGACGAACAGAAAACGTAGTTCAACCATTTAATTACATTCACAGAGTTCGTAGCAGTCACATGCATACACTCATTGCACTGTGCAGCAGTCACTGGGGCTCGAGGTGAATTCTCCGGAGAATATCCTGCTGCGTTCTCACATCACTACTCGGACTTGCTGCGGAAAAAATACATGGGTTCTGGCAGGAGAAACTCCGGGTGAAGTCCGAGTGAAAAATGTGTCTTTGCATTCACACACGCAGCTCCTCTGGCAAATATCAGGAGTTTTTCAGGAGTTTGTGAAAGCCTTATCAGTGAAACTTCACTGAATATAGAAGTGTTTATAGTAATAACAATAAGGCTCATTATCAGTCATCTTGTTTCAGACTTTTTGTGACAGAAGTTCAAAGAACGAGTGAAGTGCAGCATGATGTGTTGGTGTCGTTCTTCAGGTCAAATCCTTTGATTGTTCTCTCACAGGTTCCCGTTGCTCCGATAATGTAAGATAACCGTCACCAGCATAAAACAGAGCAGAGCTTCTTTGATGTGAAAGCAGCATTAATTACATCGTAAATTCTCTGTGTTGCACACCTCTCCTGCTTATTTCCATGTTGTCCTATTTGATAAGCTTCGCTTTATTTCAAAACATAAACTTTGTCGAGAATGCGAGGCTGTTACTTCAAAGAAAACGGCTTTTGTAGCTATTCATTAAACACACACTTTATGGAGACACCAGATGAAGTACGTAATTCTCCGGTGGAAGCTGCAGTTGAATGGTACATTTTTAAAATAAATAACCGTGTGTTTTTTGTACGGGAGTGGTTTCTCAGCGCTCTCTGCTCGGCTGCCCGGGGAGCCGGCCGGTTTTTCTCCTCCCTCTCATTAAACTTTATCTATTTGGCCTCCTCTCCAGTTTTCCTCTCACAGCTCTGCAGATAAAGCAGCCAACCTTCACAATGTCACTGAGCGACAGTGGAGGGGACTGTTGGAAGTCTGTTTGTTGTATACTGAGTGGAGAATATTCACACTTCCTCTATGGAAAACGTATCTCTGTTTATTTCCTTTCTTTTGACAGTTTGTCTGCTGTTCCCCTTGTCTTACTCTTCTTCTTTGTCACTCCCAGTTGAATTTGTTTGTCCCTTATTGTGAGTGTGACAAGGAACTAATAACATTAAATGAAGTCCAGAAAAAGAGAATAAACCACCGGTCTTGTGTGTTTGCTGTGAGTTCGGGTCCTGTATTTGTTTCTCTGTTTCACTCACACCTGGCAGCTTGCAGCTTGTTTCCTGCTCTCAGTTCTGGTGTAACACCCTTCAAGCGTTAATGGTGTCCCTGACCCTTCAGTACCAGCCTAATGGGGGTTTCACATTCTCTTGAGTCGGCCATTACATGGATGCCATTTCGGACGAGCCAGTACCTTTCCAGTCAGTCCCTGCAGAGATGACCTAGAGTTGTGTGTCTCTTAAGAGAGCACAGCTGGGAGGTGAGTGTGAGGACAGTGAAAAACACATCCCTGCATTTAAACTTTAAAGAGCATGGCTGAACACAATAGAAACAGCTCAGGTCCTTCATCTTGGCAAGATGGGGACTGGTGTTTCAGACCTGGACTCGGGTCAGAATTAAGTCATACTGATGTTACACGAGACTTGATTTGGACTCACTCTAAAAGACTTGAGACTCTACTAAGACTTAAGGTTTGGGACATAAAAAGATTTCTTTTTAAATGTTTTATTTTCGTTCTGCTCTGTTTTAGGGACTTGAACCTGCGACACTCCGGTTGCCAACCCAGGTCCCTACAGACTGAGCTACTGCCGCCCCCTTGAATTATGCATTTTTCTTTGATGATGATGATGATGATGTCATTTTGGACTTTGAGAAGCTTCGTTTTCACATTTTTAACTTAATAAAAAAAAGGAAAGACATTTTATCGATAATGATCCACTGTCACGGCTGGAATTGGAAATGATTTGAATTAGTGTTTTTGGCTGGCATTTTACGATTGAGATTTGTGACGTGTTAGTTTACATTTGATCCTAAACAAGTGTTGTTAAGTTCTGACTTGAGGAGGTGATGGACTGCGGGGCGGCTGTGGCTTTGTGGTAGAGTCGGTCCTTTTTCAACCTGAAGGTCTGCTGTTTGATTGCAGCTCCTGCAGTCCACATGTCCAAGTATCCTTTTATTTGGCAAGATGCAAAGTGCATTTGTCTAATTTAAAGTAAAAAGTATTTGATTACACTTAATATAAGCCACATTTAACTGACAAGTCCAGATTAACATCGTATTTCAAGATATTACGAGTAATAAATAAGGCCTGATAAGTAAAAATATCTGAAATAAGAAGTCGTTTTAATTTAGATTTAAACATCTCATTCTAAGACACTCAACAAATACAATTTTATTGTCCCATTGGCAGATTTTAGGCCTTTTTGTTTGCTTCTAATTTCTGAAAATCAGATGTTTGGACTTGTCAGAACTTATACAAATACTCTTGCTAAGATTCCAGCTTTTGCGTCCAAAATGGCTCCTGAAGGCCTATCCATCTGAATGCAGATGAAAGGGATTCGTTATTACTGATGGGCTGTCTGTATAGCAGCCTCCTCCATTAATGTATGGATGAATGTGACGTAGTGTGAAAAAGTCTGAGTGCTCAGAAGACTAGAAAAGTGCAATAAAAGCACAACTTTAAAGCCACTTACAGTCTTATCATTTAAACTCAGTATGCTTAGATCACAGGTTTTGTTCTCTTTGAACTCGTCCACCTCCATCACTGACATTTGTCCGTTTCTTCTCACACTGAAGCTGCAGTGTACACTCAGGGAGCAGCCCTGCAGTCGGTCAGATATGTGCATGTATGAGCAGGAGTGCATGTACACATTTTGTGCTTACATAGTCCACTGTGTGAGCAAAGTACATATAATGGTGTTGACTACAGTTTAGTTAACGTGCCATCAAAACCATTATATAAGTCAGTGCGTCAGTGTTGTCGGCCCCGGGGGCTAAACAAGACAGGAGCTTGTGATGTGAGGCGTCAGATTTTCTCAAAGTTACACATATAAGAAAGTTACATATATAGGATTTATTTTGTAAGGCTTGAATGAATAACATTATTTACTGCTGGTGGCAGAAACAAGTGCAATAAAAATGTCATGCATATTAGGAGTGTATTTGGTAACAAATGCATCTCAGTCTAACACTGATATATTGTTTTAATAAAAATAATTACATGTTCCTTCAGCTCAAGACAGAACCAAAGCAGTGGTGCAAAAAACCCAAAACACACTCTGGCATCATCCATCCAAACAAACACACTGCAGCGGTGGAAAGCAGCTTTTCTCCTCTGTGATTATTGCATGAGAAACCTGCTGTTGTGGGAAGAAAACATCCTGACCTCTATATACTGCAGTCTAGGTGTTTCAGAGATAAAATCAAATAACCACACAGTAGCTGAAAAAGCTGGTTCCCCCGGAGAATTAAAGTGAAATAATACATAAAACCCCTGAAGTCATGGCAGCAATGTGGGTTCTCTTTAGACGCTTTATATTCATTGTTTTGTGGCGAGGATAGTTGTGGACTCGACAGCAGAAAAACAAGTGAAAGGAAAATATAATAGAGAACAAACTTTTGCTGGTATGTGAATATATTTGTTAACCACTAAGCATGTTAGTCAACTAGTTTGCTGCTAGCGCTGTTACTGACGTTTCCAGCTCCATCTCAAAGTGTCGATCGAGGAAGTATTTCCAAAAATTGCATCACTGTTATCCTGGAAGTCTTAGAGGAAGAATGTGTGTTTTGATCCAGTAGATGTCGCCCTTGAGCACCAGCATGAAACCAAAACAAACTGCTGTTTGGCCACACCTCCACCATACTGAAGCCTCCGCTCTCCTCCAGCGACACACCTCCAACCCCCCTCAACTCGAGTTTTCGAGGAGTTATCAAATGGAAAGCACCATAATTAAGCACCATTAAGCGCAAGCGGTGGATGATAAATGTCCTTGGCTCGAGATGCTACTGTCTGTGGTCTGCATTGTTGTGTAAGCAGACTAATGTTAGCACACTTCAGTTAGCTGGTAGCTTCACATTGCATGTAAATTGACACAGAATGACTGTGATCTAAAAACACTTGCATGACATCAAAATAATCAGTGAGTATGTTCTTCTTCTTCTCTCTAGTCCTTGACTGAAACAGCTTTTATTCACAAGGAGAGGAGCCGGCCCGTCCATGTAAACACGGCTCCATCAACAACACAGCCAGCGGGACTCGCACTTCTCTCTCATTGTGGACAGTCATGACTCAGAGAGACATTTACAGAGGATACACTTGATTCCTGCTTTATTTATGTGTAGAATGATGCACATTCTTCCTCCATACTTGAACTCATATGCTCCTTTTATGTCTATTAATATTCAGACACAAATCAAAATGCAGCCTTTTAAAATAAAAGCAGAAAGCATGCCATTTATTATCCTGCAGCCTTGAACTCCTGTCTCTTCGTCTCTTGAAGTTCTGTACTGCCAATGACTCAAAACACAGGTCAAATATATGGAGAGATCTTCAGCTGATAGTCTGTGCCACAGTATTTGACTGACTTTGAACATTGCAGAAAGTTTCTGCTTGAAATCCTCCTAACAGGAATCCAAAGTGTCATAACTGCAGATTTGCAGTGCCCGTCCCTATATGGGCCTTTAAAATACATAGAACTCAGAACTGAAGCACAACAATAAAAGACAGAACAATACAGGATACAAACTATCATACAATAAAACAGAGTAAAACAGGAAGAACTAGATCATACATGAGTCCTCTTTAAGAACCGTTTCATGAGTTTAAAATGACTCCAGTCTGGTTCCAGTTTGAGCTCTGCAGGTAAAGCATTCCTCATGTTGATCCCCTGAACAGAAGAGGCTTTTTGTCCAAGTGAAGATTTACCAAATGGCACCTTACAATCTCCTTTAGATGCTCCACGTGTTACAGAGTCTAATAATAAGTGCAACCACGAGGTCACAGAGTACCTGAGGAGCCCAATGATTTAAACAGTATTGGAAAAGTTTAAGAGAAGCAAATTCAACAAAATTATTAGTCAACATATATCTGACAGAGTTTTTAAGACGCAAGTATGACGATGACTGAAACTGAAGCAAGTCTGTGAGCATTGACGGTTTCTTCTTATAATCCTCATTTGACTGTTTGTTCTTATTTAGTCTCTTATTTGTATTGAGTCTATAATGTCTATAGTTGTATAGTATCCCTATTTTCTTTAAAGCCGAGCCGGGAACAGGGGTTACAAATTAGCCACGGCTATATGTTAATGTTTTTTTTATTGGAAATCCAAACTGACTTCTTATTTCAGAAACAAAGCTTTGACAAATTGAGTGTTGTTTCAGAAAACATGAGATTAAAGATGTAATAAATCAAGTGAAATCGCCGAACAGGCCTACTCTGACTTGTTTACATTGTCCAAAAATATGTCCAAAATATCCTCAGGCAAACTCTGTGTGATACTCCTCCTCCCCCTCACCTCCCCTCTGCCTCATTTGGTGAAGTAGAATCCATCTTTTCCTGGCAGGTTGGGAACTTTTCCTTGTTTGCCTGTGTGCAATCGATCAACATGCATAATTCATAGTTAGTGGGTTAAGAGCAGCTCGGCTTCTCTCTCTGCTGGGCCCTTTGATTTTTTCGACTCTCTGCCAGCCCCCCTCTGGGAGAGCTACAGCCCTGATGCTAAATCACCTCACACACACATACACCATCATGTGTGGGCGCACATGTGTGTATGCAAAGATGCAAAAAGTGTGGACACACACATCATGGCAATGCACACATGCATGGCTGAGCTACAAAAAAAGAGAAGGAAGCACTTTGAAAGCTTTAAACATGAGCCCCGGCTGCTTAAGTGTGTCTTTTTCCCATAGTGTTGTGTATAAGCATTATCAAGCACTTACAAGGACTGCCTAACCCCCCTCTGGAGACTCTTTAAGTCTCTCATACAAAGGGTGATCTGCTACTTAAAGCCTGGACTGGATTTAATTTGTGATCAGCTGCCTATTTATCTCCACAAAATGGGCGGAAAATGGGTTGTTAGTCCACTGAGATATTTCAGGTCACACAATGTTCTTAGCCGTGAGGAATTCTACACAAAATTGAGACAAATCTATCCACGCAAAACACAGTCACACAGTCAGTGTGAGTGTTGAAGCAACAAAGCAGTGAACCCTGCCTTAAATGGGAAAGTGGTTCTCTTCAGTAATTTCAGTGTTGCAGAAGACAACTTCACAATTCCCTTGGTGTTAATGCTCAAGACTGCAGTCATAGAATTTGCATTAATGGATAAATGATGTGCAAGATATTATAGTCTGTGTCTGCAAGAAACTGTCACACATCTTTTATTCCAGTTGGGTATTCATTCCTAATTCATAATATGCATCCATCCTTCCATCCACCCATGTGTCCACCCTGGGGTCCCTTGGGTGGTGGACAGAGTGAACGGTGGCAGAGATGGCCGGGACAAGGAGATAATGAGGCTGCAGATGATGGGAGTCGAAGTCGAGCAGAGAAGGAGGGTTGAGGGTGAATATTTAGGAGGAGGTAGTGAATGAGGAATGAATACAAAAAGAGAGAGAGACAGTTGTAGGGATAAATCAGCAGAAGTAAGCTTTTTTTTTTCCAAGCGCTGCGCCTTTTTTAGTGCAGCTGCTCCGATCTTTCAACTTTTCAGAAAGGCGTTATTGACGTCATCGCTGTTCTTTTCCAAATGTAGGATATTCCCCCTATTTTTAGCTACGGATCGCGTCTTGTACTGATATCCTCTTTGCTCCATGTCTCCTGGTGTGAACATGATCCAAAATAAAAAACATACAGTAAAAAAGCAACAGAGTAATGTCAGTCATACACCGGCCGTTGTCATAGCGACAAGATGGACGTGCAGCACTTTTTTTCTCAGCACAAACGCTTCTTACAAGCGCTCCTGAATGCACAGCCAGCGCTTTTCTGCCTGGAAAAAAAGCTAGGTGGACAATGGGTCCTTTGAAGGATGCAGAGCACAGTTCTCCCTTCTGCCATAACTTGAATTTCCCTCGGGATCAATAAAGTATCTATCTATCTATCTATCTATCTATCTATCTATCTATCTATCTATCTATCTATCTATCTATCTATCTATCTATCTATCTATCTATCTATCTATCTATCTATCTATCTATCTATCTACCTACCTACCTACCTACCTACCTACCTACCTACCTACCTACCTACCTACCTACCTACCTACCTATCATCTATCTATCTATCATCTATCTATCTATCCATCCATCCATCCATCCATCCATCCATCCATCCATCCATCCATCCATCCATCCATCCATCTATCTATCTATCTATCTATCTATCTATCTATCTATCTATCTATCTATCTATCTATCTATCTATCTATCTATCTATCTATCTATCTATCTATCTATCTATCTACCTACCTACCTACCTACCTACCTACCTACCTACCTATCATCTATCTATCATCTATCTATCTATCTATCCATCCATCCATCCATCCATCCATCCATCCATCCATCCATCCATCCATCCATCCATCCATCCATCCATCCATCCATCCATCCATCCATCCATCCATCCATCCATCTATCTATCTATCTATCTATCTATCTATCTATCTATCTATCTATCTATCTATCTATCTATCTACCTACCTACCTACCTACCTACCTACCTACCTACCTACCTACCTACCTACCTACCTACCTATCATCTATCTATCTATCTATCCATCCATCCATCCATCCATCCATCCATCCATCCATCCATCCATCCATCCATCCATCCATCCATCCATCCATCCATCTATCTATCTATCTATCTATCTATCTATCTATCTATCTAATGACAGAAGGCAGATCAATTTCTAGTTAATTTACCTGAAGAATGAAGGGACTGAAAGATGCAC
Organism: Tautogolabrus adspersus; assembly: GCA_020745685.1. Taxonomy (NCBI): domain Eukaryota; kingdom Metazoa; phylum Chordata; class Actinopteri; order Labriformes; family Labridae; genus Tautogolabrus; species Tautogolabrus adspersus. The sequence goes on from CM036539.1 coordinate 4,752,589, forward strand.
ATGAATTGCAATTGTTGAGTTGCTTAACACCGTGCTGAAAAGAAGTGTCTCACTGCTGACTAAACCATACTATATAAAACATGGACATCGTCTCAGTGACGTCACCCATTGGACCCACTTGAAGTGGAGTTTTGAAGCCCAACGATGGTGAAAGCCATATTGGAAATACTCTTACTTTAAGTCACTTCAGTAAAAAGCAAAGAGGTGGGCCTTTAGCCTCCTGACAAATAGCTCCAACACGCCTGCCTTAAAGTCAGAACAGCTGTGCCCATAATTATGTAAAATAATGCGTAACTGTTAGGCTTAATATAACAAAACAGATGAGTTGTTAAAATAAATCCCCCTGCAGTGTGCACCTATAAAGATAAGAGCAATATAGCCAAAAACGTTTTTTTGAACCAGGCTGTAAACATGTTTGCTTTAACATGGATGTCAAAGGGACTTTAGAGGCTTTTACAGCCAGCCTCAAGTGGACACTCAAAGTATTGCAGTTGTTTAAACTTCTGCGCTGCCTTCATTTACGACTTTCTTTGAGCACACCCACTATCACTGATGGATGAAGTGGGAAATGACCACACCTGAGCCAGTGATGTGTCAGTGAACAGACTCATGTTTACCAACCCTCAGACATTATGTGTCTCACGTTTTTTAACATTTCCACTTTTCTTGCAATAATACCAACAACCCTGTAGTTTAACAATAACTGGTAATGTTAATGTGAATTCCACTGCACATGTTTGTTCTGTGTGTCCATGTCATTAAGGGCCAAGAGCAGCTCCTTGTTTACACATGTCTCCATAGTGCTTCAGGTTGTCAGAAACTTTACAGGAAGACTTTCAATTTGGTTTATCAGGATTCTTGATTATCCGTCTGGAAAATAATTGTATTCTTCTTATGTAATGCATTAAATGTTAATTATTTCTACAATGAATGAGGCCTTCAGCAATCATTTGAAAGAATGTGCATCAGCATTGTGATGTAAGACCTGAAATAAGAGGCAGTTTTGCAAAGTGACATTTAAAGATGTATTAGGTAACTTGCAAATATTTGGGACGTGAAATCACTTCACCACACTCATGTCCTTGTATCTCTCTCTCTCTCTTTCTCTCCCTCTCTCTCTGTGCCTCTGTAAATGTCACTCAGGCCTGTTTCCTGTGTTAGTGTTGCATTCGTCCACTCCAGCTGCTTAGACGAGCTAATAGCTGGCCTGACAGCGCTCGTTCAATACACAGGACAATTACTGCCTGGCCCATGTGCAGCACTGCTGTCACACTGTGCAATCAGACTCCTCTCTCTCTCTCCATCCCTCTCCCCTGGCCTGTCACTCCACGACTATCAAGGGGGGCTCGATCCTCACCCCGCTCTAGATTCATCGCCCCCCTGCCCGGCTGCATTGTCATCCATCTCTCATCATTTCCCTTTTTACCTCCATCCTCCCTCATCCATCTTCAGAGCCTGTCTTTCCCTTTTCATCCTGAAGTGCTACAGTTCACCATTTCACCCTTTCCTCTCTCACCTCTGCCACTCAGCTCAGATGAGGGTGTCAGGTCAGTAGTAATCAATAAGAGAGTGTATTGCGTCAACCTGAGTGCATGTGTGTGCGTCAGTGTGTTAGTGTGTGTGTGTGCGTCAGTGTGTGTGTGTGTGTGTGTGTGTGTGTGTGTGTGTGTGTGTGTGCTTTGAAGACAGGAAGATTCAAACAAGCAATTTCATGGTTGGCATTTTTTGCATTTTTTTATCATATGTATTTGTTTCTTCGGTCTGCAAATTAAAACAAACGGGCACACATGCTGGCTTTTGTTTGTGTGTGTGTGTGTGTGTGTGTGTGTGTGTGTGTGTGTGTGTGTGTGTGCGTGCGTGCGCGTCTGAGTGATGTAGTCAGTCAGTCAATATTCTCAATCGATATCGTAATAACTCCTTCTCCCCCTGGACGCTCAAAGCCTCGCTCAGGACCAAGTTCAATTGTTTGTTCTTCGTGTCTTTCATCACCTGTCAGCTGAGCCACATGTCACACAATCAGAGTTATCTCAGCCAGATGGAGCTAGCATGACAAACAGTCCGTCCAGTGTGTGTGTGTGTGTGTGTGTGTGTGTGTGTGTGTGTGTGTTCCTGCCAGAGATGAACGACCTCAAACTGCTTTTTTGTCTCCATTCTGCAGCGCTGCAGAATAGAGGCTGCTTTTCTCCAGATGACCCGCCCTCCTTAATTACATTGTTAATGATTCATCCTCGTTAATGATGTTTGCCGTCTCTAGAGCAAAGAAATCAGCCAAAGGGGAGAGCAGAGAATTTAGGAGGGTGAGGGAGGAAGGGCAAAGGAGAGGAGAGAAGGTCAGGCAGAGGAAGGGAGGGAAGCAGATAAAAAAGAGGCTCAGAGGAGAAGTATAAATGAAGGTTGAAAGAAGAGACAAAGTTAATTAATAATAAGTAAAGCGGGAATATAAAGTTATACTTGATGTAGAAAAAAGGGGAATCATCCAATGGCTGCATCAGCATTGAACTGAAGTTTCTTTTAGTGTAGTTTTTCCTTTCTTGTTTCTTCTGCCTCCTTCCCATCATTATTCACAGACAAACAAAGATCTTTTATTTTAATGAATGAACACAGCTGTGACTGGATCTGAAAAAAGCTCTTACATTTAGCAGTCCTACAAATTGGGTATCATTGACATTAAAATGTTTGACTCACTTTGACTTCTACATGAAACTTTTTACATTTATTTCAGGATTACAATAATGAGGAAATTAAAATGCTTCTAGCAGCTTGAAGTCCATTAATAATGAAAGTGTTGGGGCGCCGCTGGCCGAGTGGATAGTTTACGTGCCCCTTGTACAGAGGCTGTAGCCCCTCGAATCCAACCTGTGGCTTTCTCCACTCTCTCTCTCTCTCTCTCTCTCCCTGAGTTCCGACTCTATCTACTGTCCTGTCCCTTCAATAAAGGCACGAAAAGCCTAAACATATTTTATATAGCACAGCAACAAAAACACAAGTCAGAGGCACCCAGTAGTGTGACATTTCTTGTTTTAGATATGAAGAACTGCAAGCAAACTCCTGCACACTATCTAAACGCACAAATACACTGCCAACCTTTTGGTACCGAAACATTGCCAATGTATGCGTGCAGCTTCACCTCCTCTGCTTGCTGTCTGTTTGTAAGAGACATAAAGGTAACTTTTGCATCTTGGGCGGCTGTGGCTCAGTGATAGAGTCAGTTGTCTCTCAACCGGAAGGTTCGAGGGTTCGATCCCCAGCTCCTGCGGCGACATGTCCGATGTGTCCTTGGGCAAGACACTTAAACCCAAGTTGCTCCCACTGCTTCGTTGGTGCCGTATGAACGTGTATGAATGGGATTAGTTACTTCTGATGGACACTTTACATATCAGCCTCTACCATCAGTGTGTGAATGTGTAGGTGTGACCTGCGGTGTAAAAGAGCTTTGAGGAGTCAGAAGACTAGAAAAGTGCTCTACAAGCTCAAGTCCATTTACCATTTACCATGATGAGACGGCATATGGACTTCAGAAATGACGGTTAGCCGACCTATGAATTTTAACCACCGCTGCTCTCTCTTTTGCTCGCAGCAGCTTTTTGTGTTAAGATAAGACTGAAGTACTTATCGATGATATTAATCTATCAAAAAGAAATGAGATTGTATCATTTAAAACATGTGCTATCAAACAGTATTGAGAATTTTGACAATCTTGCTACGTGAGTTGTTTTGTTTTTAAGCAGCTAGCTTACTGTTCTGTACAATCTAACTTTATTAGCATACTTTACAAGAGTTCACAATACGAGCTGATAAATGTCTCTAAGTTTATTCCCTTTACAGAGAAGAGAGGTGCAGAGCAAAGGCAGTGACAGAGACAAAAGTAAAGCTGACAGTTGTGAAAGAAGAAAGTGGTGCAGTGAAAGGAAAAGTCGAGGAGAGAGTTGAAAGAAGAACTCTGAAGTTCAACAAAAGCACGTCTCTGAGGAAAAAAAACTCCAGTGAAACAAAAAGTGAACATTTTCTCTGAGGAACACTGGAAACTTAGAGAGAGAGAGAGAGAGAGAGAGAGAGAGAGAGAGAGAGAGAGAGAGAAAAGCTGATGACCAATTCAAATTCTTTAGTGCTCTTGTTTTAGGAGCAGTTCAATCAAACCCTGGAGTGTTTACCCTTAAAGTTTAAAGTATTAGGGGAGAAGAACACATCAGTGAGACTCGGATGTGTTTGTAACCAGCGGTCAGCCTTTAGGAGAGCGGGGAATAGATCCCTGAAACAGCCTGAGGGGCTTACATGTCAGCTGGGAAGATCAGTTTGACCAAAGATGGACGAAAGGTGGAGCTGAGTGTTGAGGGCGTTTTTTTTCTAACAATGGGAATTGGAAAAAAAGTCAAACAAAACTATTTGTACTGGACAAAGTCCACTGAAGGAACAAGGGAACATTTCAGAATATGAGTAAAAAACTCTAAATGAAACATCAGAACACAAAACAGTGAAACTGACTTTGTGATGTCATCATCATGGTAAATGGACTCGAGCTTGTAGAGCACTTTTCTAGTCTTCTGACTACTCAAAGCTCTTTTACACCGCAGGTCACACCTACACATTCACACACTGATGGTAGAGGCTGCTGTGTAAAGTGTCCATCAGAAGTAACTAATCCCATTCATACACATTCATACACATTCAAACGCCGCTGACGAAGCAGCGGGAGCAACTTGGGGTTAAGTGTCTTGCCCAAGGACACATCAGACATGTGGTTGCAGGAGCTGGGGATCGAACCCTCGGCCCTTCCGGTTGAGAGACAACAGACGCTACCAACTGAGCCACAGCCGCCCCATTGCATCAGCAATATGCATTTGCTTCAAGCTACAGGCAAATTAAATTCAAGTCAGAGAAAGCAGCAAATACTGATCATCTGTATGATTCAGAGTTGCAAAGTTAAGGTTCTCATGAAAGGTCTGTCAGAAGGCTGTTTAATTCTGCATTTCTGTGTGTCTTTATATAAATCTGATTGATGGAGAAGACTTGTAGCAGTTTGCCTTTGGATCTGTGTTTACTGTCAATAGTGCCAAAAAGTAGCTTGTTCAGTTTAGAATATTTATGTTATTTAATAAACAGAGACTTGAACTTGACTTCTAACGCATATAGTTGATGATAAACTCATCATAAAAGGGGAAAAACACCTGGGACTTCAAAAAATCCAGGAGAACTTATGGAGCAGAGCAGGAAAAGTTCAAATGTTTGATGCTTGTGTCGTTGAAAGGTGTCAGAGTTCATGAATATGGTGCATGCTCATAAAGTTCCGAGAAGGAGCTAATGGTAACTGGTACAAAGCCCTGAGTGCAGGATGACTCATTGATTGTTTTCAATCTCTGAAATATCATTACCAATGCAAACAAGAAGACTTTGTTTGGTCAGATGCCTGCAAATTAGTAAGGATTACAAAAACATACAACGCTTCAGACCTTTATTACACCTCAGTGCGGTACACATTGCAGATGAGATATAACAGCGGCATAAATATGAATAAATGGGGCGGCTGTGTCTCAGTCGCAGAGTGGGTCGTCTCTAAACCGGAAGGTCCGGGGGTTCGATCTCCAGCTCCTGCAGCCACATGTCCGATGAGTCATTGGGCAAGACACTTAACCCCAAGTTGCTTTGACAGTAAATCACCTATGATTTAATTTCAACTTGTCTTGAAGAAAATGTTTCACCATCCTCAGCAGTCATGATGATCCCACTTCGGGGCAGTTCATCATTGAATTAATGGGTGCATCAATGCCGATATGATTGTTTGTGAAAGTGTCCAGATGTGCAGCTCTACTGTCCCATGCATTGTAACAGCTGTGAGAACAACTTCGATCATTAATATCCCTTAGCTGTCCTGCACAGGCTGCTGTTTGCAGCCTACATTAGTCTGGGTTATTTATCACATTTACATACACTCCTGCAGTGTGTACATTTAGTAGATTCCTACTTATATTAAATAAAAACATCCTCATTTCAACACCAGGATGGGGTTGCTTGCCAAAATCGTTTTGGTTCCTCATCAGGTCCTGCAGGGAGCCCAGAGGAGAGTTGTGATTTTGACATGACTCTGCAAGGAGAGCTCGAGGATGGTGTAGGACAGCTGTCCCCATAGTCATTACTGCTGAACCTCCATACACACTCATCATCTCTTTCTGTCTCGCAGAGGTCTCTTCCCCATTCACAGAGGTCCTCTCCTTCTCTCTGGTGGGTTTGTTATCTTTGCTCTCTTTCTCCCTCACTGCATTCAGAATAAATGCTGTCCTCTGCAGTCTCTCTCTGTCTCCCTCATGTCCTTCCTCCCTCACCCCTCTGACCCCCACAGCATGTCTCATTGATGACTGATGGTCCTTGCTGCTTCCCTCAGTCAGCCCTAATAAAAAGCATAAACTCAAGTTACAGACATACCTATGGGACTTCACTGTCCAGAGAACAAGAATAGAAGAGGGAGTAGAGTGGGTGGAGGGCACAGACTGTGAAGGGGAAGAGTCAACATTTTAAAACATAGCAGTAATTGAGTTCAAAAAGCAACACAACAAATTAAAGGTGTCAAGAAAGATGGAGAAACGGTCAGGGCACAAACACTGATGAAGGATGAGGATGAGAGAGAGAGTGAAGAAGCACAGAAAGCAGTGATTCATGGTGAAGAGTGTCGGTGCTCCATCTCGTGCTTCTTGTAAAGTTTCAGAGAGCTCCTCCAGGGTTTTGTGTTGGCATTGGGCCGCCGGCATGGCAGCTGACTCGTGTCTTCTTCAAGGTCTTTCTATTTCTCTCCGACAGGCAATCTTTGTGCGTCTTTCTCTTCCCTTCACCTTCTCTAACGGTGTGATCAATGGGTAGTTTACCTCACCCTGTTCATTGATCTTTTCACTGCCTTCCTGCTGTTTCTCATACAGCAGGAACTAAATCAAGAACAAAACATTTTGAAAAATGTGTTAAGGGTTGGCAGGTGAATTCTGGAAGAGACTAGACGGCTGTTGTTTTACTTTACTTCTCTCACTGTGGATGTTTTGGAGAACGTCATAAACAGGTTAATTGCCCTGAGTTTTAAAAAGGAGACAAAATACACTTTGAACATAAAGAAATAAGCTATTGTGCATGTTACTAGGAGTTAAATAAAATAACTAATACACCACTCTGATGCCTGAACAGTCAGGGCCTGATTCCCAAATGATTTTGAAACTTTTTTGACTGCTAAACCTGTTCAAATGAATCAAAAAGACGCCGTCTATTTCACAAAACACATGCAGGTTAAATGTACCCATGACTGCACTAAACAGCAAACAGCATCTCTGAGCATCGGTGCTGGTTGCACGCATTTAAACGATCCATTTTACAGTCATTTGGGTAAAATTGGCCCCTTTCTATGCAAGTAAGCATCATTGCAAAAAAAAAAGTAATTCACAAAAACCGGCGGTAATAGCCACCCGCAGGGAGAGTAAAGCAAAACCCGTCTGTTGAGAGCAGGTGGTGACTGTGCCGCAGTATTTTAGGAGATGTCACAGTTCGGCTTCTGTGTGACTTCTGTTCTGTATATAAAGACTATAAATATGACTTTGTCATTACTATTAGGCGTTCAGTCTGTCCAGCTGTTAGCAGCTCAACACTTCATCCACGTGTGGAGACGGAGTGTAGCCACAAGCATGCACGTTTATTTCTCTTCTTCAAGTTGTCCTTGCTTACTCCATCAGAGAGGAAGCTTTGTTTTAAATGGTGAAACTCGTGTTATATTTTTCTAATACAGCAACAAAATTAACCCTAAAAAAGTTTAGCCTCCTCCTTTCCAAGCTCCTCCTCTTTATGTGGACAAAACAGAGAGGGCGGCTCCATGCAGAATCAGGTTGCAGACAGCTTTTCTCAAAATAAAGGCCACAACAAGAACAATCTGCTCAGAGCAGGGAAACTTTTTGTTCATGTTTGTACCTATATAACATTTAAATCTGGAGAGACTTCAAAACTAAATGTTGGGAAGTGAAGCTGGGTTAAACTATTTGGCTTGAGCTAGTTACTTCATCCTCTTTATTGGTCAGCTCGCAGCTTCTCCCTGAAAATAAACAACATTGACCTTTAATTTAAACCCTGTGGAATTAAAACCTAGATGTTGTTTTTGCTATTTTGCATTTATTTGAAAAAGACAAGATATCAAATGCTAGATTGAGCATTGGAGGTTAGAGCTGGGAATCTTCGGGTGTCTCAGGATTCAATTTCGATTCTTGGGGTCACAATTCAATTCAGAATCTATTTTAGATTCAAAACGATTCTGGATTCATGATTCAAAGTCTATTTTTGAATAAGTAGATACTTCAGGATCTACTCCAGTCATCTGAGACTGGCTGAATTTCTTGCTGCTCCATTTGGAGTTCAACTGAGTTTGAGAGCTTTGAAAAAAATCAATTTTTTGGGAAGTTATTAATCTATTTAAAATCTCAGAAGATAAGAATCTCGATTTTTACATAAATAGTTTTTTTCCCCAACTCTATTGGAGGTGCTGTTACTGTCATTGGATAGAGCCAGACCAGCTCTTTAATCCCTCCCCTATTCACTGTGTCTCCTTCTTTGTCTGTTTCCTCCAGTGTGAAGATGGTGCTGCTGTGGACAGCCGGCGACGTCTTCAAGACCACCTACTTTGTGATGAATGAAAGCCCGGCTCAGTTCGCTGTTTGCGGCTCAGTGCAGATCCTTATTGACGTGGCCATCCTGCTGCAGGTCCTTTTCTACAGCCAAGACACACGGACCAAGCTGGGTTGAACAAGGATGTTGTTCTCTGCAACAGGAAAAAAAAAAACAGGCTTCTTGGTTCATTTCATTTGGTGTAGTATTTCAAGGATTCAAAAAAAAGAGCTGCAAAGATGATAGAATTATCCTAGGACACGTTAAGCCGTCAAATGATGGAGAAAGCCAAAAGCAGTGTAGATTATTTGGGTGTTTAGCCTTGATGTAAAATATTCTGTTTTAAAGGTTCATTCAGATCAAAAATCGACCTTCAAGTGCGATGAGGCAAACCACTTGAGCCTTGAACTAATTATCCACAGCAGCATTAACATACAAGCACTTAAAACAAAACATGTTTGCCTTTAAGATTTGAAGCGAGATAAGGATGTTTTTTAAAATATTTGATACTATTTATTTGTTTCCTGTTGAACACGCCTTGTATGCTGGACTCCAGAGGACATGTGGAAACATGACTCACTCCTGCAGCTCACTAGCAGCAGATCTTTAATGGCAGCTGTTACAGCCAGCCCTGCACTGGTAGCCCTGCACTGGAATCTCCTGCCTGACTGATGAGCCTCCCACTCCCCACCTCACTCGACCGTCCTCATGATACAGAGTGTGTGTGTGTGTGTGTGTGTGTGTGTGTGTGTGTGTGTGTGCCATGCATGCCGGTGTTTCTCCACAGCAGATATTGATTTTTGCCGATGGCATCCAGTCCGAGCCAAGGCTACAGAAGGTATGCAAAGTAAGAGAAACTATATAGGACATCAATCTGTATTTGTGCTTCAGGGTTTGATTGACAAGAAATACAGCTCCATACGTTCCGTTTGAAACTAATGAAACAGTAAGTAATGCTGCAATGCTGCACCTGCCTTTGTCACAGACTCTTGAGTCGACACTAAGAAATACGTCTGATTGCAGTATTAGTTATTTATATTTGTGCTATTATCGTGTCCATCACACGAGTTATCGCCTCATCATGTTGTTAGTATGAAAAGAAAGTAACACAGAAAAATAATCATGAATCAGCAAATTGGAAATCCACGTTCTGCAGAAACATAACAAATATTTGACTTCAACCTTTTATTCAACACAGGAAGAAATTCTTTAACAATGTTTTGTAGCTATGTTTAAAAATGTACGAATGATATGACCCTTTTTCCAAGATTTCACCAAGTGATCAAAAAGAAACTTTCAGGGACAGGGTGATGATTATTTGCGTGCTGAGGGGGTCTTCAGCTTATGTTCCAGGAGTAAGACCTTTCCCAGTGTTATTTCTATTTTCTTACCCCTTAAAAGTAATGATAAAAACTATTGAGCTTGTTTTGTGAAACCCAAATTAAACCTTTTTTATCTTTATGAAACATAACTATGGGCTCTCATGCAACACTCCTCGTGAATAACTATCTCCACTTGCAGAGCGTCCAGGATACAGCATTTAGACCTAAGGCTGCCTGAAAAAACACCCTCTAAAACCTAAGTAACGTTCAACCTGCCAAAACCTGAGGGTTTCAAAGTTTACTCAAACCTTTATGTCTCAGCCTCTGTGTCAGATAGAGACATCAGATTAAAAACATTTGAAGGCTTAAACTCTTGGCTTTAACTCTAAATTGAAATTGCCGTTGCATTTTAGGTCATTGCCTTTAAAAAAAATAATCAAAAAAGAAAACAAGAAGGAAACGCAGACGTTGCATCACGTCTTAAAGGTAGACGCCTGCGTCTCATCAGGTCTTAATGGGTTAAGTACCAAGGCTGTAGTACTTCGGACCAAAGATTTAAATGTGAAATCTAAAGTATAATTACAGCCACTGATGTTGTAACTTTTGGATAAATTATAACCCTAAGGCCCCGTGTCCACCTGGCGTCTTTAGAAAAGCGCTGGCTGTCTGCTCAGGAGCGTTTTCATGAAGCGTTTGTACGCTGAGAAGAAAAGATCTCATCCTGTCTCTATGGCAACAGTCTGTTGACAACGACCACTGTACAGTATGACCGACACTGCTCTGTTGCTCGTTTTTTTCCTGATCAGAAGAGGATGTGGGTACATGACACAATCTGTAGGATACGGGAATATCTTATATTTGGAAAAAGAGCGCCCGTGAGGTCAACAGTGCCATTTTTGAAAAGTTGAAAGGCTTTGAACTTGAGCACTCGGAGCGGCCGGACAAAAAAGGTGGAGCACTCTTATTGTCAACAACAAAGGCTATACCGCTACTTTAAGTCCATGTCTGTCCATCCCTCAGCACCAAATCATTTGTGCACAGTCCCTTAGATTGAAATTCTCTTTTCATACCATGTGCATGAGGCAGAAATATCCCATTAATCAAAATAAGTCCTTGTAAAAAAAACATCACTACAGAAATATTCATCCATTTCAGCCATCCAAAATGCAAAAATTGTAACTTAATTTTTAATCAAAAGCTAAATAAGTTATTTATAATGAAACACTAATCTAACGACATATTCTCAGGGGACTCTCGAGTGTTTTTTAAGCCTTTCTTGATGGTTTCCTGTTAAAGCACTGCAGGAAACAAATCAGTGCCAGCAGCTGATTAGTAGTCAGAGCAGGTTCCTTTAACTCCCCCCCAGGCTTGAGTTAATTAAGGAATAAATCTATTGCACCTGCTTGTAAAGTCCAGCAGCCACCGTTTTAACTTAGCAGCCAGTTAGTGTCCGTCTGTTCCTCTAAACCCTTGTGTTTGCAGGTTCTCCTCACTCAACAACTTTGGAGAATTGCACACTGCAGGGGTTTTGGTTTGCATCATGCAGACTACCTCTTGTTGAAGCTGCCAGTATGCCTCAGTATATCTCAGCCATATAAGATTTTTTTCACTTGTATTAGTGTATCTGGTGTAATGCTCAGGAACAGCATGCAAAAGTGACTCGACAGATTACGTGATCCCTTAGAGTGACTAGTTTCTTCATCTTAACGTCAGGTTTTTTACGTTTGATTATTGATCTTAAAGCAGAAGTTTGACATAAAGTCTGATACTACTCTCATGTCTGTATAAGTAATATGTAACTACAACTAGCTGCGGATTAGCTTAGCCTAACATAGAGCTGCAAAAGATGACAAAGTCCTCTTAAGCCAACAAATATGAATGAAATCGGCCATGTAAATAGCAACTCACAAGCCTGTAGACACACCTAGCTTTTAAAGGGAATGACAACTGATACTCTGATTGATTAAAATCATGTGAAACCCAAATAGGCTACACCTAATCAAGCGACTTGATCCAACCTCTTTGTGCCCTGCGCCACACTAAGCGCTATCTAACTAGCTAAATGCAGTTGGACACGCCCCAATACACTTAGCGCCATGCACTTCATAACATGCTTTTTACATTGTTTAAACACACAAAGTAAATAGGGACGTGACCAGCTTACTTGGAAATTTCGTCGCGCACCAAAACCCTTTGCACCAGGTGTACGATAGGGCCCAAAATCTCCTGGAGGTTTCTGATTCAAGTGTTGAAATATCTTCACGAATTACCCCTGTACAGTTTTCAGTTTACACCTTGTCCTTGTTTGGATTTATCAAACAAGACCTCCGATGTTAAACTAAGTAAGAGGTGCTTTCATTCCTAAGGCTGCTTGCTGTAGCTTCATATTTGTCGTACAGATAAAAAGATTAAGTTTCAATCAATCCATCGATCCTCACAAGTGTGTTTCAAAAAATGTCAGACCATTGAAAGTTTAGTTATCAATCACTTAAGACATTTGGAAGTCTTAGGTTAAAGGAATATCAAACTAATGGTGCGTTCCATTTACCTCGCAGCTCTGATCTCAGAGCTGGGAATGACGTCACACCCGAGTTAACCGTGTTCCAGTTGCAAATCGGACAAGCAACATGGACGCCTCCAGGAGTGCGTTTGTTTTGTTAGCTTATACGTGGCGATAACAACACACTAGGTGATAGTTTGTGCTCGAAAAAACAACATGTCAATAGATAGACTATCAGTTTGATCGATTTAATTACACCATAAGAGGGCTAAGCTGCTTCTAAACAGGAGTTACAGCTTAAATGTTACTGTACGAAGCAGCCATTTGGATTTTAACTCTCCGAGTGTTTACTTATGAGTACATATCTGAAAAGAGATATTGGAATATAAACATGGGATGTGTTTGATGAAAGAACTGTGCCAAATGCACACGAGTATATCGGAGTCTATGGATCCAAAATGACTGTTCTGCTGCTGTAATAGGTGACATTGGAGTGACATTCATAAAGGCGCTCAGGTTACTGACTGTAGTGACATTCAGTTTTGTGCTTCTGTGACCTTCTATTGTGTGTTTCCCTCCATGTGGGTATGCATTCATTCTTCAGTTCATCCTATCTAACATTATATCTGTAAGCAATATTGTGAGCAGCATGTCTCTTATCTCCTGTTCCCTGCAGTTTACCACAGTTGTGTTGCGTTTGCATTATTTCTGTATTCTATATGCTCTTATCACCAGATGTGTATCTTGATATTTTCTCTCTCAGCAGAAGCTCAGGATGGAACCTCCCTGGATTTAGCTTAACATTTGGGCTTTGTATAGCCCTTTTTTTTTATTATTCAAGGGCGTTTGGACAGATTAGCACACACACTGCGTGGTTGTGATAATCCGTCAGCCTCGTTCACATTGAGGTTACTTTTGCCATACCCGTAACATACTTATAAGGAAAGAGGATATTGTAGTCCTAGAGAGGGAGTGCTCTGGATTGTTACTTCTACCACATACAGGATGAATCTGTATTTCATTGATTACCACATTTTATAATTATTAGTTTGTTTTTTTAAATAATGACCTGTTTATTTAGGAGATGTATGTAAATGATCTGTGAAACCAAACATAAATGTTGCTTATAAAGTATCTTAAAGCTCCTGTGAGGAGTTTCTAACTGGCTACGAAACAGACTGAAATGAATACTGATAGCTCTTAATGACCAACAAAGACAAACAAGATCATCAGCATAAAGATTGAGGATTTCTAATGGCTGTTGTAAATGTTTAATGATGATGCTAGCAGGCGGTAGCTGTCAGACAAAGTGATAAACTGCACGCTGCCAAAACTTTCTTTTTGTACGTCTCCCCTTCAAAAAATTCTTGTTGATAAATTTTCCTTTTAAAATTGTCCTCAGGTGGATATTTCTTCTTCTTTTTTTAAACACTACTCACTCAAGTACAGGACAAAACCAGAAAAATCATACGAGATACCACTTTGTCCAGAGGGGGCGCCAAAAGCCATACAATCCGAGAGTTCCTCACAGGAGCTTTAAAGTGTACCAGAACAAAGACAAATGCACATTGAAATGAAATGTGACATCATGATTGTTACCGTAATATGTACAAGTCTGTGATTCCACACAAATGCAAAAACAAACTCCCAAATGTTACAGTTTAAGTGGTTTTTACTATCTGATGACAGCTGTATGTTTGTGAAATATTTATCATGTTACTGTCTCGCATATAAACTATTTATATTTCAGCATGGGCTCCACTGTTGTTACTGTCTGTTTGGAAATGAATGAACGTCTTCAGGCATGTTAAAGACGGGGTTGGTAATTTTCTCCAGATACACTTTTTAAGATGTTGGTTGAAATTGTCTTAAGGTCCTGAGTCTGACAGACATTAATAACTCATGTGCTCTGAAAAAGGAATGAAGAAAATCTGTCATCTGTAGCAGTTGTAAGCCTGTAAAAACTTTGACCAATGTCTGCCACGAGGTACCAATCTGATGAACCAATCACGCCTCCCTGTCTCCCTGCTCGTTCTCTACCCCATGCATGCACGAGCCCACACTCAAAGCATAAGCTGAGGTCCGCTTCTTTACCAACGGCGCTCGTGCATGTAGGGGCGTAAGGGTTAGGGTTAGGGGGCGTGGCTTTTGAGGGAGCACAGAGGGGAGGGGTTGGTTGCATACGGAGCACTGAGGGAATGCTACTTTCAAAATCATGCTAGTTTTCAAAAATTACCAACTCTGCTTTTTAGAAGAAAAAGTTTTACTTCAATGTTACAAACAGCTGATTTAGATGACGTTTCCCAAAAAGTTCTAGACTTCTAGTCTTTGGAATACATTTAAACTGCAGTACAAAAAAGACTTATGCTCTAATCAACAGTGTACGTACGGTCGTGTTTCGGTTACTAAGTTACTCCTAAATGTAACGCCACTACCATTTGTAACAACTAGTAACATATCTAGTTACTTTTTAGATATTTATGATAATTTAAAAGCCTGCGTTATTCGTTGTTTAAGACTTTGTAAGCCGACAACAGCACCAGATTAAGGTGTATTGACATTGGTACAGCGGGGCAGGTTCCGCTTACATCAGCAAACTAGCATCCTGGGAGAAAGAACGTTGCGCGCTGTAAACAAACATGCAGGTGATGAACTTTCTGTCTCGGAAACACCAACATTATTTTCCTCTTCTCGAGTAAACAAGAATATAGCACTGAGTTGTAGTCTATGTGCAAAGAGGAAAACTTCTCTCCAAAGAACGAAGCTCCGAACAAAACAACAGGCAACGTTAGCTAGGAAGACCAAGAATGCACTCCATTCGCACAGCCGGCTTGATTTAAAACACCGCCTGCTCCATGATCTGTAAGCCTGACTGATAGACAGAGTTGCCTACCGAGATCTAATTAGTAAAATACCTCCAAACTGAAAATGACTACAGTGTTATTTGTAATGTGCGAGTTGTCACAGCACAATTCTGCCGCAGCGACACTAAATAATGTGAACATTGATATGAGGTTTGAAGCAAATAAATTAACGCTGAAGAGACTTTCCTAAGTAAGTAGTTACTTTTATAATTCAGTAACACTTTTTGATAGTAGTAACTAGTAACAGTTTCTTATTTTCAGTAACGTGTGTTGGTAAATCCCACGTTCTTAACCGACATGCTTGTGCACGTTCAGGGTCGTGTGTTCAGAAACTTATCCAATTATCCAAATGTGATTTCAATACATCCCTTTATATGTTCTGGGAAGCACTTCCTGCTGAGAAGCCACTCTGTGCTCTCAAACACATCAGTGCTCTCTCTGAAAACAATTCCCAAATCTTCCAATGAGGCAAGAAAAGCCATGGAAATATATTTCAAACGTCTCTCACAGCTCGCTTTTTTAAAACCAATTATACAAATTTTCAAACTATACAAAAATAATAAGTGAGGTTTTTTTTCAGCGAAAGGAAACTGAACATACATGGATGTTGAGATTACATAATGTGTGCTGTGACACATGTAATGCTTTATATTTTGCAGTTTTAACTTGTGACACTTTAACACAACACTTTAAATTGTGTGCAAGCATGGTCAGAGCTGTGCTGACATTTACACACATCCTAAGAATAAGTAAGTACGAGTTCGTGCTCTATGCACACACACACTTCTGTACACGCACTGCTGATAAATGAGGGTCCTGATCTGAAACCTCATGTGAACCCTTTAAAGTTAAAGCCATCTTCAAACAGGGATATCAGCCCTGAATCACAACAGGACAAAAGTATTTTTCATGCACCTGTTTATAAGTCCTTCCACACTGCTGCTAGTGCGATCACAGACATCTTTGATGTAAAGTGTTTGTGTGAGTGTTATCCTGGGGAAACCTTGAATTCCTCCGTTTTGAAGGGATTGGAAGAAGTTCCTGTGCAGCAAAAAAAGATTGAGGCTGCGCCAGACCGTGCTTCATGCTGAACACACCGGGGCAGGTGGGGGGCAGATGAGTGGGGGTTAATTAAGAAAGTGTTGCTTCAAGGCTTTAAGCCCCTCTGGCTAATGCATCACTTCACACACACACACACACACACACTGAAATGCAAGGTAAGACCTCTGACAGTGTGCAGTGCAGAGGAGCTGTGCCGTATGGATAGTAAAATATTAACACGTTACAGTAGATAATGGGCGATTCTCTATGGTTTATAGATGAGTAGGACAGACCGTGTGCTGCACCTGTTGCTGTCTTTCCTCTACCCTTGCTCATACATCCATTAATTATAAGTTGAATACTAGTCAGACTGGAGCCCCTCTGAGTATACCTGATGGTAATATGTCAGACCTTTACCTGTACCATATAGTACTGAGAGGACACATCACTTTACCTCCTGTATGTAATATTTAACATAATTCACAGTCAATCTAGCATATGATGGACCTGTGGGCTGTCTGCCACCATCATCATCATCATCTTCCTTTCTGTCTCTCTGTCCCCTCATCCATCAGCTGATCATCCCACATGTCCGTCCATACTGTGGCTTCTTTTAATGATTTATGAGCTGGGCTAAATGTGTCCACCTGCACTTCATGTCTGTGAAGTCCTGCACAGCTCTGTCCTGTATTCATAACAGTGTGTCGTCATGCTGTGAAAGGGAAAAACGTGTCTCCAGTGAGTGTTTCAAACTCAAGTTTACAGGGAAACCAATTTAAGTCTGCACCACACTTAGTGGAACATGTATCTATTTTCTTACCCCTATAGAAGTACGATTGTCTGGACTCGACACACTCTGCCAAAAGTTGACCCGTCAAAAATGACCTGTATTAGAATCGCTGAAGGTTGGGGGAGCTCCGTCTACTCGTGAGCCTGGCTTCTGCTGCCGGGACAAGGCCTCCTTGGCTTCTGGCATAAACCTTCACTTGTAATGTCTTCAGTATTATATTTGACATAGATAAATACACTCAACATTTTCTCATCTGAAAAACCTCCAAAACATCAGGTTCTCCTACTTTAAAGATTTATATTTATGTTTCCTTCGGTTATCTGTCTGATTTAAAAATGGCTTGTCTTGGTTGGAGAGAGGTGATGTTTAATATTTGCATGCATGACTTTATAAACATTAAAGGAAGAATGTGCATCTTTTTGATCAAGTAGATTCACCCTTGAGCATCAGCATGAAACCAAAACATACTGCTGTTTGGTGACACCTCCGCTATCCTGAAGCCTCCGCTCTCCTCCAGCGACACACCTCCAACCCCTCTCCACTGGTGTTCACACAAAGGAGTTATGAATTACAAAGCATCATAATTAAGCTCCATTACGCACAAGTGTCGGACAAAATTGTCTTTGGCTCGAGCTGCTGCTTGTGGTCTGCATTGTTGCGTTAGCAGGCTAATGTTAGCACGCTTTGCTAGCTAGTAGCTTCATATTGCACATATATTGAAACAGAATGACCGTGATCTAAAGACACTTATGTGACATCCTATTAAGCTGCAGGCTATGTTCTTCTTCTTTTCTCTACTCCTTGACTAAAACGTCTTTATATGCAAGGCCGTCCCGTCCATGTAAACATGATGTAAACACGGCCCGACAACAGAACAGCCAGCGGGACTCGTTCCTCTCACTCATCGTAGACAGTCATGACTCACAGAGACATTTACAGAGGATATACTTGATTTCTGCTGTATTAATGTGTAAAATGTCGCACATTCTTCCTTTAAGGAGGTTTAATCACTGACTACCTGTTAAACATTCATCCACTTCCTTGATTAGAACAAGTTGATTTGATTTAATAAGCTGCCATCAACATTATTACTATATACTATGAGATTGAACTTCATCACATCCCTCAAAAGCATGCAAGTTTAAGAAAAACAAACTTGTGCATTTCACTTCAGAAGCAACATGGAAAATGGACATCATCCATTCCCACTCAGTCTCTCTCTTGAACCACAGCTCTCTGAAAGCTTTTGTTAAAGCAGACACATCATCTACCATTTTCCTCCTTTAATAAAGGCAAAATCTCTTCTTATATCTTCTTATGAAAGAAGAAAATTGGCCAGGGCAGAGAGCAAATAAGAGAGATCAAACTGCAGCCGGGCAAAGGATCTTATATTAATGGTTTCAGGTAAGCAGCAGAGTCGCTCTATAAAAGCTCCTCAGCTGCAGATGGTGAGAGAAAGTGATCTCTCATCTTGTCATCAAAACCAATAAAAGCATTTCACTGCTCACGCCTCGTATGAGCTGCTTCTTAAACTGACCTTTCAACCCCCCCTTTTTTTGGTCAAAACATGAATGATGGGACACAGAGGAAGTGAGGAGAGTGCCTGATGAGAGCCGAAGAAAAACATCAGAGCTTTTTGGGGATTTGACAAACATGGTCTCTAATCTCTAAAAGGTTCAGGCGCAGGTGAGACAGTTCAACAAATAAGGTACCCAACTCTGCAGTGTGTATTAGTAAAGTAAATGCCAGCTTTAGAGGGTGAAAAAGACATCACTACTGAATATAAGGCACACAAGGGAAAGAAGTGCAACTCATGATGCATGCTTTTAGGAAATGTAGCGTGTCCAGATGGCTGCAGGCTCAGAGCAGCCTCATGGTCACAGAGTCCAGGACAGTCGGCCCTCTCAGGCACGTAATGACACAGCGGGACAGGATCAAACTCTCAAGATGGATGAGTTTATTCTGAGGTCACAGACTGCAGAGGACAGAGAGGTGCAGTGAGGAGCAGAGGAACAAAGAACCCTGAGGGACAAAGACTGAAACACACTCAGGTAACTTTAAAAAGCTCATGTTTGAAAATTCAAGAGCAAAAAAAAGCGCTTTGGATTATCGCTTTTTGGATTTTTTTCTGTATCATTATGAAAGTGTACAAATGTCTATTTTGAAGCTTCCCCTTTAAGATACAATTACACTAAAATATTGAAATAAACTAAAATGGACTAAACCTATGTTTTATATTTGTTCTTGATGAGTAGCTTCATGAAGCTTCATGATGTAGAGACTTGTACATCCCTCATAGGGACTGTGGAGGGAGAAGTGAGCTGTAATCTAACTATAACATATAGGAACTAGCTGTTGAAATAAAAGTAGAGTATCCTTTAAAGCAAATCATTCAGCACAACTCTGCAGGATTATCCTGCCTTGTATGCATCATCTCAAACGAATGGTTGGAAGAGAAGGGTCTACCTCTGTGTTGTTTCTGCTCATGTTGTGAATTTTATCACCAGGCTTCTTATTTCCCGCAAATATGCGTCAAGCTGCTCTAATAAACATTTAAAATAATACCATGGATTTAACACAAAATAACGACGTTTAAGAAGAAAAAATCTAAAATTTCAAGATGAAAGTAATACATTTACTATATTAAATTTGAAGTCCATATAAATTGGCCTATGTTTAAAGTTATTTTTCTGAAAGGTTGTAACAGAAGAGCAGCCATCCTCTTGCACAAAATAATGAAAGGAGAACCCTTAAAGCCTTTTCCTCCACCACAAAAGAGACACTATCCTCCAAGTCAGTGTGGTTCTCTCTACAGAAAAGCCCCCGTTTCTGGCAGTATCTTTTCAGGGTCCTTACACTCATGGCAATGTGACACTGATGTGCCAAAAGATTCAGTGTTTACCTTTACTAAAGTTTAACATCATGCTTCACGTTCCTCATTTTCGAGCAGGCTGCTGCTGCTCTTCTGATACATAGACTAAAATAACGACTTTATTCTCATAAATGTATGTAAATGTAAATTTATGACTTTAATCTCGAAATCTCAGATTTTTTCCCCCCTTAATGTGGCCCTAATACTCCTCCTCCGTAGTAGTAGTAGTAGTAGGATAAATCAGTCGAGGTGAAGGACCATCAGAGAATTATCAGCGACTCTGCCTTTACCCTCCAGCTCTTCTGAGCTCAGTCTTTTTAAAGGACCAGTGGGACAGATTATTGGCATTTATTGGACCAAAAAACAAATAATATTTAAACGTTTTCATTAGTGTATAATCAATCTCTGTAATCCCAAGGCTTCCTTTTCTTTGTGTTGACTTATTTTACAGCCCAAACTTCAGAAGTAAGAACGACGATTTATAGACATTAATTAAAGCTGAATCGAAGTCAGATATTCGCTGAAAGGGTTCCAGGATGGCTCTAAGGTGGAGCTTGTTTCCCCTCTCTTGCTCTCCACAGACTGCTTTCCTGCGTACATCCTAAGTACACAGCACAATAAAACAATACCAAAAAAGAAAGATGAACAAACTACAGGATTAACACAGGTTGTTTGCCTTTGCCACCAGTCACTCAATTTGCATTTCACACAGAATCACAGTTTAATGAGGGTCGGGGAGGGGGAGATATTTTATATTCTAAATACATTAAACAGAAACGTAAACATTAGTAGGTCTAAAACAGGAGAGGTAGGAACATAGTCATGAACCGGGGGGATATTAAAACAAACAACGTCTTGATGTTTCTTTACAGAAGAACTTTTCTGTGACTGCAGATCAATCGACTGTTGAGGAGAAACGGCCCAGGACTGCAGCTAGCAGGTTATTTTTTGTTAAACACATTAGACTTTAAGTAAACCAGATGTAATACATTTCCCTCTGGGGGTTGTTGAGGTATCACATTCAGGAGGATTTGACTGACTGAAGAACACAGAGATCCTCGCCTTTGACATTTGCTCTCTAAAATCTCATACAGTAAGTTCGTCCTTCTTTCTGATTTTGGGTTTTTGACAAACTGAGAGATACTCCCTTCATGTGATCCTGATAAATCACTACAGAGGGAGGGTTACAGTACAAAGAGACATCAGAGGCTCCTGCAGAATCACTTGGGTATTTATTTAGCTTTTTTATTTAGCCAGCATGACACTGCTGAAAAGAAACTCATCCCCAAATAACAGAAACTATCACCAAACAGTCACAGAGGGTTTTCCTCTATGTGTGTAAGGCCCTGTATAGAAAAGACAAGAGAAAAAACTCCAGTCACTTAGTCACTCACAATGAAAATGCCTTTATTTTCACAGTATGGTCATGTAGATCTTAAATAGACAATCCATTTTAGGACAGTGGATAGATAGGAAACCAAGGAGAGACAGTGGGGAATGACATTCAGGAGGTGCAATAGACCGGACTTGAACGCGGGCCGCACGCTTGGAGGACTATAGCATCCGTAGATGGGCTGCGACCTAACTGCTATAGGCCATCTGCGCCCAGTGTAACGCCATTTCACAAATGTTATCTTAAGACACTTTGCAAAAAAAGCATGTCTAGACCATGCTCTTTCTTGTATTATTTACAAAGACCCAGCAATCCACCATGAGCACAGACCTTGGCTTCATGCGTTTCAGCATCAAGCCTTCATCAGGAAGTCTGTGACTACGATTGCATGTATCCCATTCCAAAGAGCAAGTCAAACAGGAAGTGCTGAAGTCCATTAAGCACTCTTTTCTTCCGTTTTTATTTCTCTGCCATCTTCACTGCCTTATGTTATTTCTGTATGTGTAGCAGTACTGGATTGTTGTACTGTCAAAAAACCTAGTCCCAAAGCAAAAGACTGTCTGCTTCACCTGAAGGCAAAATAAGGGGTTAAAATGTTCATCATTATTGCTTAGACTCAAAGTTATATTCACTTTTTCAAGAGTGCCAATTTGTTTGCTCAGAACCGCTGCAGCAAACTGGATCTTTGCTGACTGGAAACCCCACCACAAAAAGTCTAAATGATCCCATTAAGCAGCGCTTAGTTACTGCTGGCGGAGTAAACCAGGCTTGAAGCAGGCAGATGGTATGGAGGCTCAGTGCAGCTTCATGCAGCATAAAGAGGAGGACGAAGTTCAAAGCCCTCTAATTGGTTGTCTCATCTGGCCTGAGAGTCAGAAGGAAAACAGACATCAGAGTAGAGCATCACATCACATCACAGACTAAATGTTTATGCATGCCAGCTGAGACCATAATTAAAGCTTAATGCACAGACCACTGTATGTGTTATTGTACAGATGGGTTAAGATATGCAATAGAAAAGGATTGTTTGGAGCTGAAGAGATGGGACGCTCTGTAAGTCTCCTTGAGGATGCCCTCACTCCACCAACTGCTCCGCCGTGGAGTGCATGTTTTCCTTTGCTTTCACTGACACATCTCCATCTAAAGATCCAGCTCACAGATGGCCAAATTGCTCTTTTTTTTTTTTTTTTTTACATCATCTTGTTCTGGCTCGGGTTTATTTTGGAATCATTAGTTCTGTGGCGGGGAGGAGATCTTCTATTTGTGAAGATTTGCCAGTTTTTCTGTGTGCAGACTGTGTGACTGAGCCACACATTGACTTCCTGTGTGTGCGTGTTCATATTGACTGGTGTGTGTGTAAGTGTGGGTGTTTACATGCTGTCTATCACAGCAGAGAATGCAGCACAGACAGTGTAATGTTACGTGCAAATTGACATGAGCGGCTGTCTGCATTGGAGCCAGACGACATGCCAGCCTGCCAGTAAACACACAACAACACCACAGTACACGAGAGAGGAAAGATGGCACAAAAGTTGACCATTTAGTGCTACAGAGGGACTTCAACCTGCACAGAGGAGAAGTCCAGTGGGTTTTCCTACATAAAACCAACGCAGACACTAATACCTTTCAGGGAAAGTGAACAAAATCGACTTGAATGTACTTTCTTTGAGTGTTCCTTCATGTGACTGTTTAACTGAAAATTTCACACATCCTACAAAGCAGTGATTCAGGCGCTTTCACAGAGCGCAAATAAAGACAAATGTCCTGCTGAGAGTGATGCAGAATCAGTGGGAGTGAATGAAAAGAATATTTACCAAAGGAGCTATTTTATATGAAAGATTATTTTCAGTATCGTAATATTACGTGACTTCAACCATAGTGCAGTTTCCCTCGGGGATATCAAAGTTTTTAAAAGTTGGAAATCAGTATCAAAAAGTTTTTGCAGAAAATGTACTTTACTTTACACGATAATAAATTTAAAGCCTCCATTGTTAATGACGCTGTCAGAGAAGAAGATGGATCTTGTTATTTTTATATCCTGTTCTAGTGTTGTAGTACTTGAAATCAGTGTTGGTCTCAAGACGGGTCTCGAGACCTTTTTGAAGGTCTCAGTCTCGTCTTGGATTCAAAAGCATTTTTACTCAGTCTTGTCTTGATCTCAGACTCGGCGGACTCTGGATTTTAAATCAAGACCACAAATGAGAGGCTATTTTGCCTCATCATTACTGTGATTGGAAGTAAAACGCCCCTTTATAAAAGAACAGATAACCACAATTCATTCATAATTTCATTTTTATCCCCCGGTTATAGCTGCAACCTTCCCGGTATTACGGTCTAAGTGAGTGACATGCCCGCTGCACATAAGATGGTGATTTTTCGTTGATAATAATGGTCTTGGTCTTGACTTCGTCTCGATCCCTTAATGTCTTGGTCTTGTCTCAGTCTCGGAGCACTCTGGTCTCGGGTATATCTTGGTCTTGGTTAGTGTCGTCTTGACTTCAACACTAGCCTATTCAGAATTGGCTGCAGATCGGTTAAGTGATGCTGCGTGCGTCGATCATTAGTTCAGTGGCATAGGATGTGAGCCTGGGCATTAGTAGTACTTCGCATTCATTTAGCAGACTTTGCATATTGAATTTGTCAGGTCAAGCGTCCTCTTAGCTGAGGGATTGTAGAAGTGAATGCCTTCAATGAAGACAGGACTGGCTGAATGTCTTACTGCTCCACAGTACAGGCAAAACGTTAGTATGTCAAACATATCCATACTTTACCAACTCTGATTGAATAAATTAACAATTGTTTCACTAGCAAGGACCACGCCACAACCATAGACGATTTAGATACAGTATTTAATGATAGATCATATGAATGATGAGACAGATGAATATATGCTAAGGTAATGGTTATGATGGAGGAGGATGTTGTCGGTTGGCTGGTCTGGAAGGATGAACTGACTGCAGGGCAGAGGGAGACTCTGAGTGGGGGAACCGTCTCAAGCGTAGTTCTGCCCGAGCTGATCGTGGCCCCAGACTGTACCTAGAATTTAGACAAACGAGATGGAGGTATGAGGAAGGAGGTTGAGTGCATGAGAGGAAGGGAAGGGAGGGTGGGTCGTCAAAGAACTGAGACAAACGGTGTGGAGTGGGATGGCTCAGTATAAGTAGGCTTGTCAGGTGATTGGAGGTATAGTTTGGGCGTGGTCCTGCTCCCGAACCTAAGTTAATATACATTAACTCCCTGTGTCTGTGAATCAATTTTTTCCAACATCCTTTTGAAGGTTATTTTTCTATATTCATTTACATTTAAAATCCAAATAATAAGAGCAATCCAATTCAAACAGCCAAAACTCTGATTATGACTTCTTCTTGTGTCCATTTTAGATTCTTATTCTCTTACTCTTTCAGTCCTTTGTCCCTCTCCTTCTCTCTAGATTTCCTCTCCTCAGCTGTGTTAACAGACTCCACAACTTTACCGGGGACGTGCAGTCCAAAAGTGAAATATTACCCCTGTCACTGTGGCACAGCTGGCCCTCAACTGGAAACAGAAGAGCCAGATTTGTGTGGTTTGCCCATTTGTTGAGGTGTGTGTGTGTGTGTGTGTGTGTGTGTGTGTGTGTGTGTGTGTGTGTGTGTGTGTGTGTGTGTTTTCAGTCCACTTTTGCCTCATGTTTGCCCCAGCAGCACTCTCTCTGCTCACTAGCTGGCATGTAAGGTCACGCACGCACACAGCAACCTCTTATAAACACATCTACTCATCCACTCAAACACCCCTGACACACACACACGCACGCACGCACGCACACACACACACACACACACACACACACACACACACACACACACACACACACACACACACACACACACACACCCCAGCTGTTTCTCTGCATGGAGACAAAGTGCTGCAGCAAAAGCAGCAGACAGGAAACCTTCAGTGGAAACCTCAGCGGCATATTTAACATAAAATGCCTCTGCCCTTGCACAGCCAATCACTGGTTAAGGTTGGATAGAGATTACCAAAAGCCTTTTTTTCACAATCTATCCCACCTCACACCCAATTCCTCCGTTCCCTCAGCAATTAACTCAGGATTAGATTGAGGTCAATACCCCTAGCTCCGTGGCTATACTCATTTTGTGCAACATTTTGTATTCCTCTCCCTCCAAAACAAGTTTCATGTCACCTTTCTCCATCTTTTTTATGCCTCAATTTAGATTCAAATTAAGTCACCTCTAATCTGGCAGTAAATGTGAACACCGGGACTCTATTGTAGCTTCTTGGACTATTAATCTTTGGGTGAAAGCTATTTTCTGCTCTCAGGTGAGGTAATTATAATGTCTATGACACAAAAGGGGCTGAACGTACCACTGCACACCCTCACCAGCCCCCAGACTATCTATTGAACAAGTGATGTAACCAGTAGGGGCTAATACCGAAGATGATGCAGAGAATAAAATATACAACCATGATGAAGATGGTGATATGGTTCATAACCCCTCATAGCCATCAGCGGCAAACTGATTTCCTCTCACAATTACTTGAGGAGCAAAAGGCAGAAAGACCATCTGCAGTATGTTTCACTCCACAGGGTTTATGCTCCATTACTGACTAACACTGACGGGTGTGAACCAGCAGGGCTCATCTGCATGTTATGGTGCTGCATTGGCTTGATGATCACAGGTTTTACAACACCTCTTTGAGCATGTGGCTGCTGGTAAGTTAACCAAAGGTCATCCGCGTGAGGTACATGTCAAGAAAACACCATCCTGAAAGAGCTCGTCGTCATTAAGTTGGTGCTCACTGACTGATGGTGTAATACGGGATATTTACGCCCCTGTTACGCCTTGTCTGCTATGTGTAACGCACAGAGGTGAAATGGTGGGTTGAAGTCTTTTTTGCCATCAGAGGTAGTAACAGAGGCATAATGTGGGGAACGTGCTGACAATGTGTAATGTTGGAGCTGCCAACAGTACTGTGTGTGTATGTGAGACTTTCACTGTACAATACACGCCATGCTCTCATGCAACAACTTAATGCAAAGCAATGTAAAATCACACTTGGACACCAATATTACGCCAGTACGGATGAAATGTGTAAGTATGGCGCTGTTGCGTAATCGTATTATGTAAAGGGCTAGTGTCTGGAAGTAGTGTACATGGAAGTAGATGCACAAAGAAGGTGTAAACTCACCCTAGAATTATAAGGATCTCTCTCATTTAGGAGAGGGATGGACTTCAGATTCAGAAAAATGTACATAACCTGTGCAGGGATAAAGATGGATGTGCAAAACAAAACCTATTAACAGTTTAAAAGAAGAACACCAGTAAATTAGACCTGTACATAAATAGTGTAGACCAACGTATAAACATGTTACTTACAACTACAATAACAGATGTAACACGTAGAACAGAAAAATGAATAGCTTAATAGTCTGAAAGGACGGCACATTAAGGGACGCCAAAAGATGTTAACGATGTTCCTCGGAGAATACGTGTGAGAGGTCAAGACAAGACATGTGACGGGATACATGTAAGCTTTGCACTGAGACTTGTATGAGTAACTCAAGGAAATTTGATTTATAATAAATAATGTGATGTGATTGATCAAGTTGATTTAAAAACCACAGCATCTGAAATGAGATTCATACAAATAGCTTTTTTATTAAAAAGGTTTTGTTGACTTCTATGTGAAAATATATCTAGGCTCCTTTTGTGACTATGCAAAGGTTTTGTACGTCCATCCATCTGTCCATCTTAAAACCTCAATTTATATAAATTCATGTCAAATGTAACTATCACTTTACCCAGTACTAGAAGATTCTCCAAACTAGTTTGTCTGCACAACTTAAAGGGGAAATATTATGAAAAATCCACTTTGACAGTGTTTTTGAACATATATTTGGGTAACCTGAGTGTCTATCGACCCACAAAATTTGAAATAAATCCATCCAGTCCTTTGTTTGTGGTCTGCATAAGTCTTACAACACAGAGAAAAATGCTCAATTTCAAATTTTCTCAACTTGTGACATCACAAGTTGGATTGTGGTAAAAAAAAAAAAAAACCTCCCCTCCACTGTTTTCTCCACCCCCAGCCTAGAGCAAAACTTTTATGCAGGTCTGCCATTTTTATTTTCACTAGCGAAGGAGTTATGTCTACTTGGCAACTCAGGGGGGGCTCATTGCATTTAAAGAGACACACACACCAAAATGGAGCGTTCTGAGAGAGCTGGTTTGTACAGGGTCACAAACCTCCTCTGGTGCTTGATTCATGTTATATTTTGACCAAAGCACAGCACAGATGTTTCATTTAGACCACAGGGGACTGTTTGAAAAGGTGGAAAATGGGACCCCAATAAAGGACCCCAAAACTACCGTGAAGGGATACTTCACTAAATGTTTTGCAATTTCAGAAAAAAAAGCTTGCACAGAAAACATCGGGGGACTTTGATCATTTGTAATGTTGAATTTGCTGTGGGTCACCTTTCTCTGTAGGAAAGAAACACTCCAGGTATTCTACAATTCTACAATTCACTTAACATACAGATATAGATGTTGGCAGTGCTCTTGAGATCCAAGGGCAGCAGTGTCCTCCCCTGCCTCACCCTGCGGGGATAACTGATGGCTGGAGGGTGAGCGGACAGAGGTGGAGAGGAGAAGGGTGGAGGAGGAGGATGAGACGATGAGTGAATCTGACTGTGAAGGAAAGACTTGCAAGGAGAGACTACGTGACAGTAGATGGAAGGACATTTAAGATGCAAAAGAAGATAAAAGGAATAAGTGGTCAAAGGTTACAAACTTGTGTGGAAGGATATTTAGTATGCTGTGTCCTCATTATTTCTCACAGTGTGCTGGGGTGTGAAAGCTAGGTGATAAGAGTCTGTTGTTGATAAAAGCTTCTCCATCACAGTCTATGTTTATTCTTGCAATATGAAGACAGAATAACATATATCTTGTATCTGGCAGTTCTGCAGACTGAGAATCTTTACTCCAGACCTCAGTTTACTCAAACAGCTCTTCTCTCAGGAAGTCACATTAACTGCAGCATATACACCGCAGATGATCCATAAATCTAGGCTGGGAGTCTACTGTTTGTAGAAACTGTTTCTCAGTAGTGATACTTAAATGTCAGTTTCTATATTCATATACTGACTTAAATGAAAGTTGCTGCATTATTTCTGAGCAGTGCAACTGCATCAATGTTCACTGTACATTCACTGGATGTTGTTTTCTTTGTTGTCTGACAAAGTGCTTCTTATCAATGGACAGGGCAGGCTTGGGGCCCCAGGTCCACGAAGGCTGACAAACTTTTAACTGGGGCGACTGTGACTCAGTTGGTATAGTCCAGTGGTTCTCAATTATTTTCTGTCATGCCCCCCCTGGGGGACGAAAAAAATTTCACGCCCCCCCCCATACAATCACGTGATTATCAAAATAGATTACGTCGTATTTCCTGGTCTTATTAGGTTTGCTGTTCTTGCCTCTGACGCCTTTTCTTCTCAATCCTCCTGTCAGAAACTTCTCCATCTCTCTTCCTCTGTCAGCTCTGTACACCGGTGTTCCTGTGTACTTCGCGGTCACACTGGCAATCCGTACCATGCCCAAGCACGCTTCAACCCTAAAGTCTAGTTCGTTTGGCCAGTGTGACCGCTCCGTCCCGTGCTCAGGCACACTTCTTGGCTTTGGCACACTTCGGAGAGGTGTGCTTCGGCACTGTACACTTCATGCACGAGCACAAGCACACGGGTACACAATGCTGACAGCCTTCATTGTGGAGAAATCCAGAGTTTTATGGCTGTATCAGAGTGTATCTGACCAACATGACTCAGAATAAGCCACAAAGTAGCTGTCATGTTCTCCGATGTGCGGACGCGGACTCGACCGCGCGTCTCTTTTATTTCTTTAATTAATTTACGGCTGTAGCTGATTAAAGTGACTCAAAATAAGCCTCAAAGTCAGTAAAGTAGCTGTCATGCTCTCTGTTCTCCGATGTGCAGACGCGGACTCAACTGCGCGTCCCTTTTTTTTTTTTTTTTTTCTCTCCAGTCCGCCTGTTTGTAAACTGATCACGCTTCATAATAACATAAAGCATGCATGTGCTGTATTACGACGTTATGTACAAGAGGTAATCATGCTCAGGCTCAGGTTAGTCCTGTTGCAGTGTGACAGCGGGCAGTGCTGGCCAGTGGGGGAATGGCGCAGCGGGGGGGCAATCGTGCTTGAGTACGGCACAAAAATACTGAAATTCCCCCCCTACCGCGAAAGTGCGCGCCTGCACTTTCGCGCATTCTCTCTCTCACCCCCGCTCTCTATCTCTTGCGCACACAGCAATTTTATGAATAATTGAAAAATTAAACAAGAACAGGTCTGGAATGTATTTTGGCGACCATAAATTACTTGGGCGGCCTGCCCAGGTATCGTCTATGTGTGGGAAACACTGGAGATGTATTTGAAATCGCGTTAAGTTGTTTATTAACCTATTATTTGCAAGAGCACTGAAAAACACGACAAGAGGCTGTAAGGCGGACTAGTGAGAGAGTTCCGGACGTGATGACGTTTAATGTACCCGACAACCACTTGTTAGCAACCGCCGTTTTAAGGACGCGTAAAAACTTCAAAATTCACAAGTGTGGGTATTACCTAACTTAGTTTATCTCATCTAACAAAACGCCAACATCTCTTAAGCTTGTGTTAACCACAGACCTTATTTCAGGCGTCTAACCACAAACCCATTCAAAATCCCCATTGACTTTTAGAGGATAGAACACATGGCGCTAAAATGCTAACTCACTTCCGGGTTTTAGGACTCATTCCTGTGGCACTCTATCAAGGTGACATGATTGTAATGTTTGGGATAATATTTATAAATAAAGTTTTTTTTCAATTATCACAAAAAAAATCCAATAGACTGTTGAGCATTGTTTGATCTGAGCATTCTATGACATCATGCCTTCGATCTGAGAATTCTATGACATCATGCCTTCGATCTGAGATTTCTATGACATCATGCCTTCGATCTGAGATTTCTATGACATCATGCCTTCGATCTGAGATTTCTATGACATCATGCCTTCGATCTGAGAATTCTATGACATCATGCCTTCGATCTGAGATTTCTATGACATCATGCCTTCGATCTGAGATTTCTATGACATCATGCCTTCGATCTGAGATTTCTATGACATCATGCCTTTGATCTGACCATTTTATGGCAGATCTCCAAGTGAGGCTTTGTTCAGAACAAGACAGTCAATAGACAGTCTAAGTTAATAGTTGAGTTTATAGTCAGTTAGGTAGTTTAGTTAGAACAGATCACAGTCATGCGGGCAGTATACTTATATTGATTTTGGAAAGACACCTGTAAAAGACATTTAAAAATGAATTTTGAGGGTTTGTATCAAAACGGACTTAAGAGCGAGATGGAATGTATTTCCAGAGTGGTCTTCCTCTCGCAACCAAACAACACCGTTGACTTTTTACATCAGTATTTATCAGAATTGATCAGCTATCGAGACTCTCACCCAGAAACAGATCCCAAGATCATTATCTTCAAATACCAGGAGCTGTGGGGTAAGTTACTGTTCAATTATATCATATGTTTTATTTAAGTTTTCTTATTTTTGGTGTCCTGAACTCGTCACTCGAGTAATTTAAGTAGTAATATAAAGCTAAATTTCAGGTTTCTTACATTGATTTTAAAAGGCTAACATAATATCTCACCGATTGCAACATGATTCAAGGTATTAAGCATTACTCAGTGTTTTGTAGACGGCGTGGGTGGGTTTAGAATCTGAGATGTAAATCCTATTAAGAAAATTACATTTAATTATTTTGGATTTCTTTTCTGCCTCCCACCCAGTTAAATGATAAAAATGATAACAATAATAATGAAATCATTACACAGATAAGTTCATGCATTAACTTATAAAACATGTTTTAGAAAATATGCATTGTGTACTAATACCATGTCCTTTTTAAATTTCTTTTTTCAGAGAAAAACTTCGATGGACAAATGGAGAAAAGTCAGAAGTCTTCTACCACCACGACGAAAAAGATATCTTCAGTATCTTGTTGTATGCCATCTCAGGATGAGGTAAAGGATGCACAGAAGACTCTCTTAACAGATTTGGCGTCTTCTACAGGACAAAATTTGGAAAATAGAGTTGGGAGACAACAACCACAAAAAAAGGAAAAAAAGCCAACACCACCTCCACCTCCCTCCAAGCCCCTTAAAAAATCCACTGACAATGTCCCTAAAACACCTGAAAAACCGCAGCGAATAGTAACGTCGACTCAGAAAAAGGTTTCTACGCCTGAAAGTTTGTCCAGGTCAAAGTCCAAGGCAGTCAGTCTGCCCTCCAAGCCCCTTAAAAAATCCACTGACAATGTCCCTAAAACACCTGAAAAACCGCAGCGAATAGTAACGTCGACTCAGAAAAAGGTTTCCACACCTGAAAGTTTGTCCAGGTCAAAGTCCAAGGCAGTCAGTCTGCCCTCCAAGCCCCTTAAAAAATCCACTGACAAGGTCCCTAAATCACCTGAAAAACCGCAGCGAATAGAAACGTCGACTCAGAAAAAGGTTTCCACACCTGAAAGTTTGTCAAAGTCCAAGGCAGTCAGTCTGCCCTCCAAGCCCCTTAAAAAATCCACTGACAATGTCCCTAAAACACCTGAAAAACCACAGCGAATAGTAACGTCGACTCAGAAAAAGGTTTCTACGCCTGAAAGTTTGTCCAGGTCAAAGTCCAAGGCAGTCAGTCTGCCCTCCAAGCCCCTTAAAAAATCCACTGACAATGTCCCTATTTCACCTGAAAAACCGCAGCGAATAGTAACGTCGACTCAGAAAAAGGTTTCCACACCTGAAAGTTTATCAAAGTCCAAGGCAGTCAGTCTGCCCTCCACGCCCCTTAAAAAATCCACTGACAATGTCCCTAAAACACCTGAAAAACCGCAGCGAATAGAAACGTCGACTCAGAGAAAGGTTTCCACACCTGAAAGTTTGTCAAAGTCCAAGGCAGTCAGTCTGCCTTCCAAGCCCCTTAAAAAATCCACTGACAATGTCCCTAAAACACCTGAAAAACCGCAGCGAATAGAAACGTTGACTCAGAAAAAGGTTTCCACACCTGAAAGTTTGTCAAGGTCAAAGTCCAAGGCAGTCAGTCTGCCCTCCAAGCCCCTTAATAAAACACCAGAAAGACCCCGGGACATAGTGACACAGTCTCAAGAAAAGGTTTCAAGACATGCAAGTGTATCAGTGTCAAAATCCGAGACAAACAGCCTGCCCTCCAAACCTGTGGAAAAATCCTCCAATAATGTCTGTAAAACACCTGAAAAAATGCAGAAAATAGAGATGCCCAGTCTGAAAAAGCTTTTGACACCTGCAATTACGTCAGTGTCAAAACCCAAGTTTGTCGGTGTGCCCTCAAAACCACTAGATAAAAACACTGACAACTTCCGTAAAACACCAGTCAAAGCCCATCATACAGTGAAATCGACTAAGGAAAAGGTTTCAACACCTGAAATTTTATCAGTGAAAAAATCCAAGGCAGTCAGTCTGCCCTCGAAGCTTCTTGATAAAACACCAGAAAGACCCCGGGACATAGTGACACAGTCTCAAGAACAGGTTTCAAGACATGCAAGTGTATCAGTGTCAAAATCCGAGGCAAACAGCCTGCCCTCCAAACTCGTGGAAAAATCCTCTAATGTCTGTAAAACACCTGAAAAAATGCAGAAAATAGAGATGCCCAGTCTGAAAAAGCTTTTGACACCTGCAATTATGTCAGTGTCAAAACCAAAGTTTGTCGGTGTGACCTCAAAACCACTGGATAAAAACACTGACAACTTCCGTAAAACACCAGTCAAAGCCCATCATACAGTGAAATCGACTAAGGAAAAGGTTTCAACACCTGAAATTTTATCAGTGCCAAAATCCAAGGGAGTCAGTCTGCCCTGCAATCGTTTGGAGATATTCTCTGACAATGTAAAGAAAACACCAGAAAATCCCCAGCGCATGGTGACACAAATTCATGAAAAATCTAAAGACAGTAAGTACTTTCAACCTTTAAATACACCAATAGTTTCACAAAAGAATGTTTGTCCACCAAGTCCAAAGAATGGGACTAGAGGAGAAGAGCTGTATTTAGTTAAGGGTGAGGATTTCACAAATATACCCGGGAAAGGGTCAATAATGAAAAGGGAGGTTTTGCAAGAAAAACTTAAAGCTAGCCCTATAGAAACCTCTACAGGACCAAATAATTCAGAACCAGACAGCATTAGCACAATGCATAAATCACCAAGGATCAAGACGCCCAAAGGTCAGAAAAAGATTCAGCCCAAAATAACAAAGGCTCCATGGGTAGACATCACAATACCACCACCACAGGACGAAAAAATTAGAGACACTCAAGGTGCAGCCACCGGCAACAACTATTTAGTTCATAACCTCTCCTGCCCTGATTTACTCAATGGTATTAATGTTGTAAGATACAGACGTGTGCAGGTAAGAGCCAAACAACCATACCAGTAACCCCATTTTCACTTTGTAATTTTTTTTGTCATCCTGCCCACTAGGTGCCCTTCAGCCTTGGAAGGGGGTCCCCTCTTGTGTGATCCTTTTCTCAAGGTTTCTTCCTTCTTGACCTGTGTTTTTCCTTGCTCACTCGAGGGGGGAGGAGCCTTATTTTAGGGGTTTTATGGGAGTTCTGGCCATTTAGAAATGATACAATACTAAAATAATAATAATAATAATGATGATGATGAAGATGATGATGATGATGATGCTGATAATAAAAATAAGAATAATAAAAATATTTGAATAAAGACATTTCTGAATTTTATTTGAAATGATGTTTCATTGATACTCAAAGTTTAATATAAATACAGATTTCAATGGAATAACTTTCTTTTAGTCAATGATTGTGGAATTATTGTCTTTAATTCTCCATCTACTTTCTTCCGCTTATTCAGTGTGGGTTCGCGTTGGCAAAAGGCTAAGAAAGTCAACCAAGACATCCCTTTTCCCATCAATGTTTTCCAACTCCTCCTGGGGGATTCTTAGGCATCATCAGATAAGACGTATAATCCCTCCAGAGAGCTCTGGGTCTACCCCGTCGTCTCCTTCAACTTGATGTGCCCGATTAACCTCCAGGGGGTGGGTAAATAAGTTAATTGGGAATTCTTTCTCCAAGTAACCCTTTTCACATGATGTTCTTCAACTCCATAAGATGCCAACGTTTTCTAGATTCTCATCCTTATTCTGAAAATAGTCTGTTCTTCTGCAATTTTCATGTTAACAACTCCTCCTACCTTTTGGGAGATGCTGCATCTGGTGCAAATAAATATATTGCATTTACAAAGTCAAGGACCCATACTGGCTTCCAATCAAAAATCACTGCCTGTTTTTTTCTTCTTCTTTAGAACACATATTCGAGGGTCGCTGTTAGGGCTGCACAATACATAGTTTAACCCAGGGATGTCAAACTTAGGGCCCGCGGCCTGAAGATGACAGTGTTTGCATCACAGACACTCTGTGTGTTTGTGACAACATATTCATGTGAGCAGGTTTTGTCTATGATAACCCTTAACAAGTCCAGACTGTGACACGCACGCACAGGCACGCACGCACACACGCACGCACACATACACACACACACACACACACACACACACACACACACACACACACACACACACACACACACACACACACACACACAGACACATCTAAAGTCTCTCTCTCTCTCTCTCTCTCTCTCTCTGCACTGTACTCTGTATTAATGCACTAATCCCAGGGCAGGTAGAATAAACCCTGTCAAGGTTTCTATAACCTTGAACAGCAATATTTACAAATATGTAAGTGAGTCTCAAAGACATTGAAATACAAAATAAAATGAAAACCCCAAACGGTGCAGGGCCCCGCCAACCCCTGTGCATTATACCACACGGCCCCTAATGGTCCCCACAGTCTGTCACTGTTCAGTTAATATCTTTACAACAATCTTTGTCCTCGTAAAAGCTTACATGCACTCAGCAGCCATGAGAGGCCAGGATGCCTCTGAGCTCTCTGTTATTTGAGTGTTGCTGCCCTAATGGATCTTCACAGTCTCTAACAGTATTTTCTTGCCCCATTGCAAACCATCTCTGAGACATGACAATGAATGGAAAGGTAAGCTGAGAAGGCTTTTATTTGCATCAGCAACGTGATGGCTCGACCAGAGACAACAAAGCGGAAGGATACAAAATAGACTGGGAAAGAGAGGCCAAAGAAACATGAAAGACAGTCAGGTAGACATCGAGCGGAAACTGTAAGAGGAGATCCAGAAAGCTTTTCCAGTGCATAGCTTGTGTATCTGTTCGGGTGTAAGAGACATCAGGCGTAGTCTTCAAAAGTCTTTATTTTTCAGTTTTGAGACTGAAAACCTTTAACTTTTGGCTGCACCTTTTGTAAATAATGAAAGATAAGGCTAGGGAACCAAAAATAGAACAGTAAAGCCCCTTTTCGACCAAATGTCCCCGGAACTTTTAGTTCCAGGGACTTCTCTTCAAGGAACTAAATGGTTCCTGTAGCCCATTGCTGTCAGCATTTCCACTGCTGCCTGAAGTCCCGTAAAGATTATGCAGGCTGTATTGCATTGCAAATGACTTAATTGATTAACAATGGAAATGAGACGAGTGCTGTGTTTAGTGTTTCATTAAAACGGAAAGAGTATCTAATGAAAATGTTTGAAGAATTAGAAGTGAATACGTCACTCCCCCATTTCACCCAAAGCCAAAGAAACACCTTTTAAGATGATAAATGATATTTATCCCTGCAACTCAAATCTCAGAGAGAGATTTAAAGATGAATAAATGTGATTGCAAATACACAAGATCTTTGTAGGGATAATTTCTGAAAAAGATTTACAGTCACCAAAGTTAGAATATAATATAATT